>CAHIKZ030002811.1:27500-207500 GCA_903632075.3 Acanthosepion pharaonis
TTGAACAATGTAGGAAATCCGATCCCATATATAAATGAACACACACACACACAACCTGGGTTTTATAATATGTATAACTCGATATGAGTTATACCCCTTTCATTCTGGCAACAGAATCGTGTTTTATCATGTTTTCAAATTGATTTCGTGCAAAAACAATTGTGTTTTTCCAATTTTTGGCACTGTCAGAACCACCACAAGGTAATTTTACGCAGTCCTGTGAAGTTTTGTTGAAATCGGTTGAAAAATGTAGGAAATCCGATCCAATATATAAACGTACAGACACACACACACACACAATCTGCATTTTATAATAAGTAAGATAAGATCTTGGCTTCTTAATGCATTGTCTTCTTGGATGTCTTTTTGTTGATTTGATATTTTAGTGATATTTGCATATGATGCTTGAAGTGAATTAGATTCAACCTGTTTCCTGGCTTCTTGGAATGAGATATTTTGCATATATTTTCTTCTAATTATTTCCTTTTCCTTTTTTCCAAATGTTACACTCTTTGGAGTCTGCTGAATGCTTTTCTCTACAATTTAGACATAAAGGTGATTCATCATCCTCAGTTTCTGGTTCCCCACATCTTCGACAGACAGATGAACAAAGTGACAGTTCTGGGCATTTTATTACTCCTTTTGATGAATTAAGGAATTGATGGGAGTAGGCCTTAACTTTATTGTTCTCAATTTGCTTGATTTTTAGCAATTTCTCTGCATCTTTTTTGGATATCACTTGAATTAATAGAGTATTATTTTTCTTTATTTTTTTTAACAGATTGCAGTTTGATCATGTCTGAAATAACCGTTTGCAACACGAAAGGAGACACTTTTGATATATCACCCTCTACTGATTCTACAACAATGAAAGTTGGAAATTAATTTTTTTCTATTTCATTTTCAGAAGTCTCATATTGTCTCTTGGTTCGCTTATAAAGAAGTAGCCATATAATTTTAATTTTTGTATTCGCTGTCTGTGCTCCCCACCCACCTCGGAGTTCCTTCTTAAGGTATGCTATCAGGGGGGACTAATCCCATTCGCCCTAATCCGCCAGGGCTACACAGACAGTATAGTTGTCACGAGAGTGGATACGAGCACCTGCACTCCCCCACCATATCTACCCAAGTATAATATGATGTAAGGTTTTGTGGCCCTGTCGGACCCATTATCTATCATCCCAACTAGCCCTTGCCACTATGTGACTAGCCAATTGGAATGGATTGGGCTATTCCATCTGCCCGTCTATCCCAGGTACAGACCGAAGTGTTGTGGAAACTCTGGGTGATTTTACACCAGATCAGGAGTCACTCAGTCACCAGGACTCCATCCCCAGGCATCACAGGTCGCCACCCACAGCAAACAAGTGGCCCCATTTAGGGGAAGTTTTAGGTTTTTGAAATTGAGTTTTGTGAATGTGCACTTTATATACTGCAATTTGTGTTGATGGTATTATTATTATTATTATAAAAAAACCCATTCTTACACTTTCCTAGTATTCTGATTCCAGATCAAGGGAGGGGGTGAAACTATTTACCCATAGCTGGGACCCTAATGGGTGCTACCACCCTTGGTCAGAGTGGACCCAGGAACAACAGCAACTAAGAGGCGGTTCCACATTCCTCAAAACCTCCTGATCAGAGGCCTTGCTGCTGGATGCAGTTTATCGTCATACCCAGGACAACCACTTAAGAGAAAAATAATAGAAGAATATTTTAAATATGTCCTATCAAAAAAAATACACAAATTGAGGGAGTTCCCAGCAAATAATTTGTACATGTGTTCTTCAGAAAAACATGCGAACAACAAGTACATATGTTCTAAAGAAAAATCCGCGAATAGGCGGGGGTTCACTGTATTTGTTTTGATTCATTTATTGGGTTACCTTCTCCTCCTAATTTTCAAAACTGCTACTAGGGGATGTTTTCCAGTACTATAAATATTTAGCGATATCTTTTCTCACCCTCTTTTTCTCATTTTTGCATATAAACGTCAACATGTGAATTAAGGATTCAACATTGACCAATCAAACAGAAGATCGAGAATCTAAAAGTTGAGCCTATCTCTATCAATATAAACAGAGAAGAATCAGTATTTAAGCAGATAGTGATATAGCGACAGAGAAGCAACCGCATCAACAGACCAGGAACGACACATCTGTTTGACACTACTTGGGAACGCTCTCCAACATTATATATACTCGACAATATCTTTTCTCGCACTCTTACTTTTCAGCCTATACAACAGCAATGTAAATCTCTCGCAGAAGACCACATTTTCCCCTTTGTGGGAAATGCCATGAACAACACATACACACACATTACACATACTTTGGATCACAAACTTTCCACATTCATTTGTACACACACATTATTGTCCTTGTCACTTGTAACCTTTTGTTCTTAATATATTATCGTGTGTGTGTATATAATTCTTTATTTAAAAAAAATTTATAACATAAATATGTTAGTGATTTTATAACATATTTATGTTATAAATTTTTTTTAAATAAAGAATTATATCTGCTCTACTTTGTATTGAGCACTCTTTTAAGAATAGTATTTGTTGGTTATTGGAATTCATTCCGTATATGCCAATCATATACTTGGTTATATATATATATATATATATATATCTCAGCCTTTGTTATTTCTTCATATTTCTTTTAAGGGGAGTGATACTCCAAGTCTGCCATGTTGGTTGTGGGCATTTCAGGAGACATGTGTTTATCTGACAATGTGTACACTGGCCTGCAACACATTCATTCCTTTTCTACAGCTTATCCCTTGCGCTTTAGTGACTTTATTGCGTTGATTTGGGTGAAATGATTAAAAATAATGAAATATTTATTTTTCCACATTCATCTCCCTCATCACTTCTCCATTCATCACACATAAATCTATTATTATGCAATGAAAATTTCCCATGAAACTACAGTTAATAATGAAGCATCAGGCTACAGACTTACTGATCCACCCTCGTCAAATTTCACAAACAAAAACTAGATAATTTTGTTTGATCTCCAAGATGAGAAATTGTTATACTTATTTAACATGGGATATCTCCGTAGCAAAGTGGTTTTGGACTACTGTAACCAAGTAGGACAATCTAGCAGGTAACCGTAATGGACTGGTCCTCGTCATAGTGGTAGGCAATAGGTGTAGCCAATAGGCGTAGTACATAGGCGTCATTCATGTACCTACACGTCAGTCTGTATTTATGGATGACACCAGCCAATCATATTACTGTGAGGGGGAACCCAGGTATGTGCATATTCATTACATCACTGATTTATTCAAATCGGCTGCAATTTTCTGTCTGCCCAGTAATAAAATAAATTCACGGTACAAAAATATTAATATTAGGTTGGTGCATAATTATCAGGCGTTTTTAAACAATTTTTATTATGAAAAAAGAAACATAACAATTCAACAATAACATTTTTAAATGAGTATTCCGGAGCGTATGATTTTGAGTGATTCATTTTGTATGCCTGAACCCTTTGCAGGTCATTTAAAGCCAGATAACATTTTTGGAGTCTAAGAATTTCTTTTTTTATTTGAGATAGTAATGATTTAGTGTTACAAGTCTTTAATTAACCCATAGTTGGAGGGAAGAACTTGCAAGTGAATGTCATGAAATCAACCGAAATTGGAACCCACCTCTCCGATTAACATTTCCAAGCCATTATCTATTACCCTATGTGCTCATTCAAGCTCACACCACCCGGTATTCACAAGTAGTCACCCATCCAGGTACAAGAATCATTGTTTCAACACTATATTAATTTCACATATACCATATATACTTGTGTAACACGCGATCTTGCATATCGTGCAACCCCCAAATGTTCCCTTCTAAAAAAATAATTTTATGTATCTCATGAGAGTTCTTTGAGAGACCAAGTTACAATAGACTAACCTCTTTTCCTCTATCTCTTTATCCCACATTCTAGTCAAATAAGTTAAAAAAGTAAAAGAGAATGATAAAATTATCATTAGTAATGCTATACTCGTTGCCTAAACATGTAGAGCCATAAAAAACTGAACAAGAAAAATCGAAAAATCTTATAAATGTAAACAATGGAAAAGATGTATATTTGCTGTTTGTATTTTATAATACGATACGAATATATGAATATTACATGTATTATTATTGGATACAGTTAAGTAAATCTTCAGTTTTACCAAAATCATGTTTATTTTAGATACAGCTGTACTTTTTACTACAATAAATGGATATATAGTTTGGTCAATGATGTAGCCAGGGCCAGCAGTACAGACACTAATTTTATATCTCATGTATGATACAACCCCCTTAAAATTAGCTTCAAAATCAGGTCTTCAAAAATCACATGATAGGCGGTAATTAAAGTTTTTATATACTACATACTATTATAGCTGGAAACATACCGTATATATTATATACTACATACTATTATAGCTGGAAACATACCGTATATATTATATACTACATACTATTATATGAAACATATATTATATATTACATACTATATTATAGCTGGAAACATACACCGTATATATTATATACTACATACTATTATAGCTGGAAACATACATTATATATTATATACTACATACTATTATAGCTGGAAACATACCGTATATATTATATACTACATACTATTATAGCTGAAACATACCGTATATATTATATACTACATACTATTATTGGAAACATACCGTATATATTATATATACTATTATAGCTGGAAACATACCGTATATATTATATACTACATACTATTATAGTTGAAACATAATTTATATATTATATACTACATACTATTATAGTTGGAAACATATATATTATATACTACATACTATTATAGTTGAAACATACCGTATATATTATATACTACATACTATTATAGTTGGAAACATACCGTATATATTATATACTACATACTATTATAGTTGGAAACATACCGTATATATTATATACTACATACTATTATAGCTGGAAACATACATTTATATATTATATACTACATACTATTATAGTTGGAAACATACCGTATATATTATATACTATATACTATTATAGTTGGAAACATACCGTATATATTATATACTACATACTATTATATTTGGAAACATACCGTATATATTATATACCATATAATATATTATATATATTATATATACATTATTATAGCTGGAAACATACCATATTATATATATACCATATATTATACTGGAAACATATATATTTATACTACATACTATTATAGTTGGAAACACAATTATATATTATATACTACATACTATTATAGTTAAACATGAAACATAGATATATGTATATATTACATACTATTATAGTTGGAAACATCGTGATATACATATATATAATATACTATTATATGGAAACATACCGTATATATTATATACTACATACTATTATACTGGAAACATACCGTATATATTATATAATTACATAATTATTATAGTTGGAAACATACCGTATATATTATATACTATATACTATTATAGTTGGAAACATACCGTATATATTATATACTACATACTATTATAGCTGGAAACATACACATTATATTATATACTACATACTATTATAGTTGGAAACATACCGATATATTATATACTACATATATTATAGTTGGAAACATACCGTATATATTATATACTACATACTATTATAGTTGGAAACATACCGTATATATTATATACTACATACTATTATAGTTGAAACATACCGATATATTATATACTACATACCATTATAGTTGGAAACATACCGTATATATTATATACTACATACTATTATAGTGGAAACATAAATTTATATATTATATACTACATACTATTATAGCTGAAACATACCGTATATATTATATACTACATATACTATTATAGTTGGAAACATACTATATATATATATTATATACTGGAAATACTATTATTATGGAAACATAATTATTATATTGGAAACATACCGTATATATTATATACTACATACTATTATAGTTGAAACATACCGTATATATTATATACTACATACTATTATAGTTGAAACATACCGTATATATTATATACTACATACTATTATAGTTGGAAACATACCGTATATATTATATACTACATACTATTATAGTTGGAAACATACCGTATATATTATATATTACATACTATTATAGCTGGAAACATACCGTATATATTATATACTACATACTATTATAGTTGGAAACATACCGTATATATTATATACTACATACTATTATAGCTGAAACATACCGTATATATTATATACTACATACTATTATAGTTGGAAACATACATTATATTATATATACACATACTATTATAGCTGGAAACATACCGTATATATTATATACTACATACTATTATAGTTGAAACATACCATATATTATATATACTACATACTATTATAGCTGGAAACATACCGATATATTATATACTACATACTATTATATTGGAAACATAAACATATATATTATATACTACATACTATTATAGCTGAAACATACTGGATATATATTATATACTACATACTATTATATATTGAAACATACCGTATATATTATATACTACATACTATTATAGCTGAAACATACCGTATATATTATATACTACATACTATTATAGCTGAAACATACCGATATATTATATACTACATACTATTATAGCTGAAACATACCGTATATATTATATACTACATACTATTATAGCTGAAACATATATATTATATACTACATATTATATAGCTGAAACATACCGTATATATTATATACTACATTATTATAGTTGGAAACATACCGTATATATTATATACTACATACTATTATAGCTGAAACATACCGTATATATTATATACTACATACCATTATAGCTGGAAACATACCGTATATATTATATACTACATACTATTATAGTTGAAACATACCATCAGATATATTATATACTACATACTATTATAGCTGAAACATACCGTATATATTATATACTACATACTATTATAGTTGGAAACATACCATTATATATTATATACTACATACTATTATAGCTGAAACATACCGTATATATTATATTACATACCGTATATATTATATACTACATACTATTATAGTTGGAAACATACCGTATATATTATATACTACATACTATTATAGTTGGAAACATGTATATATTATATACTACATACTATTATAGCTGGAAAACATACCGTATATATTATATACTACATACTATTATAGTTGGAAACATACCGTATATATATTATATACTACATACTATTATAGTTGGAAACATATTGATATATTATATACTATACTATTATAGCTGGAAAAACATACCGTATATATTATATACTACATATTATTATAGCTGGAAACATACCGTATATATTATATACTACATACTATTATAGTTGAAACATACCGATATATTATATACTACATACTATTATAGTTGAAACATACCGTATATATTATATACTACATACTATTATAGTTGGAAACATACCGTATATATTATATACTACATACTATTATAGTTGGAAACATAATTATATATTATATACTACATACTATTATAGTTGGAAACACGATATATATTATATACTACATACTATTATAGTTAAAAACCGATATATTATATACTACATACTATTATAGTTGGGAAACATATATATATTATATACATACTATTATAGTTGAAACATACTGTGATATATTATATACTACATACTATTATAGTTGAAACATACCGTGATATATTATATACTACATACTATTATAGGAAACATAAATATACCGTATATATTATAGTTACATAGACGTTATATTATATACTACATACTATTATATTGGAAACATACCGATATATTATATATTACATACTATTATATTGAAACATATTATATTATATACTACATACTATTATAGCTGGAAACATACCGTATATATTATATACTACATACTATTATAGCTGGAAACATACCGTATATATTATATACTACATACTATTATAGCTGGAAACATATTATATATATATTATATACTACATACTATTATAGTTGGAAACATACCGTATATATTATATACTACATACTATTATAGTTGAAACATACCGTATATATATTATATATTATACATACTATTATATACTGGAAACATACCGTATATATTATATATTACATACTATTATACTGGAAATATACCATATATATTATATTATACTATTACATACTACCGTATATATTATATACTATACTATTATATTATATATATATTATACTACATACTATTATAGTTGAAACATACCGTATATATTATATACTACATACTATTATAGCTGGAAACATACCGTATATATTATATACTACATACTATTATAGCTGGAAACATACCGTATATATTATATACTACATACTATTATAGCTGAAACATACCGTATATATTATATACTACATACTATTATATGGAAACATAGTATATATTATAACTACATACTATTATAGCTGAAACATACCGTATATATTATATACTACATACTATTATAGCTGGAAACATACCGTATATATTATATACTACATACTATTATAGCTGGAAACATACCGTATATATTATATACTACATACTATTATAGCTGGAAACATACCGTATATATTATATACTACATACTATTATAGCTGGAAACATACCGTATATATTATATACTACATACTATTATAGCTGGAAACATACCGTATATATTATATATACTACATACTATTATAGCTGGAAACATACCGTATATATTATATACTACATACTATTATAGCTGGAAACATACCGTATATATTATATACTACATACTATTATAGCTGGAAACATACCGTATATATTATATACTACATACTATTATAGCTGGAAACATACCGTATATATTATATACTACATACTATTATAGCTGGAAACATACCGTATATATTATATACTACATACTATTATAGCTGAAACATACCGTATATATTATTATATACTACATACTATTATACTACATGGAAAACATACCGTATATATTATATACTACATACTATTATAGTTGGAAACATACCGTATATATTATATACTACATACTATTATAGTTGGAAACATACCGTATATATTATATACTACATACTATTATACTTGAAACATACCATTATATATTATATACTACATACTATTATAGCTGGAAACATACCGTATATATTATATACTACATACTATACTTTTTGACTACAGTAAATGGATATAATAGTTTGGTGAATGGCATAGCCAGGGCCAGCAGTACATACACTAATTTTATATCTCATGTATGATGCAACCTCCTTAAAATTAGCTTCAAAATTAGGTTTTCAAAGATCACATGATAGGCGGTAATTAAATTTTTTATTGGACATAAAGTGAGTGACCGTTTTTCTATTGTTATGAATTAATAAACAGATCCCTCAAGAATTACTGCATAATAATTGGAAACAGTTTCTATTTGATATAAAGTGTGTGTGTGTGTGGACAGTCGCTTGTCTATTGTTAATAATTAATAAACTGATCCCCCTCAAGAATTACTACATATTATAATAGGAAACATACTGTATATACTCATGAAATACGCGATGTGTATTTTAAATACAGCTGTACTTTTTGACTACGGTAAATGGACATATACTTTGGTCAACAACAAAGCCAGGGCTAGCAGTACATATGCTAATTTTATATCTCATGTATGATGCAACCTCCTTAAAATTGGCTTCAAAATGAGGTAAAAATTAGCATGATATGAAAGTACAAATTAATTATTGATTAAAAATTCATTAAAAGAAAAAAAAAAAATACAGCACAGGACTAAGTGGAACAGAACTCATGGTCTTAATAACTAGGTCCTTTATGCCAATTTGTGTGTGCATGTAAACCTCCTCACTGCTTAGGATATATATATATATATATATATATATATATATATATATATATATATATACACTCTCTCGACTCTCCTGCAAAATTCAACAAATGAGAGTCAAGCAGATCAGTTCCTAGGAAACTGACAGCCTGACAACAGCACATGAGATTTGATTATAGTAGTGAAGGTTTCGTGCAGGACCATCCACACTTTTTGAAGGGTTGAATACAGAGACCTGATGCACTACGTGACACAAGGTCCCAAACGACCCTCTGCAGGTTTTGAATTCAGAGTTTTCCTTCTCCTAGACCAGTTGCTATCCAAGGCTATAGAACTCAGTCTGTCCTGCTATTTAACCATAGATGGAGGGAGAAGAAGAGGATTCACACCTTTCCCAAGGGTATTAGCATGTAATTGAATGTCATGGATTTGACTGGAATTCAAACTTAGCTCTCTGATTCCTCAATCCAAGCTGCTATCCATTACACCGCCGTGCCTCATTATATATATATATATATATATATATATATATATATATATATATATATATATATATATATATATACACACACACACATGCTTCATTAAATAATATAGACAAGTTTTGCCTATTTATTTTAAGTAAGTTCCTTAACGATAGTCCGCCCTACCTGCATGAAAAATTTCAAAGTAACAACAAACTCATATATATCATTGTTGTTTCATCCACGAGTTTGATTTATTGAAATTGTCACCTTTGATAATGGCTTATGTAAGCCGAAAGCTTAGATTGGATTTAAACATGTATCAATATGGTGTTTTCCTTTTGTCTATCAACGATAATGTAATTAAGCTTATCAGACAAAATGAAAGGAACTTACTTAAAATAAATAGACAAAACTTGTCTATATTATTTAATGAAACATGCATTAATGAAAAATTGCTGCCTAAATATACACAATATATATATATATATATATATATATATATGCAAAAATATAGTTTTAAAGTGTGCTATATTTATGGGATAAAGTGCTCAATATCATAGCCTGATGATTGATTCTAGCATGAAACAGCCAGTTGCTTATGAGTGTTGACTTCAATGTTATATATATATATATATATATATATATATATATATATAAAAAGAAAGAACAGTAAGATATATAATCGGTGTTCTTATAGGTATTTTTATTTTACAAAATAGTGCCCGATGTAAATTTACAGAGCATTAATATTATAAATTAATTGATTTTATATAATATATATATATATATATATATATATATATATATATATATATATTATATATATAAACCTCCTACTTCTTTGTGCCGTGTTCCTGATGGACTTGGATGATCATAGCTCTCCACATTTTCCTGCACATATAGATCAATAAATTTTGTCATTTTGTTATCTCTCCTAAACTTTGTCCTACCATCCATTTACTCAAGCTCTCTATGTAGGTTTTGTGTTGATTTTCTGTCCTTTTTGCCTTCAATCTGTCCTGAGAGCATCAGATTTTCCAAACCCTCTTTCCTCATTAGGTACCCTAGAAATTTCAACTGCTTTTTTCTGATGTTAAGTATAAGTTACCTTTTTTTCTAAAACTTCATCATTGTTCACATGCTCAGTCTATGGTATCCTCAGCATTCTTCTGTAGAACCATGTTTCTGTTGCTTCAAATCTCTTCTTCATCTTTCAGAAGATTGTCCTGAATTGACTGCCATATACAAGGACACATATCACATAACAGTTTAATATTTTTTTCTGTTTCTTAATACTCTGCTTAGTTTTTGGATATGAGGTTAGTTTAAAAAGAAAAAGTTCTCTTCATATTCTGCATGACAATTCTAAAGAATTCGATTCCGGTCTCTTTTAATAAAGATATTTTTAAGACCCTGCTTTTATTTGTGGAATTACTTCTGCTAATACTTCTTTATCTTTATGTGCTGTGTCCTCTCAGGAAGCAGGTAATCATGGTTCTCCACAATTTCCTATCCTTTGTAGCTCTTAATATATTTTGTCTTTTTGCTATTTCTCCTAAATCTTATTCCACCATCCATTTACTCAAGCTCACTAAGTAGGTTATGCATTGTTTTCCTCTGTCCCTTTTGCCTCCAATCTGTCCTGTGAGTATCAGATTTTCCAAACCCTCTTTCCTCATGTGCCCTAGAAGTTCCAGCTGTCTATAATTTTCCTTTTTGTTTCAATTTTCTCTAAAACTGTCATTGAAAAATGTTCAGTCCATGGTATCCTAAGCATCTTTCTGTAGAACCACAAGTCTTCTTTGAGGAGATTGTCCAGAATTCACTGCCATATAGGAGGATAGATATCATGTAACTGTTCAGTGTTCTTTCTTTGTTTCTAACATAATTTTTCTGTTTCTTAATACTCTACTTAGCTTTTGGAAGGCATCTTTGGCTCTCCCAATATAATTCTCTTGCATGTTCTGCCGTATGTTAATCTTAAAATTTTTTAAAATTAAAATATTTAATGTAAAAAAAAAAAAAAAAAAAGGAAAAGATTAAAGTAAAAATTTTCTTCTTCAAAAAAGTACTTTTAATAATTATCCTGAGACAACTTGGGATAGTAAAAATGTCTACCAAAAGCTAAGCAAAGTATTAAGGAACTGGGAAAATTTTTGAAGAAAAAAAAAAAAAAAAAAAATCTAAAAAAAGGGTAGTGAATAAGTGAATATTAGTCCTCCTTTATGGAAGTGAATGCTGGACAATCTCCTCATAGGTGATAAAAAAAACTTGAAGCAACAGAATATGGTTCTACAGAAGGATGCTGAGAATACCATAAACCAAACATGTCAGCAACAACAATGTTTTAGAAAAAATGGAAACAAAAAAGGACACTCCTACTTATCAGGAAGAGAGTTGAAATTTCAGTAAAATTTTACTCTTACACCCATCACATTCATGTCTTCTTTATTTTAGGCACAGTATGAAATAATAGTCAGAGATGAGACAGATGTAATAGTAAAATAGAGCACACAATGAGGAAAGAGGGCTTGGAAAATTTGATACTCACAGGACAGAGGGAAACAATGCTACCAAGCAAGCTTAAGTAGATAGATGACAGAACAAGGTCTAGGAAAGATAACAAATAACAAAATTTATTAAGAAGTACGAAGGACAGGAAATTGTGGAGAGTCATGATCGTCAATGTCCTGGAGGGACACAGCACATAGAAGAATTACATTTATTTCACAGAATCTTGTAAAATGAAAGATTTTTTTGTTATCAGATATAATTCTTTCAAAGACACTAGCAAGGGAGATTGTAATGAACTTGCCTATCTCTCTTTGTAATTGCATAATGGACTCAGGTTCTTTTTAAATATGCTGTACTGTTGTATGCATGTGTTTTGGAGAATAAAACCTAAATTTGGTTTTATTAGGATCTCATGTTACTAAGTACAGTGCAGAACTAAGTGATACGTATTGCACCAGTAGATAAAACCTCAGTTCCTGTGATGAAAGATTTTATAGTCTTAATCACCAAGCCCCTTTGCACCAACCTATGCATGTGCACAAGCCTCTTGACTGCTTTCTAGTATAAGGAACATCAACAATTCAACAGAAAAAAAAAATGTAAACTTGCCTCTACTCTCTTGGTCGTATAATGAACTCAGCTTCTCTTTAAATATGTTGTACTCGTTCTTTTTGAAAATAAAACCTAAATCTGGTTTTATTACAATCTTGCATGACTACTAGTAAATTGCTTCAATCCAGATAAAAGCAGCATTTCTTTCATCTTGTAATAGAAGTGAGCTATAATAGAAAGATTTATTCTCTCGTTTTCGTTTCTCCTGTTATGGGCATTGTTATTTCCATGATATAACACCAATTTTTCACAGACAAGATGGAACAGAATGGCTGAAAGCTAAAAAAAAAAATTGATAAACATGCTTTGTTCTCAGAGAGATCTTTATATACTACAACATACACACACACACAAGTATCTACCATGGATAACAATATATCACAAATATCTGCAAAGCAAAGTATGAGGAAGAACAAGATGAAAGGTCTTACATATAATTTGTAGATACTCCTGACCTGGAGAAGCCATTTTAGGACTCCAGATTTAAATAGGCTGGATTCATCTATATCCCAAAGTGAAATGGCACCATGTGTTTGGAAGCTGCTGGCTAAAAGAAAGCCATCTTACCATTTGGTTGCTGTCCACAAACTGAAAAATGACTGCCACTTTGTTCAATGTATGAATGAATCGGCATACATTTGATCCCCCAAAGAGAGATAAGTGCCTTCTGTATCCCTACAATCCTATATCTAAACATGATTACTCATACCATAAAAGAAAAAAAATAACACTTTAAACATATTTTTTCCAGTTATCTTTCATAAAGTTGGCCTTTTTGACTCCATACTTTCATAAACTTATGTCATTTGGCTTTGTAGCTCAGTGTATGGATCAGCTATAACAAATTAAGTATCAGAGAAAAAGAAATTGAACATAGAATAAGTTGATATTATAGATACAACATTTCAAACGCGTACTATCTGATCATCGTTAACTGTCCATAGATTGGATATGAGATATGTTTTCATATTTTCTACCTGTGATGTCAGTTATTGTTCACTATTAGTGAATAGATGCTTCTCTACCTAATCCAGGGATTGAACTCACAACCACTAGATGACAGTAACACATGTATAATCAACCCCTGTATCCACTACACAACCATGTCAAACACTGAAAGACTAGCATGATCACCAAAGTTAAGCAACGTAAAGCCCAGTCAGTACCTAGATGAGTGACCACTTGGGAATATCAGATACAGTAAGCTTGGGTGTGCGGATGGTGCAATGCATAATGGTTCCAAATTGTTAATTGGAGAGCCAAGTTCCAATTCTTGTTGGGTTCATTTTCTTCCCTTATGCACAAATACCCTTGAAAAAGGTATGAATATATCTCTTCTCTCTCCTAGATATGGGTTAATTAGTAAGACTTATCACTAAATCATTATCTCTCCCCCAAAAATTTTTACAATCTAAAAATGTTTTCTAGCTTTGAATAACCTGGAAAGGGTTGATAAGCCATAAAAAAGCAAAAAATCAATCAATCAAAACCATCCAAAAGGATATATTTTGTTGCCTTTTATATTCAATTTTTGATGGGTTTTGACATGATTATGATGAAATACTAAATTATGAAGAGTGGTTCATACCACCACTTTTTATGATTTAGTATTTCACTAGCAGTAGAGCCCGGCGTTGCCCGGGGATGTAACAGTAAGAGCTAAGTCAAGTATCGACCATCATAAAGACTGAAAAATAAAATTGACAAAGATTATTGTTTAAGGTTGACGGACATGTATGTCTTAATTAGTTTTTTTTTGTTTTTTTTTACGAATTGGTCAAACCCAAACAAAAACATTGTTTTCAATCGTTATGAGTCTATCGATTGAATAGAATTTTATTATAAACAATTGTCTTGTAAATGGAATTTTTAAAGCATTCTGAATGTAAAAAAAAAGAAAAAAGTGTGCAAGACAATAAGAAACACTACCTGCCAAAAAAGAGTGAAGTTTTGTTGAAATCTGTTGAAAAATGTAGGAAATCCGATCCCATATATAAATGAACACACACAAACAAACTAGGTTTTATAATAAGTATAACTCGATATGAGTTGTCCCCCTTTCATTCTGGCAACAGAATCATGTTTTATCGTGTTTTCAAATTGCTTTAGTGCAAAAACAATCGTGATTTTCCAATTTTTGGTGCTGTCTGAACCACCGCAAGGTAATTTTACGCAGTCCTGTGAAGTTTTGTTGAAATCGGTTGAAAAATGTAGGAAATCCGATCCAATAATTAAACGTACAGACACACACACAATTTGCGTTTTATAATAAGTAAGATTTCAGAATGATAATCAATAGATTTGTATTATTTGGTGAGTGACTTGGTATAGTTGTTAACAAGCTTTTTTTGCTGAACCAATTACAAATGAGTAGTGAGTTTGATCTTCACTCAGTGCTCCATACTTTATGCTACACTTCACATCTAAGATACACTGAGTAAATTGATATGTATTATTCTGAATATCTATAAACATACACACACTTATATATACCTCTTTGTAAATACATATGTAATATGTATTTCTGATGCTCTTGCATTTTTTATAAATTTGCTTAAGATTACATTTTGTTTTGTCCCCCAACTTACATTAGAACAAAACAACCTGCATCATGTTGTAAATGCCTGCTAACCTTTTATATATATTATGTTACATATATACGTGTGTGTGTGTGTGTGTATATATATATATATATATATATATATATATAAAAATGAAGAAATATAGTCTTAACATGTGCTATATTTATGGGATAAAGTGCTCAATATCAGAGATAGAGTGTGTGTAAATATAAAAGTGAACATAGAAGTCAACACTTAGAGGTGACAGTGTTTCATGCTAGATGAAATCGTCAGGCCATGAGTTTGATATATATATATTACTACGAAATGGCATTGACAACAGTGACAATATTTGTGTAGAAATTTTTAAAAAACACTATATTTAAATAAATTTTTCTTGTTTTATTTATTTTTATTGCAAATTTCTAAAAAATGTTGGTTGCTTTTAATGTTTTTTTTTTGTAATATATATCATGTTTGAATACAAAGAATTTATATCTGCCTTGTCAAAATTCAGTCTTAGAAAAATTACAGCATTCATAATAAGTATTACTGTCATCTGTTATTTCAAATTACTACAAATTAGTACAATGCCACTAAGAAAATTTATGGAATTATCTAAGTCAAAGTAATCTGCTTAATTGGATTTTCTTTAAACTAGTCAGAAGTTACAAAAATCACATTAATGTCAATAAGAGAAACATGCTTTGCACAATTTTGTCAAATTTTAAATGATCATATTTAGATGTCAAAAGAAAACTGGAGTTAATACTAGGTCAATCTGCTAAAAAATCTAACACTAGTTTACTCTGCCACGGCAAGAGGGCTAACACTAGTTTACTCTGCCACGGCAAGAGGGCTAACGCTAGTTTACTCTGCCACGGCAAGAGGGCTAACGCTAGTTTACTCTGCCACGACAAGAGGGCTAACGCTAGTTTACTCTGCATAATAACTTTAGGCTGCAGTGTTTATGATAAATCAAATAACTAATAAAACCTGCTGAAACTACATAAAAATTTAACTCAACCTTTGATTTGACATCTAAATTAATCATTTAAAATTTGACTAAAATTGTTCAAAACAAATTTGAGTTATTTAGGTTTATGTGATTTGCATAATAACTTCTGACCAACTATTGTTTTAACAGGTGAGAAAATAGTAAGATTGCTGATTTTTTATTATTAATATAAATTATTCAAATGTTTCTTTCATGAAAAGAAATTCGGAAAATATAACTTACTGAAAATGTTTATACAGAAATTTTAAAGAGATGAGAGAATTAAATGTTTCTCGATTTGTAAGACAGGTTTTTACTTATGCGGGAGTATGTATTTTTCTTGCAGATGTTTCTATAGTTAAAAAGTAGCCTCAAGGCCATAACTTATGATTAGAGTTGAAGTGCCTGGTTATCGATGCATGTTATTTCATAGGATGCTGAAAAATAATACTTCAAAAATGGGGTAGAGCATGGAGAAAATGTATAAACAGAATATATATATATATATATATATATATATATATATATGTAAAAATAAATTACATAGAATAGAAATTCAAAATTATCCCATTTGAATAGCTATTTCACTCTACAAGAACTTACTTCCAGGATTTGTCAACACCAAGACGTGAAGAAATAAACTAGTAGCTTAAAAATTTAAACATTTAAAGAAAGATAAAAAAGTAAAGGAAAAAGTGAATGTATATGGATTATATATATATATATATATATATATGAAGAAATATAGTTTTAAGGTGTGCTATATTTATGGAATAAAGTACTCAATATCAAGGACAGAGCCTATGCCAATATAAAAGTGAACATTGAAGTCAACACTCAGAGGTGTATAACAGTCTGTTAATTTGTTATTTGCTTGGGTTAATTTATTTTACTTGTTTTTTTATTTTGTTTATTTTTATTTATTATTTTCAGTTTTCAATTTTTAAGTAGCGTAGTAAAAATTTGTTTTCATGTCTGTATTTCGAGAAGAGTTCAGATCATTTATTCAGTAGTTTGTTTTGGTCTGGGAAGGTAATAACTATTTTTTCCTCCAAGCAAAGTTTGCAGGTTTTCGATTGATGGTTGTAGGCTGATGATTTTTTCCTTATTTTCCATGATATTTTTGGTGTGATTTGCATTTTGTTTTTAATTTCCCAGATATACTTAGAAAGCATTGTGCTGTTTGCATATTTACTATTTGTAAAAGATGTTTTGTGTGTATAGTTTCTTTGTTTCCAGGGTCTACAAGGTAAAAAAAAAAACCTAAGGAGTGAGTGTAAAGTGAAAAAAAATGACAAGTAGTACAGGTAATTACAACATTCTACATGTACGTACATATACACTATGGAAAAAAAAAAAACTTGTGCCAATGAAATGTGCATATAAAAAAGAAAAACTGAGAAGTATAAGCAGTCAATTGTTGATACCTCTTGACGAGGGGACAGCTTGGTTTATTTAATGGCGACAAGATTTTTAGAATAGCTTTGTATGAATGGAATATGTATTCTTTTTAAGAAATCAGTTTGTAAATCAGGTTTCATTGATGTAATTTTGTAAAGAGGGCTTTTGTCAATAGTTAAATTTATTGATATTTTTTTTTTCCAAAAATGTATTGCTGGTATTTTTACTATAAAAATCTATTTTTTATATTTTCATAGTGTTTTGACCCCAGTTTCAACTATTTTCCCGCGGCTGGGACCCTAACAGGTGCTACCACCCCAGGTTAGAATGGACCTAGGAACAACAGCAATTAAGAAATTGGTCCATGCTCCTCAAAACCTCCCAATCAGAGGCCTTTCTACCAGATATAGTCTATCGTCATACCCAGATGAGTGGATGGAGTGACTCCTGGACGGTCTGTCTACCAAACTCTGGAGTTGGGATGCTGAAAGTAATATCAATCAGCTAAGTGATAAACCTTTTACTTGTATTAATTATATATGTTTGTGTTTTAATATTAATTATTAATAACATTAAACCCTTATGGTCTAAATACTATTTACTGTAAATTCCAGGAAAACACACTTGTTACTAGAATATGGAGCACCCCATAGTGAGAACCAAAATTTAGTTCCAAACAACAAAAGGCTTTAGTCAGAAATAAACCCCAACCCCAGAGTACTTCCCCCGTAATGAGGTACCTCATGTCCCACCACCAGTCACCAACACAAGCCCCTTATCATAAAAAAGGCATCATGCAGAGGAGAACTGATATTGAAAATAAATTCAAATCCCTTCTTCCAGATAAACACTTAAGAGCTGAAGACGGCTGGATTCAGAACAGTTTGAAAGAGACTATCGTCATGTTGAGGTAAATTTGTTTTTTGGTAAAAAATATATATGTTCTGTTATAATAAAAACATTGAGCTCTCTGTAGATCAGTCTTAATATTTGTTATTACTCGGATACACCTAGAATATATAACAACAGATCTATTACTTGTACTATATATATATATATATATATATATATATATATATAACAAATATGTTATAAAATGTAGTGATTTTATAACATTTATGTTATAATTTCTTAAATAAATAATTATATCTGCTCTACTCTGTATTGAGCACTCTTTTAAGAATAGTAATTGTTGGTTATTGGAATTTATTCTGTATACACCAATCATATACTTGGGTATATATATATATATATATATATATTTGTGCGTGTGTGCGCACTTCTAATTTTGATGTTTTCATAATTAAAATTTCATTTAATACATGAACCAAATGCAGATGAATATTCAGTAATAAAAAAAAAAAAAAAAATGGACAAACCCAGTGTCTTGTTGTTTAACCACCCCCAATCACCTCCCAATCCATCCTCACCACCACCCCCTCCTTATACTTGCTTTCTGATACTCACTACCCTGCTCACTTCTGCCTTCTTTCCTGGTTCAAAGCACAGAATGTTGCACGCATCTCATGGCAGGTAGAGAAGATGTGAAATACGACATGGTTTTGGGTGAAGGGGGGGAGGGGTGGTAACAGTAAGAAGGAAGAGTTTTCTTGGCACACCACACCCCAATTCTGGCTGACATTCTTCTCTTCATAAGTGGCTCCCTACAGATTTTCACACCCACACTTGAAACTAGAGAAGAAACAAGAAAATATATGGGACTTTGCAGATCAAAAATAATGTCTGATATATATACCTATACAAACATTCTCGCTATCTCTATGAAGGTGCTGATTGTCTAACAGTCCTCAGCATTGAAAGTAAAATTGGCAAACAGAGTTCAAATCATGGTCAATTCTGTTTAATTCCCTTTGTGCTAATGAACTTGTAAAAAGCAGATTTATTGATTTATTTTCTTTACGGTTTATCAAACCTTTGTGGGTTATACGAGGTAAAAACATATTTTAAATTGTAAGAATATTTTTTTTTTTTTTGCATGAACAGTTTTTGGAGAATAATTTTTCCAGAAACAAGTTGTATTTAACCAACAGTTAGGGGAAAGAAAAGATGGATTCATGCCTTTCTGAAGAAAGATTATTTGCACTTAAGTGAGCATAATGAATTCAACTGAAATTTGATGTCAGCTCCAATTTATCATTCTGAGTAGAAAAAGTATATAAAGAGCAACAGTAATATTAGCCATTTCCTAAGGAAACATTTAGCATTCATTGACTGAGCAGCCAATATTGCTTTCAATTACAATGAAGCAGACACACACACACACATATATATATATACATATATATATATATATATATATTACAATGAAGTAGTCATACAAAGAATAAATTATTAAGGTTAATGTAATAAATGGTGAATTCTCTTCATTAGCATTTTCGTCACGGATGTTACCTGAATTTTGCCTAAAAAGACAAATAATATCCATACCTGATGATGAGAGGATGACCTGTCGAAAATAATAGCATATTTATGGAACTTACGGAACATCTAAAAACATGGATCATGTCTGTCTATATTTCTGAGATGAGGTATTATGTACATTATTTTACCATTTTTTTTTTTTTTTTTTTAAAAATCACCGCCCTCTGAGGAATCAGGTTGAGATCATAGACAAAGAACACCATTGGAAAATTCGTAAACTTAAGGAATCAGCACATATGCTAGGCCACAAAAATCTCCTGAGCTGACCAAGCATAGAAATGAATACAATATGGGAACTAGTAATAAGGAGTGCCAGAGAAAAGTGATAACAACAAAAATTGCAATATGAGCTCTGGTAAAAACATGATTTGCTAACAGCAAAAATTGCAATATGAGCACAGGTAAAACATGGCTGCTGAAGACATTAGGTTTATAATACCCAGAAATTCATACATAGATGTCCTCAAGGACACATTGGATTACATTTATTTTTGTCTTGGATGTTACCGGAATTTTACCTAAAAAGAAAAATAATATCCATGCCTGATGATGATAGGTTGACCTATCGAAAGTACTAGCATATTTATGGAACATAAAGAACATCTAAAAACAAGGAACGCATCATTCAATGAGTTGTGTGTGGGGGGGGGGGTAATACTTTTAAATTTGTTAGTGAAGTGACTTTGCCATTTATTATATTAACCTTACTAATTTATTCTTTATACGACTACTTCATTATAATTCATATATAATTATCTTGAAAACTGTCCTATTAAGTAGCATTTAAATTAGCTCCTGCAGAGGGATCTGGATTGAATCTTAATCTTGTTCATGAGTTTGAGAGTTTCTAAGTCTTTGCATATTCTCAGCATTGGAAGCTCTCCTGGCTGGGAAAATATGGGTTTTCATTTGGGAGGAGGAGAAGAGGAAAGGGAGGGAGGGAGGAGAAAAAAAAAAAAGGGGAGGAGGAGAAGAGAGAAAAAAGGAAAAGGAGGAGGGAGGAGAAGAGGAAAAAAGGAAAAGGAGGAGGAGAAGAGAGAAAAAGGAAAAGGAGGAGGAGAAGAGAAAAAAGGAAAGGGAGGAGGAGAAGAGAGAAAAAAAAGGAAAAGGGAGGAGGAGAAGAGAGAAAAAAAAGGAAAAGGGAGGAGGAGAAGAGAGAAAAAAAAGGAAAAGGGAGGAGGAGAAGAGAGAAAAAAAAGGAAAAGGGAGGAGGAGAAGAGAGAAAAAAGGAAAAGGGAGGAGGAGAAGAGAGAAAAAAAAGGAAAAGGGAGGAGGAGAAGAGAGAAAAAAAGGAAAAGGGAGGAGGAGAAGAGAAAAAAGGAAAGGGAGGAGGAGAAGAGAGAAAAAAAGGAAAAAAAAAAGGGAGGAGGAGAAGAGAGAAAAAAGGAAAAGGGAGGAGGAGAAGGAGGAAAAAAGAGAGAAAAAAAAAAGGAGAAGAGAGAAAAAAATAGAGAAAAAAGGAAAAGGGAGGAGGAGAGAAGAAAAAGAAAAGGGAGGAGGAAAAAAAGGAAAAGGGAGGAGGAGAAGAAAAAAAGGAAAAAGGAGGAGAAGAGAAAAAAAAAAGACAAAAAGAAAAAAGAAAAAGCAAAAGAATAAGAAAAAAGACAAAAAAGAAAAATAGAAAAATAAAAATAGAAAAATAAAAGAAAAATGGAAAACAAGAAAAAATGGTAAGGAAAAGAAAAAGACAAAAGCAAACAAAAATAGACAAAGCACAAAATTAAAGAGCGTGAAAAAAAACAACTTTCTCACTAAAAACAAAAAATATAAAAACATGAGCAAAAAAAGTCATATGAAACTTCTTTTAAGTATCAGTTGTTTGCATTTCATTTAAAAAAAAAAAAAAAGTGTCGACCTTGAGATTTTGGCCCAATTAATTTTTTTAATTATTTGAAAATATGTATGACCCACTTTATCTGACACCCCCACCCAACAAAAAAAGAATTCAAAAATATCCCACAAATGTAAACTTGAGGTAAGCCGTCTGCTTCTGTTTACTCAGACAGAATAGACTATCAGGACTTTGCCCAACTCAAAAATAACCACAGATTTATTCAAATATCACTACATAAAGTCACTTTCATTTATCGGCGTGGGATAGTATAGTGAAGGGGTGGATTCATACCTAATCAGAATTTGATAAACAAACAAAAACTTATGTGGATATAAAGTGGGGGTTCAATTCCGTATTACAATCAATATATAAACTGATCCTTCACTTTGTGGTCACAATAGTTTCTATATATTTATATTCAAGACTAAAAATCTAAAAAAAAAAAAAAAAAAAAAAAAACATACCTGTGTAGCTAATCAGTATTTCATTGATTGATTAATTTCTTTAAGCTTATCCACCCTTTTTAGGTTGTTTAAAGCAAGAAAATATTTTTAGAGTGCAAGAATTTGGTGGGGGGGTGGATAATGATTTAGTGATACCAGTCTCACTAATTAACCCATAGCTGTAGGGATAAGAGGTAGATTCATATCTAATCAGAATTTGATAAACAAGAAATTAGAATGTGGATATGAAGTGGGTTATCATTTCTATATACACCCCCCACCCCACTTTGTAGCTATGGTAGTTTCTATACATTTCTATTCCAGAGAATGTAAATAAATCTAAAAGACATACCTGTGTAACTAATTGGTATTTCATTGATTGATGAATTCATTTTCTACAACTTATCAACCCTCTACAGGTTATTTAAAGCCAGAAAATATTTTATATTGTAAGAATTTAGAGTGGGGGGGGAGTTAGTGATATATTGATACAAGTCTTACTAATTAACATGTAGCTGGTAAGGATAAGAGGTGGATTCATATCTTAAGAGCCAAGATCTGATTCCCAGTTGGACTGTAAATCAGATCTCAGGTTTCTGATTAAAAATTCCAAGCCATTATCCATTACACCACCCACACATCCAAACTTACAGCACCTGGTATTCCCAAGCAGTCACCTATCTATATACTGACTAAACTAGACATTGCTTAACTTCAGTGATCGTACAAGAACCAGTGTTTCAATATAATATGCCCATAAGCCTTCAATAGTAATGTTCTATCATCAAGGTGAATGATACACAAAGAAAAATGAGTGCTTAATATATTTATTCAGCACCAGTATCTGGTGCTAACAGATAAATACAAAAAAAAAAAAAACACAGAACAATAAGTTACAAAACAATTAACAAGACAACTTACAAGGAATAGAGGAGGGTCAAATGCTGTATAGCCAAATGAAGATCAGTCCAAATATTAATCAGCTTAGTATCAACTTATTAATCAACTGTTGAAGTCCTTAATCAGAGACAATTTAAGCCTATGAGCCAGTCCATCTGGTAGAGTGCTGAAGGGGTGCTAGCTACTCTACAACAAGAAATGATGAAACCTAATTACCAGACTGGTAGTATGCTTTTATATGTATCTATCAGCAGTTGTAAGCAGACATAGGAAATTAAAAAGTAAATTCAGATACTGATTGTTTTTTTTTTTTTATAATTTATCAAATCTTAGCTGGTTATTTAAAGCCAGATTGTAAGAATGATTTTTTGATATTTGTATTACTAACCCATAGCTGGGGGAGAAGAGGTAGATTCATACGTTTTCCAAGCATATTTACATGTAAATGAATATAACGAACACAACTGGAATTGGAACACTGTTCTCCATTAACAATTCAGTGCCATTACCAATTACACCACGAACATATCCAAGCTTACAGCACCTAGTATTCCCAAGCAGTCACCCTTCTTGGTACTGAGCAGATTAGACATTGTTTAACTTCAGTAATCATATGAGTACTGGTGTTTCAATATATGTCTGTAAGCCTTCAACAGTTGTTGCCAGTCTGATAGTATGCTTATATGTGTATGTATCAGCAGTAGAAGTAGCAGCAGTAGAAGTAGCAGCAGTAGAAGTAGCAGCAGCTACAGTAATGCAAGATGTAAATTCAGATAGAGAGAAAAGTTCTTGAGTTATTTATGAAGAAAAGTTGCTGATAATAAACCAAAAAGGAATAAAATATTTAAATAAGACTAGTATAATTACCAATCAGTGCTGAACAATGTTGTGAGTAATTGCAAAAATCTTTCCTTTTTTACCAAAGACTGAATGACAAAGATTAGCTATGAATATTTATAGAAAAATAATTGGTTCACAACAGGACTTAAAAATTAATTGTTACAATTGGTTAAAAAATATATTTTGTTCATCTTCAATTTCACAATTTAAGGAGGGCAAAGATATTAAGGTTTGATTGGTCAAAAAAAAAAAAAAAAAAAAAAAAAAAAAAAATTAAATTTCTTACACTAGAGCCTTTTTTTTTCACACAAAAATAACAATTTCATTTTGCAGGGAAAATACAGAAAGTTTATGGTGGGGTGCTGGTTAACTTTTAGCAACAGAGTTCAAAGAGGTCTTATAGATTGAAAGACTGATGGGAGGTGGGGGTGTGAAAAAAGAAATGAAAAAGAGTTTTTATATTTACAAAAAGTGAACAGTGATCATTTAAGATTCTCCAGTATTTAAAGATGAAACTTCTCACACAGATGGAGAAGAGTTCTAGTAAGGATATATAAATATGTAGGTGCCCAGGTACAGTAGTCATTCATGAAAATTGTTGCAGTTAAGTTGAATGACTAATATATATATATATATATATATATTATATATGTGTGTGTGTGTGTGATGAATGTGACTATTTTGGCCCTGTGTCTTCAGATGACAGTCAACATCAGGAAACTGATAAAAATAATCCATCCATTCTGACTGAATTTGGGTTATTTATCTTTATATATAGGTATGTTACCAAACAAGAGGAGTTTGAAAATTGTTGCTTGACTTCTGGTTGATTGATTTCACTCTTTATATATATATATATATATATATATATATATATATATTATATAAGTTTATAGTTGCTCCAATGAGAGTGTACATTTTAAAAAGATGATAAAATGCAAACAGTTTTGGTTGAAATGTAGATTTTTTTTTTTTTTGAATATATATTATCTATTTCCCATAATTCCACTACATGGGTTTCTGGTTTTGCAATTTTTTTCAAGCAAAGACAGAAATTTCCATATATTTAAAAATTAATTTTTGCATTGTAGTGATTCAAATGTCTTTCTTGGACTGGTGATATAGATATATTTTATCTCTTTTATATATATATATATAATATATATATATATATATATATATATATATATATATATATATATATATAATATAATATATATATAATATATATATAATATATATATATATATATATATATATATATATATATATATATATATAATATAATATATATAATATATATATATATAATATATATATACAATTTGCATCTGATATTTATAGATATATATATATAATATATGATATATAATATATATATATAAGCATATATATATATATATACTATATATATTTGGTCATTATGTATGTATGCTGTTATTTCATTCTTGTGTTTTGTTATTTGCATCTGATATTTTGAGATCGTTATGATCATATTTATATAACAGAATCAACTATCATATTTGGTCATTATGTATGTATGCTGTGTGTTTTGTGTTAGAGGATCTACGTTATATGACGATGATTCTGTTATGCAAGAGATTCTAGAGACGATAATGGTAGAATTCATAATGCAGTTCTATGACATTGTACCATGCGAAAGAATGAAATATTAACAAGAGAACTATATGCCATATATATATAAATTCATCACCAGTCCATGAAAGACATTTGAATTACTAACACAAAAAAGAATTCATTTTTATAATATGCGGAAACATCTAGTCTTTGCTTAAAGAAGGTTGTGAAGCCAGAAACATGTATAGCAGAATTATGGAAAATAGAGTAATATATATTTTAAAATAAAAAATCCACATTTCAACCAAAAATGTTTGCAGTTTATCTTTCTTTTATATATATATATATATATATATATATATATATATATTGACGAATTTATCTAGACTGCAACAAATTCTTTCAAAGAATTTTGAAACTACCAGTGTCTCTCATTCCTGTGCATAGTCACAACAATGGCAACAAACTATCTGCCAAAGTCCTAACGGCTGAATCATGTCACAAATAAACTTTTTCTATTTTGTTTTACAATTTCTTCAATATGGTTCTTGATATATAACTATATATTATCTCATATCATATAACATACAAGGTGTGATGTATAAATTGTTATGTTGGTGAATGCTGCCATAATCCTTACCTTCAGTTCCTTTTTGGTATTACAAGGAATTTTGTTGGTCTCTCACTTTACTGTGCTTCATACATAATAATCACGAGGGTTACAGTCTGGGGAGTTAGGTGGCCAGATGTAAAGAGCAATGTCGCAGAAATTGTCTGACAGCCATAACATGATTCTTCTGCTTGCATAGCATGGTGTAGAGCCCGTTTGCCAGACAGTATTCCAGTAGCAATCTCTTGACCCAGGGCAGCACTATCTCCTCAAGGCACTTGATGTTAGCCTCTGTGTTGAGTCTAAGGCCATGTGGGAAGATGAATGGAGGCATAACATTGTTATCAGTACAGACACCGTCATAATCACCATTAGACTCATCCAACTCTTTCCAAATCTTCTGCAGTGTCCTTAGATTGACACCCAAATACTCTGATATTATGCCATTTCCAATTTTTTGTTCGAGTGAATTGCATCATGGTTCTCTTTCTCACAGACAGTGCCAACTGATCCTACTATAGTGTGATGTCGACAAAATCAAAAACAACGCACATGCACAAAATTAAAAATATAAAATGGTGGCAATTTACCCCTCACACACTGTAGTTATGACTTATTTTCTAGTAATGTTGTGTATGGTCAAAAAAATTTAATAAAATTATCAAAAAATTCTTTGTTCTTTCCTCTTAATAATAACACAAACGTTTTGACATTAAAACTTTGTTTGGGACCTTTTTTCATCATGGTATATCCTTTTTGGAAAATTAACAGACATATATATATATATATATATATATATATATATATATATATATATATATGAGGTAGTGAAGTAATGGATAGTGCCTTGGATTGAGGAATCGGAGAGCCGAGTTCAAATTCCAGTCAAATCCATTACATTGCTAATACCTTCAGGAAAAGGTATGAATCCTTTTCTCCCTCCAGCTACAGTTAATTAGCAGGACAGACTGAGTTCTATAGCCTTGGATGGCAACTGTTCTAGGAGAAGGACAATGCTGAATTCAAAACCTACGTAGAGACTTTTGGGGACCTTGTGGCACATAATGCACCAGGTCTCTGTATTCAGCCCTTCAAAAAGTTTGCTTGGTTCTGCCCAAAACCTTCACCACTATAATCAAATCATATGTGCAGGTTGTCTGGCTGTTCCTAGGAACTGAAGTGCCTGACCCTCATACATCATAAAAGGTCCCCCAGTAGGTGCGGGTCAACAGCAACTGTCTGTCAATGATGGGAGAGTCCATGAGATTATATATATAACAACAAAAAATATTAAAATCTTCAGACACACTGGGTTGTATATTAATATTCTTTCATTTTTATTATTATTTCATTTAGATTTATCGACTAGTTTCGGCCAATATGGCCATCATCAGGAGAAAAAAAATTTTCTGCTTGCTGTGAACTACAGAAATGAATGTCTTGATGGAGAAAATGAACTTTTGTCTGTAGTTTTCATTTGTTTTTTTATTTTTTAACATAAATTTTGATCAGTCCTTATGTTGGTCAAACAGTCTCTTAAGTTGTTATAAGAGCTGGATGGATTCATGCTGCTCTGAATTCCACATATAATTTATACATTGAGCTCTCATCATGGATTTAATTTATATTAAAAAGACCTCCTTGGAATAATCCCTACTACCTAGGGATTTGGTATTATTTATTTATATGTATGTTTCTAAGCATGTATATCAAATTTGTGGGGGAATTCACTGATGATTTTCAACAACTTTTATCTCCATGTTGAATCATTAATTTGTTACAACTTGTCCAATTGTTGTTGAATTGTTTATTTGTTGTTTTCATATTAGACATTAATCGTTTATTCATTATTTTATAACATTGATAATGATTGGTGATTAAATTGCAATTTAAGTGCCATTTTATGCTACCTGTGCAAAAAATGATTGAGTGCCAGGGTAAAATAAATTAATGATGTGGAAAGCCCAGGAACTGTCAGCAAATGTGTGATACAGAACTGGATCAGATGTTTCAAGGAAGGTGACAATAGTCTGGAAAACAAACCAAGGTCAGAATGACCTTGTGTTGTGAAGATGAGGTCTTGCTTGAAATAGTGAAACAACATCCAAATACAAGCACTCGATGGCAGAAATCCCATTGAAATAATGTCCCAATTTTTCTGTGGACCCTCCAAAATTTTGCACAGGGCACTAGTGGTCCATGGGCCACTAGTTGGCAACCACTGTTCTAAGTGACATTTATTTTTATTGGTAGTTGTTTAGCAGCATATCAATCTCTATGGGTTATTTAATGCCAAAATCTAAATAAATTGTGCAAAATGTTTTTTTTTTTTTTGAGATAATAGTTTTAATGATACAAGTCTTACTAATTGACCCATAGCTGGAGAGATAAGTAAATTCATACCTTTCCTATGAATGACCAATGAAAATCAAATGAATGAAAATATCAGAATTTCTTTTTCTCAGTCTGTTTGTTTAATGTTTAACAACCTATCAATCTTTATGAGATCATTTTCTCAGTCTCTGACAAAGCTTTAATAAAGTGAAACATTAGATTGATAAAGGTTTCCTATTTGTCCTTATATATATATATATATATATATATATATATATATAATAAAATATAGTTTTAAGGTATGCTATATTTATAGGTTGAAGTGCTTGATATCAGGGTTACAGCATATGTAAATATAGAAGTGGACACTGAAGATGGCAATGGCTTACAGAACAATGTAATATACCAAGCTACGGTAAAATCACGAAATAAATAAGAAAAATATACATAGGACTAACTGAAGGACACTGGATACAAAGGAACATCCTTTAAAAATAGTAAACATATATAGGAAATTTAAAACAAAACCAAATCACACATAAAATATCATGAAAAATAAGGAAAACAGCGTCAGCCTACAACAATAAATCTAAAAGCTACAAATTCCGTCTAGAGGGAAAAATAGCTATAATTATCTTCACAAGCCAATACAAATTACTAAATACATGATCAGATCACATTTGAAAATGCAAAGGTGGAACCAAATTTTTAGTACATTACTTACAACTCTCAAACTAAAAATGAACAAAAAATAATACAAAAAATAAGTATAACAAATCAATACAAATCAATAAATAATTAAATTAAGTTAATAATAAACAAATTAAAAAACTACAAATGAACACAGAAATGCAATTAAATATAATAAAAATCAACAATAAATAGCAAAACAATCAATAATAAAATTAACAAACAATACTATAAAATAGCCATAAAAACTGTATTTGGATCCACAATTATATCCACTCAATAGAATAATCTGAAACAACCATTACCACCCACCCAATAACTATTAGAATAATACAATAGATCTACCCATAATGTATCACTGATGAGCATATATAAAGCCAAAACAAAGAACATAGCTTGACGATAGCATTTATGCATGAAAAACAGCTGCTGCTGGGTGTTGACTTCAATATTTACTTATATTAATGGCCAGCTATTTACTTCTGAGCATACATCTGCTAGAACATATAGCAAATCTTTAATGCAGATGCCTGCTCAAGCACAATTATGTTTGTTCAACATCAGAGCCCACCTGTAGTTTCTACTGCAATTATGCTGAGCAGACCTTAAAGTTTCTAGAAGAGAGCATCTTTATATATATATATATATATATATATATATATATAAAGAAATATAGTCTTAAGGTGTGCTATATTTATGGGATAAAGTGCTCAATATCAGAGATAGAGCGTGTGTAAATATAAAAGTGAACATAGAAGTCAACACTTAGAGGCGGCAGTCTGTTTCCTGCTATATGCAATCGTCAGGCCATATATATATATATATATATATATATATATATATATATATATATATATATATATATATATAAAAATCGTCAGTAGGTTTATCTAGTATTCAAGAATTTTATTTATTTCTTTGCTGATTGTTTCCTTTATGATGATGTTGATTTCTTAATTCACCACCAACATGCAGATTCAGGACTAGAACTTTCTAGATTCACCCAAACCTGTCATTAATTGCCTAATGGCATTTGGCTTTGCAAAAGTTGGCTGCAGGTGAAAGAAAACAAGTATTCAAAGAAAGTGCCGATGGTGTGAATTTCTTTACGGTGGATGTCAACTTGCCAGGAAGTGACCCACACACTTGATTTCATGACTGTCCTCTGCAGCACATATGGAATGATTGGTTTGGTTTATTTTGTTTTACGGCATATCAACCTCAATGGGTTATTTAATGCCAACAACATTTTTTTTATTGCTGGTAATATTTTGTTTTGTCAAAAATCTGTTTCTGATAATATTTTTCCTTCAAAATTGTATTGCTGGTAATAATTTTTTTCAATAAAGTATTGCTGGTAATAGTTAACTTTTTGCCCTTAGCTGGGATACTAACAGGTGCTACCACCCTGGATCAGGGTGAACCTGGGAACACCAGCAATTAAGAGATGGTTCCATGCTCATCAAAACCTCCTGATCAGAGGCCTTGCTATACACTGTTTAATAAATAAACCAATTTCCCTCAAGGACACATGGCACAGCAGATAAAGGTGTTAGTTAGATCCAGTGACAGGACACTAAGAGTGTGAGTTCAATACTGGGTTAAGGCAGTGGAGAAATTGGAGAGGGGAATTAACAATAGATAACTGACATCCATTAAAAACATGGCACGTGGAACTAGAACAATCTACCCCAGTGAGCAAAATAAAGGGTTCAGTTTGACATTCCAACCACCTGAAGAAGGCCGGAGTGTACAATGGCTGAAACATTGTAATAAATATGGCGACAAAGATGAGGACAATAGTCCGAATAATGTAAATAGTGTTGATGAGAGGTTTGTCTAATTTTTTTAAAGAACATTTACAGTAGAGGGGGGACTGTGTGCTAAAGAATTAATGGCTGTATAGTAGTGTATATTATAGCTATGGTTATGCAAAGACAAACAGACACAACACACACTATTTAGTAAAAATGGGGCATATTTCAAACACAAAGTATCCACTATAGTAATGGCTGTATAGTAGTGTATATTATAGCTATGGTTATTCAAAGACAGACATAACACACACTATTTAGTAAAAATGGGGCATATTTCAAACACAGTATCCACTATAGTAATGGTTGAATATATGTTCTGTTGTCTTGACTGCATGAATACTAGTTTAATAACTAAGTGTCATCATTTTACTGTTGAACTATCTAGATGCAACTATAAGTTCTATTTCTTTTTCCCTCACTTGTAGTCTATGGAATTCCCTTCCAATTTCATGCTTCCCTGCCAACTACAATCTTCCAAGATTTAAATGTAATGTTAATCACCAACTTCTGTATTCCTGAACTTGTTCTTTTATTGTTCTTTTTGTCACCTCTCCTCACTAATGTATTCTCATTCACTATCTGTAACAACCTATATCCTAGTGGCATCATCACCTTGCTTAGGTGTGAAATGATTTTTATATATATATATATATATATATATATATATATATATAACTTCAAAATGATATTGGATATTTTGTATTTGAGAAAGATACTCTGTTTCCAGTTATTAAATAAAAATGGGATGGCTATTTCAAATACAAAGTATCCAATATAGTAATATCTGAATATATATATATATATATATATATATATATACACACACAAACTTCCTCAAATCAAAACATTATCCTCAATACCAAGCATCTTGAATGTTCTGTTTAGATGAGTTGTACAGCATATCCTTATTTTTGACTTCCATTACAGATTGTAATTTTTTTGTAATAAGATATTTCTTGCCGATAATGTCACTAAGTTCAAAAACAAAGAGAAATAACTTGACTTTTGTGCAAAAATGTGAAATTCTTGAAAATATAGATAAATTAATAAGTAACTCGGTTCTAATGAAAGAATATATAAAAAAAAACAGACAGAAAATTTTACAACTGCTTTGTCCTGTGAAAATAAAAGGAGAAATGCTTTACAAAAAACTTTTCATGAGCCAAAAGAATGTCAATTTGACCAAATTCTGTACAAGTGGTTTTCCTCAAAATAATCAGGTTTGGCAATGTTAGGTCTAACGCTAATTGCCAAAACAAAGGATCTTCATGCCAAAAAGAGCATGAAAATGTGAACTTTAGTGAAGGTCAACTTAGATGTTTCAAAACTTCAGGTGAACAGTGCTCAGCTGATATACAGGCAGCTTCCATATATAGTGAAAACTTCTTCAAAATTATGAAGGACTATGATGAAATCTACAATACTGATACAAGTGGTATCTATTGGAAATGTTTGCCGGTAAAACTTTAGCTGTTGCAGGTAAACGAAAAACAACAGGTAATAAACAAAATAAAAGATTGACAGTGCTGGTGTGTGCTAATGTGCCAGGTAGACACAAACTTCAACTTTTAGTTATTGGAAAATTTAAGTCACCATTCTTTGAAAGAAATTGTGCAATTACCAGTCACATACAAATCCTCAAAAAATGCAAGGATGAATCAGTATCTGTTTGGTTCTTTCAGGAGTTTGTCCCATCTGTAAAAATCCACTTTCTTGAATTAGGCAAACTAAATTCAATATTCTTAATTCTTTTAGGCAATTGCAGAGCCCATCCACATGAAGATAAATTAGCGTCATCTTGTGGAAATGTTTCTGTGTGCTATTTACCGCCAAATGTTACATTGTTGATCCAAACAATGGATCAAGGTGTCATTTGGAATATGAAATGTTTCTACAAAAATCATTTCATGATGAAACTGATGAACTGCAATGTTAGCCTATAAGACTTTCAGAAAAGTTTTACTGTCAAAGATGACATGTTTTTACTCGCACAATCACAGGATGAGGTGAAAGCTGATACTTTAAGAGCATGGGGAAAACTGTACTAAGGTAGAGCTGGTGTTGCAGAAAGTAATGTTAACAAAAGTAAAACAAATTGTTTAGAAAATTAACCAGAGCTGCAGAAAATTATTGAAACTTGCCAGCTTTCTACTGAACACAAAATTCTTCAATCCCTTGATGCAGATGATGTAGCATGGGTCAATCGAGAAGTAAGAATAAAAGATGATACCTATAACGAAGTAAGTATTCAAGGTAGTGTTAATAATTGCATAGTAGTGAGTGTTGTTGGTTGGTTGTTCTTGTTGTTTTGTTTTATGGCATATCAACCTCAATGGGTCATTTAATGCCAACAAAATTTTGAAATAGATTCATAGCGATAGTTTGGTAAAAAAGGTGTGTATGTATTTTTTTTTTTCAAAAATATATTGCTGGTAATAATTTTTTTTTCAAAAAAGTATTGTTGGTAATTTTTTTTTTTTTCAAAAAAGTATTGTTGGTAATTTTTTTTTTGTTCAAAAAAGTATTGTTGGTAATGTTTTTTTTGTTCAAAAAAGTATTGTTGGTAATGTTTTTTTGTTTTTTTTCAAAAAAGTATTGTTGGTAATGTTTTTTGTTTTTTCAAAAAGTATTGTTGGTAATGTTTTTTATTTTTTTCAAAAAGTATTGTTATTAATGTTTTTTGTTTTTTCAAAAAGTATTGTTGGTAATGTTTTTTTTTTTTTTTCAAAAAAGTATTGTTGGTAATGTTTTTTTGTTTTTTTTCAAAAAAGTATTGTTGGTAATGTTTTTTTGTTTTTTTAAAAAAGTATTGTTGGTAATGTTTTTTTGTTTTTTTTTTTCAAAAAAGTATTGTTGGTAATTTTTTTTGTTTTTTTAAAAAGTATTGTTGGTAATTTTTTTTGTTTTTTTAAAAAAGTATTGTTGGTAATTTTTTTTTTTTTTTCAAAAAGTATTGTTGGTAATGTTTTTTTGTTTTTTTTTTCAAAAAAGTATTTTTGGTAATGTTTTTTGGTTTTTTTTTCAAAAAAGTATTTTTGGTAATGTTTTTTGGTTTTTTTCAAAAAAGTATTGTTGGTAATTTTTTTTTCTTCAAAGTATTTCTGATATTAAAACCTATTTTTACACTTTTGATAGTGTTTTAACCCTAGTTTGGTGGTTAACTATTTACTCATAGCTGAGACCATAACAGTTGCTACCACCCCAGGTCAGGTTGGACCTGAGAACAATTAAGAGGTGCTTCCATGCTCCTCAAAACCTCCCAATCAGAGGTCTTGCTGTTGGACACAGTTTATCATCTTACCCAGGACACAGGTGTAGTTTATCATCATACCCAGGATGGGTAGTGAGTCTGTATTAAACACAATTCATTGAGCAAAAAAAACATTGTTTCAATGGCCACTGGAATATCCAGGCATGCACATTACAAAATGAAATTATCAAAAAGAAACTGCACAATCATAAAGTGAAAAATGTCATACTCATATCAAAAGCACCATAAAAACAACTGTCATGAAAACAAATGAAAAATGCAGCAAAATTCAGGAAGATTTAACAATGGACAAATGATAAATTTATAACTTTCATAAATTTTTAAACATTTCATAAAGTGTCTTAGTTTTTCACAAATTACAATATTTGTTTAGCACAATTTTTTTTATTAATATTGGCTGTCAATTATCTTTTGTACATTTATGTATTCAATTTACACTTTAAATAATATCGAATCAATGTTACAAACTACCTTTTGTATCCTAAACTCTAAAACTAAATAAAATATAATAATTTTAAGCTTGTCACAACAGCCTTTTCTTCCCAGAATCTGAACAGTACCCTCAATACCAAAAATCTCGTTTAGAGGAGTTGTACTTTATAATTTCACTCACAAAGCTTGGGTCAACATGTGGTATGATTTTCAGGCACTTTCCAAAAGATGCTGCATGCTGAGATTAATGTCAATCCATTCCGATAACATCAGGAAGTTTCCTTCATGACGAATCAACCATGGTGAGATACGAACCTGGGTCTCATGGTCAGAAAATTAATGTTCCAAACACTCAGCTACGCACCCTTAAATTTGGGTGGGTAGACGGAACTCTAGCACAAAGCCATCAGTCATTGTGGCTGAGCGCTTGAGTGTGATGGCCTTGTTCAAATTGTTGATCACACTAGATAACATGCTCTCTCCCAGAAACTGTAAGGTCTGCTCAGCATAGTTGCAGTATAAACCACAGATTGGCTCTGTGGGTGTGGAGCAAACACAGATGTGCCTGAGTGAGGGCTTGCAATATGGATTGGCTAGCTGCCCTAGTAGACAGGTATCCTCGGATATGAATAGCCATCTATTATACACACACAGAGTAATCCCTAGACTGTCATGGGTGTTACATTCCAGAAAAACCTGCGATAGGTGAAAATCTGCAGAATCAGGATTGGCTAAAGTGATTAATCAGGGTATTGTAAGGTATAATATTTTTATATATTAAAGAGGAAAAAGCCTCCACACACTTTTATAAACCCTTTCTTCATTCAAACACTTTTAAACAAGAAAATCTTTCTTGATGTAACAAACACTGGATTCATTAATGCTATAATGGTGGCTTGCTTCTCCCTTCCTTCAGCATATCGAGGAGTTTCACCTTCTCCACTATAGTAAGCAACTTCCTCTGGCACTTGGATTCACTGCCAGAAGGCTTAGAATGTGCAGAATGTTTGGATATGATTGCAGGGCTTGAAATAAATGAGTGGTGGGAGATGACGAAACTTAGGATTCTGGGAACTGTGGCTGCGGGTCACTAAGCCAATCAGCACCCAGGATACTGAACAGCATGCTTTCACTGGTCGTGCCTCCTCTATCGGCCAATAGTGTGACATGAAAGAAATCTTCCAGAAGACTAAGCCGCATTTCGATCAGCTGCAAAAACAGTACCGAGAGAATAATGATATTACTTTACATTGAATATTCTTAAAAGTCAACAATGCACTGAAACCACAAAAGGTAAACTGCGACATAGTGTAGGATTATTGTGTGTGTGTGTGTGTGTGTGTGTGTGTATATATATATATATATATATATACATACACACACAATATACCACAGAACACCCTTAGGAGCGGGTAGAATGGAGATCAACGTGTTTAGTGGACTGCAATTTTCAATCTGCTTGTCTGAATCATCTTCAAGAAGCGAGCAAAGAAAAAAGGTCAATAATCGAACAGTGATCTCATCTCACAATCCTCACACTTGCTCCATATGTGGCCTCCTTTGTAAATCGCTAGCAGGTCTTAAATGTCACTTGAGATTATCGCACAAAATTTCATAACTGAATCAATAAGCTGTCAGATCCTCATACTTCGAAACCGATGGGAGAGTCCATTATATATATATACACACACACACGTATGTAAACATAAATGTAAAAGTAAACATTGAAGTCAACAGGCTGTTTCGTGCTAGACACAATTGTCAGGTCGGCCTGACAATTGTATCTAGCATGAAACAGGATGTTGCCTCTGAGTGTTGACTTCAATGTTCACTTTTATATATGTGTGCATATATATATATAGTTTCAGTCCTGGCTTGATATATATATTACACACATTTATTTCAGTTGATAAAAACGAGACTAATACAGGGTGTGGCAGAAATAGCATCCATATATACCTAAATGAATAGACCATTTCCACTAATGTCTTACCATTATGTGAGAGATGTTTCTGCTGCACCTGGTATTTATCAACTAGAATTACAACAGTCAAGGTATAAACACTGCAGTGGGATTTGAAAATATAGATCAAGGAAATACAGAACAATACATATGATTCCCTGTTGATCTTTTTTCAGGATATATCTTCCTTCTATTTCTTACACTTTATTCTGTTTCTCTGAAATACAAATTCAAGTTGCCTCAGGCTTCAAATGAGTAAAAAGATATTTCTCTTTAAAATGATTATTTCCTTGACAAGACATCCACATTCCTCAAAGAGCAACTTTTCCCTCCTGGCAATCAAGCTATCAAGATGTGTGTGCGTGTACATCTTTTTATGGTACTCTCGCGCACCATAACAAAAGTACTAAACATCAACTGTAATAAGATAAAATGCATGGTTGTTAGCAAAAAGATGAGCCTAAACTGAAGATACTAGAATCAAGCAAGTATAAAAATTTAAATATCTGCAAAGTGCTTTAACAGAGGATGAAAAAGTGTAACACTGAAATCTGAAGGTGCAATGGGATAGCCAAAGATGCATTGCAAAAGCTAAGCAAAGTATTAAGAAACAGAAAAAAAAATTAATTAGAAACATAAAAAAGTGTACTTAACAGTTACATGATATCAGTCCTTCTATATGGCAGTGAATGCTGAACAATCTCCTCAAAGATGAAGAGACTGGTCCTACAGAAGAATGCTGAGGATACCATGAACTGAACATGTTGAAATTTCTAGGACACATAATGAGGAAAGAAGGCTTGGAAAATCTGATACACACAGAACAGATTAAAGTTAAGAGTGACAGAGGAAAACAACAAATAACCCTACTTGGTGAGTTTGAGTAATTGAATGGTGGAACAAGGTGTCAGAGAAATAATTTATTTTAGAGCTAGGAAGGATAGGAAATTGTGGAGAACCATGACTGCTACATCCTGAAGGGACACAAAGAAGATTCTTTATTTTTCACACTCTAAAACTAATAAAGAAATAAATGTGTTCTCCACCTGCAGCAGAATACACAAATCACACAGCTGAAGAATTCCTGTCACTGTGCATTTTTTTCATGGGTCCATGTACCCCCATGGGTGATACAGACTTGCTGGGAGATGGGTAATTTTATCAAACCTCCATCTCTTGGGTTTTACTGGGTGCAGCAGAAATACCTCCCACATAATGGAAAGACAAGATTTAACATCAGGAAGATAGTTGAAATTTCTAGGGCATATAATGAAGAAAAAGGGCTTTGAAAATTTTATACTCACAGGACAGATTGAAGGTGAGAGGGCCAAAGGAAATCAATGAATAACCTACCTGGTGAGCCATGACCACCAATGTCCTGAAGGGCCATAGAACATAGAAGAAAGATCCAGAATTCATTGGGTACTATGCTTTTACACTAACTTTTTTTTCTGTCATGTAAATTTTTTTTTTTTTTATAAATGGAATTACTCCAAGTAAGGCAATAAAGCCACTAAGATACGAGTTACTGTGTGCAAAAGAATTACAAAACAAACATTATTAAGAAGCAAGAACAATAGAAAATGAATCTGGAAGACAGTAGGTAATGATTGACATTAATCTTCAAAAATTTAAATGCAATGTCAATCGTTATCTACTCTCTTTTTGATTACTCTTTTATTGTTCTCACCCAATTTTCACTTGTGGAACTCTTCCAGCTTCTTGCTTTCCTGTCAAAAATCTTCAAAAATTTAAATGCAAAGTTGACAGGAAAGCAAGAAGCCAGAAGAGGGTTCCACAAGCAAAAATTGAACAAGAACAATAGAAGAGTCATCAGGAAGACAGTAAATAACAATTGATATTACATTTAAAATTTTGAAGATCAAAGTTGACTGGAAAGTATGGAGCCAGAAGAGTTCCACAAATGTGAAATACAAAAAAAGAAACTGTTAGCATAGAACTTACGGTTATGTCTAGCCATTTCAACTGTAAATTGATGAGACCTTGTTGCCAATCTAGTACTGCACTTAAATTCATAAAGTCTATAATAATTCATTCACTTACGGTTAAATCACACCGCTCCGTATTTAAATGAAGAACTGTTTGAAAACAACTGGCAATAAATAAACCTTGGCAGAAAAAAAACACATTTGGAATACGTGGAGAGGGAGTACAGTAATAGGTTGTTATTTCCAATCATATCTACTTGGTGGATGAACGATCCTCTGTGTCCAAAGCAAGTTAACCTGATGTGACAGAGCCCATCCTTCTTCAGGCTGGGTTGAATTTCCCTTCTCCTAGACTGGTTACCACCCAATGGTAGAGAGTCTAGTCTGCCTTGCTATTAACCATCAGTGGCAGTTGGGAGAGGTGGATTCATACCTTTCCAAGAATATTTATGCAAACGTCACTGCCTTGACTTAAATTTGAAAGTGGCACCTCAAGCCAACTTTCCATGATGATTACTACTGTGCTATGTGCACAGATGCCGTCTTTAAAAAACAAGATACTGTAAACTTTATAAAAAAACAGAGACATTATTAAGGAGCAGGAAACATAAAAGAAGAGGAATTAAGAGAGAAGATAACGATTGCATTTAAATTTTTGAAGAACAAAGTTGACTGGAAAGCACAAAGACAGAAGAAAGTTTCACAAGTGAGAAGTGCGAGAAAAGAAACTGTTAGCATAAAACTTACGGTTACGTCTAGCCAATTCAACTGTAAATTGATGAGACCTTGTTGCCAATCTAGTACTGTGCTTAAATTCATAAAGTGTAGGTTCTATAGTAAAGAGCTCATCTGAATAATTGCCATGAAGGTATTTATATAAAAGGTACAGAAAAGCAACTGTACAGTGGTGGGGAAAGTGACTGAAGCTGAGACACCAGATCAGGACCAATAATATTGCAGATTCTTTAGATTTTATCAAGAATCTCCAAATATATAGCAGAAGATCCAGACCATATGTTGCAGCAATATTCAAGGTATGGGCAAATCGTAGGCATAGATACACAAGATTCTCAAGAGAAAAATTATCTAGCATGACACAGTAAACCAACTTTCTTAGCAACTAATCTAACAATGGTTTCAATATAGTCCTTCCACTTCATATCAGCTGAGAATGCTAACCAGACAAGAAACGAGTCACTCTCCTGGAAGTCAGCATCAGACATGCCAATGGAAAGCAGAAAGGGATCTCGCAGATGATTAATAGTTTTGTTTAAGAGATGTTAAAATTAACAAACCATTCTCTTCCCCAGTTAACAGATAAAAAAATTATTTACACTATTTACATTGTTCGGACTGTTTTCCTCATCTTTGTGGCCATATTCATGATGTTTCGCCTGTTGTACACTTCAGCCTCCTTCAGGTGATTGGAATTTCAAACTGAACCCTTTATTTCATCCACTGAGGTAGATTCTTCTAGTTCCACGTGCCATGCCTCTTCCGGATGTCTCAGTATCCGTTATCTCCCTTTAACTTGACTCTCCAAGTTTTTGTTCACCTCTGCTGTAGCCAGGAATTGAACTCGCAACTCTTTCGATTAAGTCACCGGATTCAATCAACACTTTTATCCACTGGACCATATATCCATGAGGAAGATCACCTGAAGAAGGCTGGAGCATACAACAGCTGAAACACTGTGAATATGCCAATGAAGATGAGAACAGTTCATCCAAACAATCAATATAAATAGTGTAAATAATTACAATCCCTCATCTCAGAAATATAGACAGATCCTGAAGCAAGCTAGGGTGTACAATGGCCTAAACGTCGTGAATATGACAACAAAGATGAGAACAAGTCTGAACAATGTAAATAATTACATTCCCTCAGCTCAGAAATATAGATTGATCCTGAAGAAGGCCGGAGCATACTCTGACCGAAACATCGTGAATATGGCAACAAAGATGAAGACAACAGTCCAATGTAAATTAGTATAAATAATTACAATTCTATGTAACTTGGTGTTATACCACATATTATATCATAGCTGTTACATTTTACATATGTAATTTATATGCAAATTTTACAAGTTGCACAATGTTTTTCTTTGTAAGTTCCAATTTTTTTCGGTTGGCTGATTCATTTTTTATGGCTTAAACCTTTGCTGGTAATTTAAAACCAGAAAGTAATTTTAGATTGTGAGAATATTTTTGAGATAATGGTTTAGTGATACAAGTCTTGCTAATTAACCCATAGCTGGGGGATGAAGAGGTGGATCCATGCCTTTCCCAAGGGTATTTGCATATAAGTGAATATAATGAACCCAATGGGAATTGGAACTCAGCCCTATTTAAGAATTCCAAGCCATTATCCATCATAACACTTGCACATCCAAGCTTTCAGCAACTGATATTCCCAAGTGGTCAGACATCTAGGTATTGACCCAACTCTATCATATGGGAACCTGACTTTTCAATGTGATGTGGGTGTAAACCTTGTAAATTCCAAGTCAAATCCTTTAATACCAAGTGTAACAGCAAAATTGTCCACTTGTTAGATTAAGCTTTGAACCTTTGTATCTTAGAAATGATGAAAGATATCTTACTGGAATTCTCCAAGGTTTTTATAACACTACTGAACTCTACTTTGAGCAATAAGAATGTATAATTACTCTCCAAGCTTCACAGAAGAATCATGATGAAATCGATCATAAATGACACATCCATCCATCCATGATGATCTTCACCCTCTCTAACCTTCTAACTTATTGTCCTAGAGTAACAAGGTACTCCACAGGTTTAGCTTTTGAAATGATGATCCCTCTTCCTGTTGTAACCAGATCCAGTTTTCCTCTCTACTGTTCCCTCTTTCTTAAACTTGTTCACCGTTCTCTTAATGGTTCTTGAATGGACTTTGACAATGGAAGTATGAATGAAAGTATGAATACTGGTACCATTACTGAAGACCTGAATGATCTTTTTCATCTCACTGTTACTCATTTGGGAAGATAGTGGGTCTGACACAAAATGATTTTAACCTGTTCTCTTTCTACCTGAATAACTCAGAGGGTTTTTCATCAATTCTTACAACAAATGGTGTCAAGATGGATACACATTTTATCTGAAAACCTGGGAAAAAAAAAAAAAAAAAAAAAAAAACTCAATTAGTTTAGTGGTCTTTTTGGTATAAAACATTTTATGGGATGGACAATAACTTGATTTAGACAATTTTGCTGTTATACCTGGTATGTTTAAGCAAAGAATTTGTGATATTTTTCTTGTTACCATCAGGTTTATTTTCAAAACAAATTCCCAGAAGCTTTAGAAAAATTCTTGAATATCTACTTATGAGTTCAGAGCATAAAAAACATATAATAAAGATATAGAGGATGTACATTATTTACATTATTCAGGCTATTGTCCTCATCTTTGTCATCATTTTTATTACGTTTCGGCTGTTGTATGCTCCAGCTTTCTTCAGGTGGATGGAATGTTGAACTTAACCCTTTATTTCGCTCACTGGGGTAGACTGTTCTAGTTCCATGTGCCATGTTTAATGGATGTCAGTTATTAGTTATTTCCTGTTAATTTACCTCTGAAATTTTCCACTGCCTTAACCGGGTATTGAACTCACACTCTTTGTATCCTGTCACTGGATCTAGCCAATGCCTTTATCAACTGTGCCATGTGTCCTTGAGATAACTGATAAATTACCGGCAATACACTTTTTGTAGGGAAAATTACCAGCAATACATTTTTATAGTAAAATAATCAATACTAAGATAAAAGTATAAAAATACATTTTATAGTAAAATTATCAGTAATAGATTTGTTTTAAAATTACCCAAAATATAATTTTAAAAAAATATTACCAACTATAGATGTAAAACAAATACATTTGCAATGAAAGTATAAAATAATGTACAAAATACATGCAGTTGAAGCCATAAAATTACATACAAATATTTACATTTTGGCATAGAATTTGATATGCCACTAAACAAAATCAACCAACCAAAAAAGAGGTGAAAAATAGATTATTTAAATATTCCATGTTTGTCTAAGCTGATGGATGCGAGAACAGCTTGAGTCACTGGAGGTTAATGCTGTTGCCAGTTTAACACTGATAGTGATAAGAAAAGTGCACTATGTGCTATGTCCCTTCAGGATGTAGGCAATCATGTCTCTCCACAATTTCCTGTCCTTTGTAGCTGATAAATTTTTTTTGTTATCTCTCCTAAACCTTGTTCCACCAACCATTTACTCATGCTTGCTAGGTTATGCACCGTTTTCTGCTTTTCACTAGGTCTTGTGAGTATCAAATTTTCCAAATCCTCATTCCTCATTAATTTACCTCATAGTAATAATAGTCTTTAATTTTTATTATATAAAGTATTGTCAATAATTATTTTATAACTTGTATTTCTTGCATCGCAAATTTAGTTGCTCTAAAAAAAATATTTAAATAATCTGTGTTTGTCCAATTTGATTGTGACAACCACTTGAGGTTAATACATTTGTCAGCTTAATACTGATGGTGATAAGGATGGTTTTTGATTGATTCATTTATTATGGCTTATCAACCCTTTGCAGGTTATTTAAAGCCAGAAAATAATTTTTTAGATTGTAAAAATATTTGTTAATTTTCCTCTGAGATAATGATTTAGGGATACATGTCTTACTAATTAACCCATAGCTGGGAAGGGATTCATACCCTTCCCAAGGGTATATGTAAGTGAATATAACAAATCCAATCGGAATTGGAACTTGGTTCTCCGATTAACACTTTCCGAGCCATTATCCACACAGCCAAGCTTACAGTACCTGTTATTCCAAACCAGTCATTCATCTAGGTACTGACCAGATTCAATGGTGATCATACGGGAACTGGTGTTCCAATGCCTTGATGGTGATAGTAAAAGTATAGGTCAGCATGACAGTATAGTAATTGTAGGTTAAAATCTGAATGAAAAGAATTGCAGGAGACAATTGACTTCAACATTGGGATTTGATTCTTGTGAGGAATGGACTAAGTAATATGACTGTACACAGAACCAATTGATAATATTTATAATTATGCCTGCAATGTAATTGATCCTGACCTGGCATCTCAACTTCAGTCACTTTCTTACTCATGGGATACAGATTCTCGGTCTTTTCTACAAATATTTTCATGGTAACAGCTCCGACAAGCTTTCCACACACACACCCCCACCTTGTACACTGACTATATGAATTTAAGCGTGCTACTAGATTGGCATCTAGGTCCCACTCATTTACTGTTGAAATAGCTAAATGTAACTGCCACTTCTACAACAGTAGGTTGCCATTTTTTTTCTGTGGTAGACCAGTTGCCATCCAAGGCTATAGAACCTGGTCTGTCCTGATATTTACACATAGCTGGGGGGAGAAGAAGAGGATTAATACCATTCCCAAGGGTATTAGCACATAAGTGAATGTAATGGATTCAACTGGAATTTGAATTAAGCTCTCCAATTTTTCAATCCAAGCCGCTATACATTACTCCACTGTGCCTTCTCCTGATAACTACAATCTTAAAAAATTTAAATGCCACATCAATCACCATCTCTATCATGAATCCCATTCATCTTTTGTCCTTTCCTCAATCCTCCCTCTACTCAGCCTTTTCACTTTCACTATGTAATTCCTGCATACTAGCGGCATTCCCACCTTGCTTGGGTGAAATAAAAAAAAAAAAGAAAAAAAAAAAAGAAGCAAGTTTTCACCCCCAGGCCAACATCCTGTTTTAGAGACTTAATTCCAATCAGTCATAATAAAAATATTTTACATTGAATGACCCAGCATGAGTTGAGATGTCATTAAATCCATTAAACTTTTATGATACTTGGCCATTTTGTATGAACATTGAGAGTTTGTGGATCACACTAGCACACCCCCAGACAAAGAACAGCATTCATGCCCTAGATTTTGTAAATATCAAAATCAATTTCACTGAATGTTTCTGAACAGGTGTAATATAGAACCATATTACATGACAAAGATTTAGTTTGGTTGAATTTGTTTAGAGGTATATCAACACCTCTATGGGTTATTTAATGCCGAAATCTAAACATTTTGATTGGTTTAGCTTGGTTGATTTTGTTTAGTGGCATATCAACACCTCTATGGGTTATTTAATGCCAAAATCTAAACTTTTTGAAAATTTTGCAGCTGCAGCTAAATATATTTTTAATGCAGTTGTATCCCTTCAACTCCAGATAAAATGCATTGTTGGTTATTTTACTTTAAAAATGTGCTGTTAGTAATTCTACTATAAATGTATATTGTTTGTAATTTTTTTGATATAAAAATGTATTATTGGTATTTTTATACTTTCTTAGTCTTGATTTTTGTTTGGGTGTTTACTATTTGTCTATGGCTGAGACCCCTAACAGGTGCAACCACCCCCGGTCAGGATGGACCTGGGAACAACAGTAATGAAGAGGTACAAGGTATAGGAGATTGCAGAGAGCCATGATCACCCACACCCTTAAAGGACATAGCATACTTTGCCACAGAGCTCTTCGTTTGACAGGTTTTGATACGACAAAATATTAAGGGCAACCTGGAGCACTCTAGTGTAATCCACATTTAATAATTTCCAGAGTTCAAATGAGTGTGAAATAAGCTACAATAAATTCAACACTGTCACAAGAAGTGGCCAACTTAGATCTACTGGAATATGTTCAATTTGCATATGTTGACTAGTTTAAGGATATGTAATTGGACCCTAGAATATCATTATAACAAACATTTTGACCAGAACCTGTACTCTCTCTCTCTCATATATATATATATATATATATATATATATTAAAGACATTTTTATGTTTAACGTTCTTTTTAAAAATGTCTTTAATAAAAAAATTGTTGGACTTTGTCCATTTCTTAATATATGACGTCATTTGTTTACATTTGATACGCCATGAGCAGTTATGAATGTATGAGATTCATGGAAGATTGAAGTTTATAAGCAGTAAATTCGACCTTGCCAACCGAACAATCCTTTGTGGCCAAGAGGTTAGGCACGTCAGCGTAAATGACGGTTCCGTATAGGATGCAGGTTCGAATCCTGTCAAAGGATGAATATTTTCTATGAAAATTTCTTGGACATTCAGGCCAGTAAATGTTATTTAATACTGTTTATTATAAACAGAGCATTTACTTAAATACTTGTATCTATAAAAAGAACGTTAAACATAAAAATGTCTTTAATAAATAAATTGTCGGACTTTGTCCATTTCTTTATATATATATATACACACACACACACAAAAATATAAATAATAGTTTTATAGTATGCTATATTTATGGGAAAGTGTTCAATATCCAGAATAGAAAAATAACCAAAAAAAAATCACCCACATGAACCAAACCTATCTGTAACTGCAGAGCAAAGCATGAATTTCCCTTAAAAGCAATTGTTTGCAACACAATATACTAAGCCATTGTAAAAATACCAGATAAGAAAAACTATAAATAAGTGTAAGTTAAGGTCCTTGGCAATAGAAACAATGCACACAAAACATCCTTTACCTCTAGTAAATACACAAATACTTTCTAAACATATGGGAACTTAAAAACAAAAACCCAATATTATGGAAAACACCACCAGCCTACAATAAATAATCCAACAAACGTAAACTTTATCAGAAGGAGAAAATAGTAATAATCATCTTTTTGAACAAATGCAAATTACTCTATAAACAATCAGAACTCAAAATGCAAACAAATTTTTACTGCATTATTTAAAAATTGAAAACTAAAAACAAACACCTTGTAAAAGAAAGAAAAATACAAATATATGCATTATATACAAAACAGATAATGTAACATAAAGGGTTATTAAAAAGAATAAACCAATTTCTTGATGCATTGCTTCAGTTCTGAAGCATTGTCAGAGAATGAGTCAGTGACCATTTGAAAAAGAAGTTTTCTATATTTTGAATAGCTGCCAGAGGGGCACTTGTAGCCACATCTTATCTCCAGCAGAATTCATTTGTTTGTTTACCCCAGGAATGGCAAGTCCTCAGCAAAAGGTGTTCTGTATTCTTGAGTTCACGTAAACAAATACAGTTGTCATGATGCAGCAGGCTTTTCAAAGGCAATTTGACATTAATCTGCCCTCTCCCAAGAACATTCAATGGCGGTTTAAACAGTTTCAAGAGAGTGAGTGTCTGTGTAAAGGATGGATGGATGTTGGATTTAACGGCATGTCAACTCCTATTTCTGTGTAAAGAAAAACGTCCAGGACAATCATGAGTTTTGGAGGAACAAGTGATGAGAATCTGTGCTGTGTTTGAGAGGAGTCCATGGAAGTACACAAATTGAATTAGCCATGAGCTTATGATCTCTCAATCCACTATCTGGTGTGTGCTAAGATGTCTACATTTGAAACCTTACAGACTATACCTCATCCAGGCACTCACTCACTTGCTCTTTGTCCTTGGCCTGCAAGATTCCTGACCTCACTATGTGTGATTTTTTTTTCTTGTGGGGATACGTAAAAGATCACGTTTATGTTCCACTGCTACCCACTAACCTCAACGACCATAAACATCGAATAGCAACAGCAATCAATTCAGTGGATCGTGATTTGCCGATGTGCATCTGAGAGGAATTCTCTTATAGAATTGATGTTGCCTGTGCTGCAGGTGGTGGCCACATTGAACACTTGTAAAACAGGAAATAAAAGTTGATTGTGAGTAGAATACTTGTGACTTGGCTGGACTTTTCTATTACTTTTCCTTATTAAAATATTGCATAATGGAATCAGTTCATTCTTTTTTAATAATACTGTGCTTTAAACAAATATGATAACCAACCCTGAAAAAGGAAAAAAACTGTATGAATGTATTCCACCAAAAAATCCCATTTCTTTTTTGAGAAAGGACACTGGCATATCCAAACATTACCATTTTTGACATATTTTTCGTCATGCTTCTATTTAGCCTAAAGGTCTAATAATATACAAGAAATATCATTCTTATTAGCTTTATTATTTTTTTAAATTGAGTTCACCCCAAGAAAGGCAGTAAAGCCACTAAGACACAAGAACAAAAAAGATCAGGAGGAAAGTAGATTGACATTGCATTTAAAATTTTTGCAGATTAAAGTTGATTGGAAAACATGGAAAGAGTAGGAAGTTCTACAGGTGAGAAATCCAATGAAAGACACTTAGTATAGAATTTATGGAACTAAACTTTAAACCGATGCAATTTCAACACCAGCCTAGTACTTAAATTCAAAAAGTCTAGGTACCATAACAAAGAGCTCATCCAACCAATTATCATGAAAGTATTTATAGAAAAGACACAGAGCGACAACCATACAGTGGTGGGAAAGTGACTGAAGCTGAGATGTCAAATCAGGACCTATAATATTACTGATTCTTCTTTAGATGTTATCAAGGATCTCTAGATCCTATTGCTTCCACATATGGTCTGGTGTTCCAGACCATATGTGGCAGCAATATTCTAAGCACAGCTGAATGGTAGACTTATAGATATGTAGGATAGATTCTTAGCAGTTGACCTAGCAATGTATTCAATATAGCGTTAGCCCAAGAAGTCACTTTCCTGGAGGTCAGCATCAACCATTATGATAGAAGGCAGAGAAAGATCTCATGATTACTAGAGAGCTGTTTAGTTTTTGAGGGATTGAAATTAACAAGCCATCTTTTGCCCTAGTTAACAACAGACTGAAGCTTGTTTAGACATTGGCTACCATTCTGACCTTATCAAATTGATAAGACTTACTTCAAGACTGTAAAATAGTTGTGTTATCAGTGTAGATACCAAGTTGAGAGCTGACATAATTGGAAGGTCATTAATGAAAATTAAAAACAAAGTCGGATCAAGGATTGAGTCCCGAGGAACACCTGCATTAGTATGATAGGATCTAGGTGAGTGGCTGTTCAGGATAACTTTCTGTTATGGAGTGGTTTCACAGTGGAAGCTTGTATTTGTACTAAGTCAGTCCTAAAATAGGTTCGACGTACAAAACGTTAGGAACTTCATATAATAGGTATGACACAGAGTAAATCCAGTTGTGGTTGCTGATACTTTAGTATCAGACTAACGGTCGTTCAGCATCGACTGACTGACCGACCGACTTGTTACTCTTACTACTCCTACTTATTATAGGTGGGAGAGTCTATTAACTATAGAATAGGTGTGTTCCACTATAACACTTTCATTTCACGATTTGATAGGAAAGACTGGATCATCTGAAAAATTTATCTGGAGATACCCTAACTCTTCAACTTGTAGATAAAACCTGGATGCCAAACCCTGTTGAAAGCCTTCGAGATGTCCAAAGCTATAGCAAGATTTTTATCTACAGCATGGTAGACTCCTTCTGTAATTATTGTCAGTACATCAGCATTTGACCTGGAGAAATAAAAGCCATATTGCTTGTTTGAAAAAAAAAAAAACCCTGCAATGAAAAATGCTTAATCAACTTAGCATTGATTAGAGCATCTAAGAATTTCCACAAATTTATTGGGTTTTTTATCTTTCTGTTATAGAGTAGTTTCACAGTGGAGGCTTGTATTTCACTAAGTCGGTCCTAAAATAGGTTCGACGTACAAAACGTTAGGAACTTGATATAATAGTTAATGATGCAGCACTCTAGTTGTGATGGCTGATACTTTAATATCCGACTAACTGTCGTACGACATCGACTAAGTGACCAATTCACTGAGTGACTGCTACTACTCCTACTTATTATAGGTGGGAGAGTCTATTAACAATAGAATAGGTGTGTTCCAGTATAACACTTTCAAATTTTCTTTCATCAACCTACAAGTTCTGTTTATCCAATTTTTCATTAACATTTTCAAATTTCTGAATTAGTTGCTTTATGTAATCAATAAATTTACTAATGTTCATTTATTTATGTTTATTTTTAGAAGATTTCAGTTTGTCATCAATTTTATTTATTTCCTTCTAAAAATAAAATAAAAATAAATATGAACTTTGGTAAATTTACAAATTACATAAGACAACTAATTCAGAAATTTGAAAAGTTAAAAAATTTGGATAGGCAGACTTGATATTATTCAACCAAATATGTTTGAAAGAATTCTTGCCGAAATATTCCTACTTATAACATCTCTACCTGAGCTCTGAAGGGGTTCTCGAACCTTTTTTCTTCTCCCCTAATAAGTATGAAAGTTTGCCTTTTAGAACTGAATGTCCTGTTACTGCAAATCTGTACTTCTGATAGCTCTGCCTGAAATCTGAAATTTTATGATTTTTTTTTCCTCTCTCAATAGAAGCAAATAGGTTTGCCAATCATCAGGTTCACATTCCTGTCTGGTCTTTTGAACAGGAATAGAGGTTCATCCCTTCTTTCCTGTTTAGGATTGGGTTTCTGGTTCCTTCTAAATTCTTCAACTCGATACTCCTAACATCTCTGCCTGAACTCTGAAATTTTATTGGCTAATAAAATCTTATCTTCGTCAAGTCTAGAATTAGTTATCTATCTTTCCTGTTATTTTGTCCTTTCTTATGCTAATACAGCTCTACATAGTAACCTTCTAACTTGAGTGACCCTTGGGTCTTGTATTGGATAACCATTAGTAAAAAAAATGTTTTTTTATTTCATATATATATATATATATATATGTGTGTGTGCATGTAAAAAAATTCTCAGAATTAATCTGTAGAAAAAGACAATATGTATAAAGAAAAAAGACAATAGGAAAACTGTACTTTTAGCCAACATGTTTTGTCCAATATGGGCTTTTTCAAAGCAAAAAAACAAAATGAATTTATTGAAACAAAGTATCTACAAACAACAAACAAAATGTCATTAGCAAGTAGAAGGATTTAGAAACACTATTGTATATTCATATGGTTAACTGAAAAATTACTTTAAAGAGAATATTTTCATATGTAGAAATAGTTTGCATTGTTGTGTTTACAGATTTAACCATTTTCTTTTGATTTCTTGAGTTGTGTATGTTGGCTTGGGAGAGTAGTGATTCTGTTAGGAATACAATACATTGGAGAAACAGGAAGGAATTTAAAAAAAAAAAACATTTAAAAGCACAAAAGAGAGCTTATAAATAATAATTTAACAAATGCACTAGTCATACATCAAAATAAATTCAACCACTATTTTGAGTTCATAAATGCTACACTCATAAAAAAAAAGAAAATAATTCACTCAGAAGGAAAATCCCACCACTGAATATTATCCAAATATTAAACTATGTCCACCCCCCCATAAACTTTCCGGTTTAATTTGTAGTATAAGCACTAAAATCCCCCAGTATTGAGAATGTACCATTCTGGTGTGAAATGGTCTGGTTATTTCGAAAATGACATTAAAACATTGCACGGAAGCTTACTTAGTTAACAGCCTTTTTACATTGTCTTACTGGTCTTGATTACTGTGCAAGTTTCACAAATGTTATTTTAAAATGCACTCATTTTTTAAAATGAAGTTTTAAATGAATAGTATTTTTTCTTTATTGTTCTTAATAAATCTGCTTATAGCTAATGAAACAGAATCTGAGCCGAAAAAATTATTTTTGTAGCTTTAAATTTCAGAAAATTTCACAACACATAAAAAAAAAAAAATCATTGAAAAACCACACGACTACTCAAGGCAAACATATGTAAACAAAGCCAGTAATGGCAGATGTTCTGTGTACATGATAAGAAGTTGAACTTACATTGCCCATAACTTATAAACAGTAATCAAGTGCAATGTTTAAATGTCATTTTTTAAATAACCAGGCAATTTCACACCAGAATGGTACATTTTTAATACCAGGGGCTTTTGGTGCATATACTGCAAATTTACAAACTTTCCTAACAGAATCACTACTTTCCCTTTCTGTACAAGATCATTCTTATTTCAAATATGAATTCATATGTCATCAGCACAGCCACCCCTATTCATGTCATCAGCACAGCTACCCCTCAAGTTGTTTTTTTGTTTTTTTTTAAATATATATGAATATAAATACAAAAATGCAGGACTGATCATTTTATTTATTAATATTATTTCTGTATTTCTTATGCACTATAATTACAAATTGTCTAAAAGAAAAAAAAATGCCTAGTCAGCCATTTTATTTACAACATAATGTGTTTTCTGTACATAAAATATTTGAGAAATCTTGACTAATTTTGAACTTCATAACATTTCAAAGGGCAACTTGACATTGTGTAATAGTTAACAAGCTTGTTTCACTAGAACAATTACAACTAAGTCGTGAGTTCAATCCTCATTGGGTACCCCATACTTTCAGCCTTGTGCCACATCTAAGCAATGCTTAGAGAACCACCATAATATTTCAAAGTTGTTTCAATTTTGTTCTCTAACCCTTGTTTGTGTATTATATCCAGGTTTCAGCCAGGTTAGGCTGCTTTGGCAATGGTTAGCAATTTTGTCTCAATAGATTAATTATAGTAGTGACTACAGTCTCCTTGTGGCCTTGTGCCACATCTAAGTAAATTGTTATGATTTGACAGCTCTTCTATGTCACTATGATTCATCTCTTTGTTAAATGGTCAGCAACAATTCGCCAGGAAGATATTGGCCTAACATCTTCACACAGTTCTAATTTTGAGTTTGAACCTTGACCTTTGAATTAAAAAATATACTTGTGGAATTTAAACAAAGTAAAATTACATAAAGTTATTAAAAAATTAAAATACTCACCTTAAAAATATGCTTCTGCTTGAGAACATCTCTTATGGATTTTGTTTATCTAACAAAAATAAAAATGCATCATTTACAAATTTTCTTGAAACAAGTCTGAAAAAGCAATTGAGTTTTTTTAACGGCATTTGATAAAATTTAATTATTTACAACATGAGATTAATACCAATAAGAGATTCATCTACAAAGAAATACAAATATACTACATCTGAGGAGAACAGTATCAGTTTGAAACCATAAAATAAGCAAAATTTACTCTTTTTTTTTTTTTTTCTCTTTTTTTAACTAAAATAATAGGTAGGAAAAATTTTTTTAATGATAACCATAAAATATAAAAAATTGCAAACCAAGAAATAGATACTTTTTAACCAATAAAAATACAAGAAACCAATTCCAAGAACTCAACATTTCTGGAGCCTCTAAAATGCTATAAATAATGAATTCTAACCTTTGTTGATCAGTCAGAATTTGAATGCCACCATGATGACTCAGTTCTACTGACAACACAGCATCTTTTTCTCTCACACACACACACACACACACACATCAGAATATTTCATGCATGAACATTAGCCCCTTGATTAATTTTCAAAAGTCAGCTCCCTGTACTACTCCAGCAATTACTCAACTCCTCATGATGTCCTCTACCTTTACAAGAGCCAGATCAGGTAAAAAATGGAGTACTGTCATCACATTAGAGCTCTCTCCAACCTTGACAGAATCCAAAAGTGTCTCTGAACCCTTATGGATGACAAATTATTCTCCACCCTCCAGCCACTCTTTTACAGGTGGGATGTGGCAAGCTCTGTCACTACTTCCATGAAAAGTGGACAGATTTACACATTTCCACCATACCTTCACGGAAAGGACATGCCATGCCACTTATATTCCATCATTGAGAAGCAAGTTCAACTCAAACAGCTTCTCCTGCAAACTACAGCCCTATAGAACTGACTCCCAAGAGGATGTTTCTCCAATCTCTACAGTCTTAACTTGTTCAAGTTTAGAGTTAACCATTGTCTTATCTGCACAAATTGCCTATAAACATAATCCTCTACCTCAAGTGGGCTCTGGGCCTTGTACAGCGTAAGCAGTACTGTAAAAAAAAAAAAAAAAAGAAAGAAAGTGTCCATTAAATTTGTCAAAAAGAAATATTTCCTCAGCATGTACAAGCATTCCTTGGATAAATTTTATACAAGTCTTGTCCAAGAAAGCATACAGATGAACACCATTTATCCTCAAACCCAATTCCCTCCTAGGCATATCAAGTATTAAGTAATATTTTTTCAGGTACGGTAAATATGGGATGTGTACATTTTATTATACTATTTTTTTTTTTTATATACTAATGTTTTCCCAATACAAGGCTGAAGGAGCCACTCAAATAGAGAGTCTCTATGTGGTGTTTTAAGAGAAGAAAAAGCAAGAGATGCAGTTCATAACATTATCTAAGAGAGATAACAGTTAACCCAATACTTGAAGAGATCAAGATTGTAATGATCAGGACGGGTTCATACCAGAAGTCTGTTCCACAAAGCAGCAGTTCTTGGGAAAAAGCTGTCTGAATGGAACTTCCTCCTGACTAATGGAATACAAAGGGAATAAGGATGATTATTGTGTATGAGGCATGGTGTATCCCAAGAAATCATGAATTATTATCAAATCAAACCATATAATAATTGTCAATGTATATTTATATATTTCCTGTCCCATATATAGTAGAAAGGAGGTAAATCTATTTAATTTAGTAAATTTATGAGTGATTACTTCCCTTTGTCATTTTAATCTAAACAAATAAAATATTTATCTGCATTTAGACAAAATTAGTTCCTGAGCAAAATGAACAGTTTAATTCATCAGTTCCTTTTGTTTTCTTCTCTCCCTCTTGCCTTCAATCTGTCCTATGAGTATCAAATTTTCCAAGCCCATTTTCCTCATTACCTTCCCTAGAAATTTCAATTGCCTTCTTACTAATGTTAAGTGTAAGTGTCATTTTTGTTTCCATTGTCTCTACAACTTCATTGCTCCCCTGTTCAGTTCATAGTATTCTCAGCATCCTTCTGTAGAACAACATTTCTGTTGCGTCAAGTCTCTTAAATACTACAATCAATTTGTGTTTGAACCTTGACCTCTGTAAATTAGCAAGTTAATTTTGTTTGAAATATTTTCAAATGTACAAAGTAAAATCATTTAAGTTAAATTTGTATATATAAAATTAAAAATTTAATAGAAATAATTTTGGATTGCTTAAAATGAAGTTATTAATTTTAAAATATTTCTTTTATTTTAATTTTAGTTGCTTTATTTACACTCATTTCATTATTAATAGTAATTGTCTATGTTAGCGATCATGGCTCTCCACAACTTCCTATCCCTTGTATCTCTTAATAAATTTGTCTTATTTCACCTCAAGCCTGTTTCACTATATTTATTCAAGCCCACTAAATATGTTATGCATTGTTTTCCTGCCTCTCTTGCCTTCCAATCTGTCCTGTGAGTATCGGATTTTCCAAGACCTCTTTCCTCAGGATGAACCCTAGTAAAGCATTATCAATTATTTTATAACTTGTATTTCTTCCAATCTTAAATTTAGTTACTCTATTTACACATCATACAGTGTGTAATGCATAAATTGTCATATAAATTATGCAAATATTAAAATAACACTAACATCACATTTTAAGATATATTTATCAAAATTACACAAAAATATCTTCAAATACTAAAGAGTAAATTTATTCAATAAAATCACCATTGGCTTCAAGTACGGCCTCCAGACAACTTAGGAATCTCTTGCAATTCTTCTGGATGGACTCCTTGTTTAAGCTGGTGAATGCTGCCATAATCCTTGCCTTCAGGTCATCATTGGAGAAACAAAGAGTTATGTTTCTCTTACACTCAACTGTGCTCCACACATAATAATCAAGGGGGGGTTGCAGTTTGGGGAGTTAGGTGGCCAGATGAAAGGGGGTGATGTGGTCGTAAAAATTGTCTGACAGCCAAGACTGGGTTCGCCTGCTTGTGTGGTATGGTGCAGAGTGCTGTTACCAGATATAGGCTCTTCCAGCAACACTACCTTCTTAAGGCACTTGATGTAGGCCTCTGTGTTGAGTCTGAGGCCCTGTGGGAAGATGAATAGAGGAATAACATTGCCATCACTAGTGATCACTTCAAACACCATGATGTTGATGATATTTGGTTTTCTTCACTCTCAGTACATCTTTTGTGGACACAGCATCCTCTGCACCATCCTCTGATTGACACCCAGACATTCTGAAATGTTTGTATTGGAGCTTCCAGCATGAATGCCAAACAGTACAGCAGGCTGTTTCCAAATTTCTGACAGACTGAGTTGCATCATAGCACTATTTTTCTCACAGACAGAGGCCAAATGACCCTACTACACTGTGCAGTCAACAAAATCAAACAACATTGATGCACAAAGTTAAAAATATAAAATGGCGACAATTTACCTATCACACCCTGTATTAATAATGAAATCTTTAATTTAAAATATAAAGTATTATCAATCAATTTTTGGTTAATATAAAAAAAAAACAAAAAAAAAATATTACTACCATTTATAATGTTGAAAGAAAGCAATTTAAAGTTTTTCAGGCATTTTTTTTATAGTATTATGAAAATTATTTCAGCAAGTTAATTTTTTTTCTTTTTAGTGCAATATATATTTATATTCTCAAAAGATGATTGGATGTTTTTGGTGCAAGGTCACATGATTGGATTAGTCCAATCACAGATCATCCTGAAGGCTTATATTTTAACATCCTTACATTAACAGGACTTAAAATTCTTACTCAAATCTAAACCTCTTTTAAATTATCATAGCCTAATGACTTCATTTTTAATTCATATGTTCTATTTTTATTAACAGCCAAATCAGATATTTTTTTCTTCATTTTTCTAAAAGCTTTATGTTAATATTGTGTTCATGTCAATGAACAAATTCTTTTTCCTTAAATCACTCTTCAGACCAATTCTATTCATTAAGATGCCGGATACTTAAATATTTGCCCAAGGTGAATAAGGCAAGGAATATTTTTCCTGTTTTTTCCGTTATCTTGGAGATCAAGATTTTACTACAAAATATGTTAGGTGAATTTGTATTTTTTCCTCCTTGAAACTCTTTGTTTAAAGAGAGAAGTAAGAACAATAGTTATCTCCCTTATTTGGCAACACCAGGTGGCAGTGTCATTGTTAGGACATCAGAGACTGAAAATGACAAGAAGTGTAAAAACCAATTTCATGAAAGAGTAGAGCACAACACCATTGATCCAGACGGTCTCCTCAAAGATGAAGAGACTTGAGGCGACAGATATATGGTTCTACAGATGGATGCTAAGGACCATGGACCAAGCGTGTGAGCAACAATGAGGTTTCGGAGAGGATGCAAACAAGGAGGAAGCTTATAATTATAAATCAGAAAGAGGCAGCTGAAATTTCTGAGACACACAATGAGAAAGGAGGGCTTGGCAATTCTGATACTCACAGGTCAAATAGAGGGAAAGAGAGGCAAGGGAAGGCAATGCATGACATATCTAGTGGGCTTAAGCAAGTGAATGACAGAACATGGCCTGGGGGAGGTAGAAAAGGGATAAATCTTAAGAGCTACAAGGGATAGAGGAAAGTGGAGAGTCATGATCGCCTATGACCTGAAGGTTGGTTGGTTGGGTTTTATGGCATATCAACAACTATAGGTCATTTAATACCAAATTTAGTTTTTTATATATATATATATATATATATATATATATATATATATATATATATATATATATATACTACTAGTAAACGTATAGCTGGCAACATTATATTTTTTTCAAAAACGTATAGCTGGCAACATTATATTTTTCCCTAGAAATGTATACCTGGCAACGTTATTTTTGGATGTAGTTTATCGCCATACCCAGGATGCAGATATATGATGGGAAAAACTGGGAGTTCACTATTTGACCAAAGCTGGGACCCTCACAGGTGCTACCACCCCGGGTCAGGATGGACATGGGAACACCAGCAATTAAGAGGTGGTTCCACGCTTCCTCAAAACCTCCTGATCAGAGGCCTTGCTATTGGATGTAGTTTATCGTCATACCCAGGACGGTATGACCAGAAGAGATACAGCATATAAAAAGAAAGTTAATATGTGTGTGCCTTGGTACAGGGTTGCTCAGTTCTTTGAGAACACATCTTTTAATAAGTGTAACATTTTTGTAATTTGTTCTGATTATCATTTCTTTTGAGATAAATGATTACAAACATCAAGCTACCTCAGTCAATGAAAAAGCACACTAAAATCATTGTCCTACAGGCAGAACAGTGTTTTAAAGCTTGTTCACTTCCTGATAGTTGTATGGTCATATGTTGTCATAAAAAGCTGGAAACTGCTGATGGGGATTATATAGCTGCAGCAAAACATGAAACACCTGCTAAGAGTCATAATACAGTGAAACCCGGATATAAGAGAGATTTTCTCTGGTCCCAAATTAGTGTTAATGTATATAAATTAGACCAAACCCGGATATAAGAGACTTCTTCTACGGTCCCGACAACTCTCTTATATCCGGGTTACACTGTACCACCAGAACACCCAAATTTGTATGAAAGATGGAGAGAATTATCAATAAGAGCCACAGAAACACAATTAATGCCATTGCTAAGGAGCTCAAGGTTCTCTATTGGAAGAATTGTACACAAGATCATTTAAAGACTTTATAGAATATACTGTTATCTATATAATAAATGCGAATGTGTGTCACTTTTTCAACTTTACTCCTAGAGGCCGTAGTCTAACATATACCATTTTCAAATCAGGCTGACTCCATGAGCAAAATTAACATTACAGGCCGGATCTGGACCCACAATCCTAAAATTTTGGATTCCCAAGTTTTCATTACTGTGATCATTTAAGTTCCACCATCTTGCCTTCTATTGATAAAAACAGTTAAAAGGGACACAACTCTCTAACTTTCAATATCTCATGTTTAAATAAAAAAAAATTACAGTTCCAAATTACAGTCTTTCGAAATTAAATTGTCTAGGTCTTCAACTTTACTCCTAGAGGCTGTAGCCCAACATATACCATTTTGGAATCAAGCTGACAGTGTGAGCAAATTAAAAACATTCTGGGCTGGATCCTGACCTGCAATTCTGAAGTTTTGGATTCTCAAGTTTTCATTGCTGCAATTGTTTTCAGCAATTTTTTTAATATGATTTTTTGCAACAAATTTTTTTGTACGATAATTTTTATAACTTGGAAATAAATTTGGGAATAATTGAAATTGTGAAATCCAGCAAAAATTACCCATGAAATAAAAATAATTGTTTGTATGGAAAGTAAGGACCTACGTGCATCAAACTGTCTTTAAATTAAGTGGCAGCAGAAGAATTATCATTGAACTTTTAAAAGGTAAGCTTAGATATTAATGCAATACTTAAATGAAACGATCAGTTTTGAGTCCTTCAGTAGTTTATTGTTGCCTATCACATTTACTCCTCCCTACCTATTGTGATGAATGCCTAATCAAGAGCCCTCTGTAGAAGCATAAATACCAATAAGGTGGATTATAAGCTAGTTTATTAATATTATTCTATTTGAACATCCGTAGATATGGACAGTGGATGAGGATGATGTATCCCTGTAAATTAAGTAAAGGGTTCAGTTTTAAATTCTAAAAAAAAAAAAAAAAAAAAAAAAAAAGTTACAAAAGTCAGAGTTTAAACTATGTAAATATGATTCTACAAGGAATATTTTATTATTAATATTAACTAATTTATCCCCCTCCTCAGAATTACTGCACATTAATTTGTAAAAATATATTTGCAAATCCACAAGTGAAAATAACAATAAGGATTTAATATTTACATAAAATTCAACTGGTCATCAACTTGGGAAACAATTTTCTCTTGTTAAGTAATAAATTGATTTGCCCAAAATTACTGCATACTTGAGTTCACATTTTCCACAGGGATGACATTGAGTGATTATATTGAATCATTTGCTAATTGTGTTGCTTGGAAAGTTGGTTCACTGTGTCATACATAATTTTTCCTATCAGAATCCATCTTGCACATTCAGAAATCTACCATTCATCCGCACTTGGAATATTGCTGCCACATTTGGTTTGGGGCTTCTACTATATATCTTGAGATTCTTGACAAAATTCAAAAGAACGGTCTGTAATCAATCCTGAAGTGGCTTCCCTGTATCTTTTCTACAAATATTTGCATTGTAATTCTTCTGATGAGCTTTCCTCCTTGGTTCCTCAACTGCATGAATTGAAGCGTGCTGCTAGATTGGCAACTAGGTCTCATTGTTTTACTGTTGAAATAGCTACATGCAACTGTATGATCTCTTCTAATAGTTTTTTTAGAACACTTCTTACCTGTGGAACTCCTTTCCAGTTTGTCGCTTCCCTGTCATTTACAATTTTTGAAAATTTAAATTCAATCCCAATTGCCATCTTCCGTCTTTCTGATTCCTTTATTGTCCTTTCTTCTTACTAAAATCTTCTCATTCTCTTGCAGTAACCTCTTGTGTCATGGCATTATTGCTTTGCTTGGGATGAAGCAATAAAACATAAATAAAATATAATTTGTAAAAATATATTTCCAAATCCACATATGAAAACTTAATATCAGCAAGGAATTAAGAAAATATTACATCATTTTTGAACCATGAATAAACAAATATTTGCATAAAATTCTACTGGACATCAGCTTGGAGATCAATTTTCTGTTGTAGATTAATATGACTATTTAATATATAAAAATATGTGTGTGTAAATGGATAACAGAAAGATAGAAAAAAATGACAAATTTTACTAAGAGCTACAAAGGACAGGAAGTTGTGGAGGACCATGATCGCCCACATCCTGAATGGACACGGCACATAGAAGAAACAGCAGCAACAGCCTCATGAGTGTACATATACAGAAACCAGGGTTCTTCTACTTTTAAAGGGAATTTCTGAAGAGGCTTAATAACTGATAGCAAAGAGAAGTGGGTATAGATGTGATCATGCCCAAATATGTTTCTTGTATATTATCATCAATCAGGCAATATCCAATCTCCTAACTCGTTATATTTATATGATGTGCATGTTTACAGAGAACTGAATATGAGGAAATATACACAAGTTCCGCTAACATTCAAATACACATTGTCATCAACTTATGATTGGTTACAATCGACAAGTCATAAATCAATCTGGTTCTAAGTCAGACTAATTAATTTTGTAATCTTTAGGCATTATTGTATTTTTTTTTTTTTTATAATTTTTATGGTTTCTTTATGTTTGATGTTACTATTTGTATTATCTCTCTACACATTGTTTCTTATTTTTATGTTCATCAGGTTTAAGTCAAACACCACATACTACAGTAAGCCATAATAACTTCAGATCACATGAGATCACATTTACTTTCTCTCTACCTTCATACTATTTAATCACTTATTTTCGTGTTGAGATCAATAGCTTTTTTTTCCTTTTTGAAAGGCAAGCATCATTTCTTCTTTGTAGACATCTTGTGGGTTTTTTGAAGAAAAATTCAAAAATGGAAACACATTCATGGGGGTTTGTAGTGTGTTGTACAAAGGACACCCTAACACTGAGCTTGAGGCATGAAAAGAAATGCTAGCACTGTCTGGAATGGAGGCCAAAATTGCCATACACCAAGCTGGGAAACATTCACAATGCACAAAGCAGTCATGACCAGACATATGTGGTTGTGGCTGAAAAGTCAAATGCTCCTAAGTTACATTGGTTGTAAGTAAACAATGACCTGTACTATGTCAAGATAAACATATTTATGTACCTATCTAAACTTGTTCATATTTTTTAATACTAAAATTCCCCAAATATAAGGCAAAACAGTTACTTAAACTGGAGGGTTACTGTTAAAATGGCAATGATGAACGAGGCATGTGATATGAATAAAAGTGGCAATTGTAGGAATTGAAAATTACAAGAATAAGCAGATAGGTACTATCATACATTGCTTCAAATTAGATCTTTCTGATTCACTCTACATGTCGTCCTGATGTGAGCACTAAGAAAGCAAAACCAATATTAAAAAAAAGTTGTCCTCTGTTCAGGGTCTCTGAGCATCACATCTGGTTCACAAGAAAAAACAGTTCATGATCAACCGTATTTGCTTTTAAGAATGCAGTTCATAAGGATGGTAACGGAATCAGTGAATAAGCAAGCTGCCAATGCCAAGCCATCAACATCACCACCAGTGACCTCTGTCAACCAACCTGACACATGCACCAACCTACCAACTCTACCCTTCCCAACTTGCTTCCCTTGCCACAAAGAGACATTCTACTCACATCTGTTTTGGCAATAAAAAAAATTTTTATATTAACAAATCTTGTCTTCTTTTCCTTTCATCCCACTGGTGGTACTGTTGTTTTGTTTGTTCTCTCAAGCTACTATACAAGTGTTTGTAACAGTTAGGATTGACTGTTGACTTGAAAAAGTCAAGATTGTAGTGTTTAGGGAAGCATTCATGCAGGAGTCCATTCCACAAAGTGGCAGTTTTTAACAAGGAGGATAGATAATGATTGACCCTTGACTTAAAGAGGTTAGTGCTCAGTGTTGTGAATGGGAAAGCTGTTTCAGTGGAACTTTTTTTTTTCTTACATTTGAAACATGAAAGAAATGAGGGTGGTTTGATGCCATGGAAATGGCATATCTGATCTGTAAGGACATGAAATGGTGAACCTGAAGAATTGAGTTCATCTGAACATTTGTCATAGAAATGGGAGCTTCAGCTGGGATAATTTCAAAATAATAATATTCAGTTGGGGAGAGGAGATTTAGAATAATGAGAATCTCCGACTAAACCCACAGTGCAGAAAGTAAACATTGGCGGCTTGAGTTCAGATTTTGTTGTTTTGGTTCACTCCCTTAATAACCTTGGCACAAAAGGCATGGAACCATCACAACCCTGCCTTCACCAAATGGGAGTTTCAGCTAGTGTAGTTTCAACATAATTCAGGAGAGGAGATTTAAAATAATGAGAATCTCTGACTAAACTAACAGTGCAGAAATTAATCATTGGCAGCTTGAGTTCAGATTTTGGTTGTTTTGGTTCACTGCTTTAATACCCATTGTACAAAAGGCATGAAATCATCACAAACCATTCCTCACAACATTTGTCATAGAAAAAGTTTACAGAATAGCAACAGGCTTGTGACATTGTGTTGGTAAAAAAAAAAAAAAAAGGCAGTGAAGTGGAAAATAGGTCTTGCCCCACAAGACCATGTAAACAATTTTGAACTATCAAGGCTGAAAAGTGAGCAGATATGGCAGCAATATTCTATCCTTCTATCTGATATGACTTGTCAAAATAAAATATAGCAGGAAGAGCCAGATATTTCCTGGAGTGATAGGAGCAAACCATTTTATTTTTTAGCATCTTTAATAATGGATCATACGAATTTCACTGGAGTTCATATTTGTCCTTATCAATCTGCCAATATATATTAATACTAAAAAAGAAATGACTTCATATGGGAGTGGGTATTAAGAATGTAACTTGGGAGCCATGGAGGTAGAGCAGTGAAAAAAATGTCCAGGAACTCCAATTGATAAGGCAGTGTCCATATCAGACTTCCAAGTATACAACCTCAAATCTTGTTAGGTTCTTTTGTGTGTCATGTCCTGAAGGGACATGCACAAATCATGGCTTTCCACAATTTCCTGTCCTTTAAAGCTCAATAAAATTTGTCTTATTTCTCCTAAACTATGTTTCACCATCCATTTACTAAAACACACTAAGTAGCTTATACATTGTTTCTCTCTGTCCCTCTTGCCTTCAATCTGTCCTGTGAGTATCAAATTTTCCAAACCCTCTTTCTTCATTATGTGCCTAAAAATTTCTACTTTCTTCCTGATAAGTACAAGTTTCCTTTTTGTTTCCATTTTCTCTAATACTTCATCATTGCTCAACGTGTTCAGTCCATGCTGTTCTCAGCCTCATTCTTTAGAACCACATTTCTGCTGGCTCAAGTTTTCTCTTCATCTGTGCTTTTACAAGGTCACTGAAATAAATAAAATCACCTGTCACTGCTTCCTCTCCCACACCATGAGGTAAGCAACATTCCATTTTTTCTTCTTCCTTTCATTCAAACTACGCTATATTTATAGGTTAAAGAACTCAATATCAGGAATAAAGCATATATAAACATAAAAGTTAACATTGGAAAAAAAAAATATGTAAAAATAAAATAAATTTATCCAAATCAATAAATCAAGTAAATAATAAACAAATTAACAAACTAGGAATGCACACACAAACACAAATAATAATGTAATCAATAATAAAAGTTAACACTATAAAATTGTCACAAAACTGTATACGGATCCACAACTATTTCACTCAATAACCCCTAGAATAATTTGAAATATAACTTATCAACCACCCAATAACTTTTGGAATAACACAATAAACCTACCTATAATGCACCACTGACCAGCATATATAAATAGTCAAGCCAAAATAACACATGGCCTGACGATTATGTTTAAGCATGAAAAAGAGTTGCCACTAGGTGTTGACCTCAATGTGTATTACTTGTATTTATGTGTGCATTCACAGTTTGTTGTTTTATATATATATATATATATATATATATATATATATATATATAGCCAAGTAAGATGAGAACAAAGAGTACAATTCCAGTGTTCAGAACATTTAATTTAAAAGAGGGCTCAATACAAAGTAGAGCAATATTCTTTATTTTAGGATATTATGTAATATCCTAAAATAAAGGTGTGTGTGTGTATATTTAAAAATATGTATTCATCGTGAGACAAAAATTAATGTGTTTCAAAAACGAAATCTAAATCTTAATTTAAACTTTAAATTTTCATTTCATTTTCAAGTCACCTTCATTGAGCACTGTTTTTAAGAATAAATGCTAAAAGAACTCTGGATTATAAATCTGACTGTTCTTTTATATATATATATATATATATATATATATATATATATATATATATATATATATATATATGTGTGTGTGTGTGTGTGTGTGTGTGTGTGTGTGAGAATGTATTATATTAATCAGTTGCAGACAAAAGAATTTTTTTATTGAAACTTATTAAGATATAATATTGTGGAATTATTGAAAATACAATACTTTCCCCTACACAATTTATAGGCAGAAGCACAAAAATGCATGCTGGGATTTCTTCCTAGCCACTCATCGGTGTCATCTGACTCAGGCTTGGTCTGTCTTGCCTTTAATTCAGAACACTACATTCATTTATCTAAATTTGCTTGTGTCACCACAATTTTTACTTTGTGCATTTTTGCCATCTTACTGTTAATTTGCCTTATTACTGTTGCTTTAGCATCTTGCTGTTAATTTGCCTTATTACTGTTGCTTTTAGCATCTTGTTGTTAATTTGTTACTTTAGCATCTTGCTGTTAATTTGCCTTATTAGTTGCTTTAGCATCTTGCTGTTAATTTGCCTTATTACTGTTGCTTTAGCATCTTGCTGTTAATTTGCCTTATTACTGTTGCTTTAGCATCTGTTAATTTGCTATTTAATTTGCTGTTAATTGCCTTATTACTGTTGCTTTAGCATCTTACTGTTAATTTGCCTTATTACTGTTGCTTTAGCATCTTGCTGTTAATTTGCCTTATTACTGTTGCTTTAGCATCTTGCTGTTAATTTTGCCTTATTACTGTTGCTTTAGCATCTTGCTGTTAATTTGCCTTATTACTGTTGCTTTAGCATCTTTGCCGTTAATTGCCTTATTACTGTTGCTTTAGCATCTTTAATAATTGCCTTATTACTGTTGCTTTTATTACTGTTGCTTTAGCATCTTGCTGTTAATTTGCCTTATTACTGTTGCTTTAGCATCTTGCTGTTAATTTGCCTTATTACTGTTGCTTTAGCATCTTGCTGTTAATTTGCCTTATTACTGTTGCTTTAGCATCTTGCTGTTAATTTGCCTTATTACTGTTGCTTTAGCATCTTGCTGTTAATTTAGCATCCTTATTACTGTTGCTTTAGCATCTTGCTGTTAATTTGCCTTGTTACTGTTGCTTTAGCATCTTGCTTATTACTGTTGTTAATTTGCTTACCAGCATCTTGCTGTTAATTGCCGTTTTTACTGTTGCTTTAGCATCTTGCTGTTAATTTGCCTTATTACTGTTGCTTTAGCATCTTGCTGTTAATTTGCCTTATTACTGTTGCTTTAGCATCTTGCTGTTAATTTGCCTTATTACTGTTGCTTTAGCATCTTTTTGTTAATTTAATTACTTTGCCTTGCTGTTAATTTGCCTTATTACTGTTGCTTTAGCATCTTGCTGTTAATTTGCCTTATTACTGTTGCTTTAGCATCTTGCTGTTAATTTGCATCTGTTGCTTTAGCATCTTGCTGTTAATTTGCCTTATTACTGTTGCTTTAGCATCTTGCTGTTAATTTGCCTTATTACTGTTGCTTTAGCATCTTGCTGTTAATTTGCCTTATTACTGTTGCTTTAGCATCTTGCATCTTGTTAATTTGCCTTATTACTGTTGCTTTAGCATCTTGCTGTTAATTTGCCTTATTACTGTTGCTTTAGCATCTTGCTGTTAATTTGCCTTATTACTGTTGCTTTAGCATCTTGCTGTTAATTTGCCTTATTACTGTTGCTTTAGCATCTTGCTGTTAATTTGCCTTATTACTGTTGCTTTAGCATCTTGCTGCCTTTAATTTAGCCTGTTAATTTATTACTGTTGTTGCATCTTGCTGTTAAGCATCTTTGCATCTTGCTGTTAATTTGCCTTATTACTTTAGCATCTTGCTGTTAATTTGCCTTATTACTGTTTAGCATCTTGCTGTTAATTTGCCTTATTACTGTTTTAGCATCTTGCTTTAGCATCTTGCTTTAGCATCTTAATTTGCCTTATTACTGTTGCTTTAGCATCTTGCTGTTAATTTGCCTTATTACTGTTGCTTTAGCATCTTGCTGTTAATTTGCCTTAATTTGCCTTTACTGTTGCTTTAGCATCTTGCTGTTAATTTGCCTTATTACTGTTGCTTTAGCCTTATTACTGTTGCTTTAGCATCTTGCTGTTAATTTGCCTTATTACTGTTGCTTTAGCATCTTGCTGTTAATTTGCCTTATATACTGTTGCTTTAGCATCTTGCTGTTAATTTGCCTTATATTTATTACCTTTTGCTGCTTTGCTTGCATATCATATTACTTTTGCTCTGTTCTTAGCTTTTCCTTTTTTGCTATTGTTTATTGCAAACTTTGTCAATTCTGTTTGTTGGGCAATTCTGTCATTTATTTACAGTTAACCATGGACACTCACTATACAAGTGGAAACCAACTTAAAATTGAATTAACTTGTAATTTATGGAGTCAGATGAATTTTACACAGCATTTAGAACGTATGTCAAATTATTACTCTGTAGTATTTTGGTTTTTAAAAATGTGTAGGTTTTTTTTAATCATTTCACCCCAAGCAAGGTAATAATGCCACTGAGACAAGGAGTTACTGGGAGTGGGTGAGAATGTAGAGACTTTAGTAAGTAGAAAGAACAAGGTTCCAGGTATTTACTCAACATCCCCACAAGGTAGGATGCAGTACAGGGGCAATTTTTATGTAGGGCAAATCTAAGTCTGTAGGCTTGGGCAAAAATTCCCTGAAGACTCTGCATACACAGGGTCCGGTCATGTCTACCTCCCCAGACAAGAGAGAGCTTCATCTGAGTTCCTCTCTGCTTGAAGGTTCAGGAAGACAAATGTTGTATTTAAATATTTGAAAATTTTACATGGAAGTGTAGCAAGAAATTGGATACTCTTCAAGTAACACAATGAAATTGAACCAAATATTTTTGTTAAATATTTGCACACTTTGTGTCTGCTACTACCTCCACATGCCAGTTATAAATAAAAAGATAATGTATCAAGTACATGGTCTGTATAGTAGTCAGATGTAACAGTCCCAATTGAAGTAAAAGATATCATTAAGAAATTTTCCTGTATCTAGCCTCCTGTTATAAAACAACAGTCGCCTTATAAAGAAACAGGGCTTTTTCCTTTCATTTCTTTTTTTGTACAACACCTCAATTTCAGGAACAAACATTTAGGATTTACACTTTAGTACTATCTGCTTTCTTTTCCTTTTTAAGCCTTTCACTGCAAGCAAGGCAATAAAGCCACTAAGACTGAAGAAGACATGACAACAAATGATATTGCATTTAAATTTTGAAGAATGAAGTTGATTGGAAAGAAAGAAGCCAGTTTCCTGAAGGAGAAGTATGAAAGAAAAAAGCTGTTAGCATAGAACATATGGTTTACATGTAGCATAGGAATTTCAGTTGTAAAATGAGGAGACCTAGATGCCAATCTAGTACTGTGCTTAAATTCATGAAGTCAAAATACCAAAGAGAAAAGCCAATCAGAACAATTACCATGAAAATATTGTTCTGATGAGCTTTCTCTTTGTGGATAAATTGATTACTTTTTGCAAATCAAATTTCCATACATCCCCTTCACCCTCATTCTCTCGATGTTTTAACAATAAACTGTGATAAAAGTCCAACTGTAATATCATTTAAAAATATAATTACCGTCATTACAAATGCATAGCATTGTTAATTTATCTGATGAAATTCCAGTAAGTGTATCAGCATATTTCACAAAGAGCATAATACCATTCACCATGATAAATTTGGTCATGATAACCATGATATGAATTTTTCATGCTGTTGCATGTTACTGAATTTTGTTGTTTTATATCCATATCTGTATATCTAACCTGTTTCCTTTACATCAATATTTGTTTTTCAGAATTTTTTACTATCTGTGAATCCTTTTTTCTTTCTATCAATATTCGTGTACATTCCTCTGTCTCTCACTCATCTGTTTTTCAATCAATATCTGTATCTATTTTTTTTTTTTATCAATCAGTCATTTTTTTTTTTTTTTTTTTTGCTTTACAGAAATATTTTCTTCGCAAATTATTTTCTCTTTTCCTCTTCATTCATGACCTTTTGTTACTTCTTTTAAAATTTTTCTTGGACTAAGTCTAGTACAAGGTCATAGTCATACACTTGAAATTCAAGGACAAATATAATGTAAATAATTTGTAAGATTATCATACTAACTACATAGAAGCAAAAGCTTCCTGAACACACACACACACGTATGTATGTATATATATATATATATATATAAAAAATTTAGTGTATTGGGCAGCAGATCATTATTTAAACATATTAAATATAACAGACAATGAATGTCTTATGTCTGATCATGAGCTGGTCTAATGTTTGAATGTTTGCTTTAATTTCTGATGAAAAGACAAAAATTTTAGAATGGTTCATGATCAGACAGACATTCATTGTCTGTTATATTTAATAATATGTTTAAATATATATGAATGTAGATTATGTGTGTACATGCTAGCCACCTATTTGGACTGTTCATTGCCTTAAGATGTCAAGTTTTGTATGCAAGAAACATAGAATAGTGATTGGCCACCCAATACCACTTTAGCTGGAATATTTTAGATATCATTTCTCAGTGATTGAGTTATATATATATATATATATATATGAGAGGGGGGGAGAGGGGGAGAGAGAGAAGGAGAGGGGGGAGCCAACAGCAACAGTGTTTCATATTTAAATGCAATCTTCAGGGTGTGTGTGCTGTTCTTTTTTTCTTGACTATATACACAGTTAATAGTGAATTATGTATGGTAAGATCTATTGTATTATCCTAATGGTTACTGGATAGGCAGTAATAGTTAGGTTTCAAATTATTCAAGGATATCGAGTAAAAGAACTGTAAATTCAAATGCAGTTATTTGTAGCTATTTCATAATAGCTAAGTTTTATTCATTATTTATTGATTACTTTATTAATTGTTTATTATTATATTTGTGTTTATGTATGCAGTTGTAGTTTATGTTTTTGTGTGTGCATTTGTAGTTTGTTATCTGTCTATATTTCTGAGATGAGGTATTATGTACACTATTTACATTGCTCGGACTATTGTTCTCATTTTTGTTGCCATATTTATCACAATGTTTAGGTCTGCATTTTGGGATGAGTTTTGATTATTTGTTTAATAATTTGTTTTGGTCTGGGAAGGTAATTATAGCTATTTTCTCCTCCAGACAGAGTTTACAGTTTTTGGATTTATTGTTGTAGCTTGATAATGTTTTCCTTATTTTCCATTATATTTTTGGCGTGATTTGGTTTTTGTTTTCCCATATACATTTAGAAAGTATTGTGCTGTTCACAGTTACAATGTGTAAAGGAAGTTTTGTGTGCATAATTTTGATTTTCAGGGTCCTTCTTTTTTACTCCTATATATATTTTTTCTTCATTATTTACAGTGGCTTGATATATTACATATTATATCCCTGATATTGAGCACTTTAACCCATAAATATAGCATACTTTAAAACTTTATTTTTATAATTACTTCAAATGTTATTATAATGGATACTCATATTTAAAATAGACAATCCATTATTTTTATTTTAAATAGTCGTCATTGCATCTATCAGCATGTGCATTCAAGAAAGCTTCATGAAGAAAATGTACTCTCAAGCAGGAATTGAAACTGGCATCTGACTTTGTCAGAGAAACCATCATTTGATCCCAGATGCTTTATCACTTGCCTATAGATGATACAGTCCATTAAGGCTATTTTCCCTTTGAAGTACACTTCCTCTTCTGGATATTTTTCTCAAAAATACCCTACCTCCTTTGTTCTGTATCAAACAAATCTGAAATTTTAAAAAATTTTTCTTAATCATTTTACTCTCAAGTAAGGCAATAAAGCCACTAGGATGCAAGAGGTTACTGAGTGTTAGAGAATTTGATAAAAATATACTATTAAGGAGAGAGGACAATAAAAGAACAAGAATTAAGACAAAGTAATTCCAAATTTTTGAAGATCAAAGTTGACAGGGAAGCAAGAAACTGGAAGAGAGTTCCACAAGCTAGAAGAAATATAGAAGAAACTTAGCATAGAACTCATGGTTACAGCTAGTCATTTCAACTGTAAAATGACGAGACCTAACTGCCAATATAGTACTATGCTTATATTTATAAAGTCTAGATACCATAGAGGAAAGTTTATCAGAACAATTACCATGAAAGTATTTCTAGAAAAGGCACAAGGAAGATACCCTATGGCAGTGGGAAAGGGACTAAAGCCAAGATGCCAGGTCAGGACCAATAACATTGCAGATTATTTGGATTTTTATCAAGAATTTCTAAATATATAGCAAGAGCCTCAAACCAGATGTAGTAACAATACTCAAAGGAACAGTGAATAGTAGACTTATAATTCTGTAAGGTAGATTCTGGCAAGAAAAATTGTCTAGCATGACAGTGATCCAACTTTTTGAGCTATAGACTAAGCAAGTGATTCAATATACTCTATCTACTTTATGTCCACCAAACATGTTAGTCCGAGAAGGCACAATGAGTCACTCTCCTGGAGATTAGCATCAACCATGTCAATGGAACATAAAGAGTTCTCTCAGATGATTAAAAGAGCAGTTTCATTTTGGGGGTGTTAAAATTAACAAGCCACTCCTTGCCCCAGTTAACAACAAATTTTAGGTCATTTTTTATATCAGCTGCCAATTTTACTTTATCAAACCAATCAGACTTACTATTTATAACACCACAACCTGGTCAATCCTGGGTCACTGACCAGCAGTGACCAGATGATACGAGCCTTGCCACACATTGACTATACCAGATGACTCGGTCGTCAGGATCATAGGATGACAAGTTGCAAGTTCAATCCCATACTAGGTTGATACTGTTCCTGGTCAATAGTCATTGGTCACTGTCTGCCCCAGTCCACACCATACAGGACCCATGTTATGTTTCTTGATAAGAAATCGTGGAGGATCAAGTATTTTCAAGTAATGCTCTGGAAATGGTTTGAAATTTTTAGATGTTACTTTAGAAGCCTCATCAACAACTAATTAGAGCTTGTCAGCAAGTGTAGGCATATGAATAAATTTTTCTTTAATTAGCACTTATATGCATGGAGTATTCTAAATAAGATTCCCAAAATATAATATTTACACTGTGTGTGTGTGTGTGTGTGTGTGTGTGGCCGTGTTTTTTTGATGACATAAGACCAGAATTAACCTCACACAAAGCAAGGTAGGTCGTACCCCACAAAGTATTCGTCAATAATTTGAGTTTTACAAGGTCAGATGCTCATCTTGACACCCAACTCTGACACTCGTGTTGTACCTGGACATACACCAAGTGTTTTTTTTTTCAAAATCCCATCTCTATCCAGAGAGCGGATGGGGTCTCAAATCCTGAACGGCAACCTTCTGAGAGATGATGTTTCGATAAAGCACTGTGTATTTGGACTACCAGGAGAGTCCAAGTTGGGCATCAAGAAGAGTTTCCAGCCTTGTAAAATCTTGCCTCAAATCATTATGACAAAAGATCCTCTGTCAGGCAGGATCCAGCTTGCTTTGTGTGAGATTAATTCTGGTCCTGCCGTAACAAAAACAGGATTCTTTTTAGTAAACAGGTTTTAATAAATGGAATTCTTTTCTATTATCTCTCACAGCACCTTCTGCTATCTACTTTTTTTCATTCATTTTTATTTTTTATTATAATCTCTCCCCGCCTCTTAGATTTAATCCACCCCCGTAACTGTTATAGTGGAACACACCTATTCTATAGTTAATAGACTCTCCCACCTAAAATAAGTACGAGTAGTAAGAGTAACAAGTCGCTCAGTGGGTTGGTCCGAGTTCAGTCTGAAGTCTGATGACCGGCTGACCGGTTGAAGGAGGAACCCGAACGAGGCTACGCTGAAGAGCGGAGTCTCTTTCGGGGAGGTAAACCGACCCTGAACCCATTTATATGGGTTAATGGGCATATTTTTGGCTGAGCCCACGAGCTCAGAGATCCCACGTTAAATCGGCCTTGTACCACATGATGCCCTCGTGGGGGGGGGTGACTAAATACTCTAAGTGAGTTGGTCAGTCAGTCGATGCCGGACGACCGTTAGTCAAATACTAAAGTATCAGCGACCGCAACTAGATTGCGTCATTACCTATTATATCAAGTTCCTAGCATTTTGTACATTGAACCTATTTTAGGACCAACTTAGTACAAATACAAGCCTCCACTGTGAAACCACTCCATAACATTAACTCATTCTGTTAATACAGTGTTCCCAAATAAACATTCAATACAGTGTGATGTTAATTACCAGAAAATTAACTTCTTTCATAGTGAAGAATAAATGTTAAACCATAAAAAGGAAAGCCTTTATTCTTTACTTGCAGTAGCCATGAAAATTTCAGTTTTCCTGTGTTTTGCATTTTCTAATGAGTCAATTCTTAATGATTAAATAATATCTCTCATGTGATTTCTATGATTATAAAATATCTGTAGAAATTCTTCTATAGCATTGTTAATATTTGAGCTTAAAGAAATTGTCGCTTTCAATTTCTATATTAATGACTGCAAAAATATTTCCCTCCCCCAAATTATAGACAAAATATACAGGCTGGGATTTCTTCTGAATCAATAAAATGGTTCACTTGACTGTATTTTCAACAACACTCTTACTTTAAGAACTTATACATATTATATATTATATAATTTATTTGAAAATGATAACAATAGGTTATAAAATCATTACAAAAATAGTCATTTTGTTTCAACACTTCTGGGTTCTTATCAAGTGATGTTGTTTAATGTAGAATAAACCCTTTATTCTACATTCAACATTGCTTGATAAGACATGTTGAAACAAAATGGCTATTTTTGTAGTGATTTTATAACATTTATGTTACAATTTTCAAATAAATTATATTTGCTCTACTCTGTATTGAGCACTCTTAAGAATAGTATTTTCTGGTTATTGGAATTTATTCCGTATACACCAATCCTATACTTGGAGATTATATATATCATCCACCGACTGTTCTACTGTATCACAGCTCATCAGTGAGGTTAGACATCCTATTGCTTCAAGCCAGTATTCAAACTAGCAATTTGGCATCAATCAGAGACTCTACCCCTAAGCTATTGGCACACGAGGAGAAAGAGAACATTTTAATGTCTTATATACATGTTAGACCAGCAGCCAGAGTGCTCAATCCTGACAAAGAGCTATGTGTTAAGTAGGAGCAGTGTGTGTATTTCTAGTATTATTTTCCCGTTCTTTTTCTTTCTTTTCTTATTGTTTATTGGAAACAATGTCTATTCCATTTGTTTGGCCATTTTGCCAATTACTCTACACAAAATATTTCAATAAAAATCAGTATTAATTCAGGCCATTAGTAGTAAAAGCATACAAATGAAAATTCGAAACTGACAATGTTTTCTATTTCTCAGAAGCAGACACACACACACAGGAGAGCATTATCACCTATTTGCACTTCTTTCCTATTATGTATGCCTTGTCCCCTCACTTTTTTTTTTTTTTTTTTTTACTAAAACCAAAAACTCACTGATATATCTTTCTTTGCAATCAAAACATCTCTTAACTGCAGCACTAAAAAAAAAAAAAAAGTGTTTTTTTTTTTTAACTCTCAATTTATACAATAAAAGAAAATATATAAATAGTAATTTTCAATTCCTCGACAAGCGCAATTGAAAATGACTTCTTTTTTTGCTTTTTACACATACAGTCTGGTGCCCCTGCTATTTACCTTGAGCTCCTTGACAAGATCCAAAGAATCAGCAATATTATTCATCTTGATCTGGCATCTCTGCTTCAGTCACTTACCCACCACCTTAAGCTTGTCCCTCTATCCCTTTTTTTTATAAATACTTTCATGGTAATTGTTTGGATGAGTTCTTTGCGATGGTACCTAAATATTTTTTTTTTTTTTTTTAATTTAAGCACAGTACTAGACTGGCATCAAGATCTCATTTCTTCTTGAGCTGGTTAGATGTAACAGTAAATTTTATACTAATAGTTTCTTTTCTTGCACTCCTCACTTGAGGAACCCTTTTCTGGCTTCATGCTTTCCAGCCAATTTTAATTTGTAAAAATTTAAATGCAATGTCAACTGCTATCTACTGCCCTCTGGATTACTCTTTTCTCTTTCTGCTCATCATTATTGTTTCTGTTCCTAATTCTTCCACATATGTTTTAGTAGCATTATTGCATTACATGGGGTGATACCAATTAAAAAATAGAAATTTTTAAAAAAATAACTTTTGGCCAGGGGTGGGGATTTTACAAGTAAAGCCTGTGAAAATTTCTATTTTGCTATTTGAATTTTAGAATAGGCCCCTTGCAGGTTCCCTGACTATAAGATACCTACAGAAATTCCCCAATTGTATCATTAAATATTTAAGCTTAATAACTTTAACCAAATATTGCAATAAAAATTCTAAGTATGAATGCTGGTCATTATGTAAAGAAGTAAGAGGATACAAATGAAAAGATTTAAAACTGACAAGGTTTATCATTTCACTGAAGCAGACATTTCTTTTTCTCACAATCTATTCAAAAAGACTATTTTATGTCTTACAATTTTCCCCATTTTTCACAGAAGCATATCTGAAGTGTCAGATAGCATTATAACTTTTTTTTTTGCCTATGTTTTTTTCTCAGTAAAACCAGACAGCAGCTGATATCTTTTTCTTCCTTCTTTCATGCAGTCTGAATGGAATGGTCCATTATTCATCTGAGGCAATGGTAGGGTATGTGTTATAGAGTAGTTTCACAGTAGAGGCTTGTATTTCACTGTCGGTCATAAAAAGGTTCGACATACAAAACGTTAGGAACTTGTTATAATAGTTAATGACGCAGCAATCTAGTTGTGGTGGCTGATACTTTAATGTCCGACATCGACTGACTGACCAACTCACTGAGCTCCCTGGCGACTGCTACTACTACTTATAATAGGTGGGAGAGTCTATTAACAATAGAATAGGTGTGTTTCACTATAACAGTATGACAGACATGCAAAAGGAGGACCATACGGAATAATGATTAGAAAGTTTCTTAATTTATTTTTAAGAAATAACTAGCTTTTATTAAACAAATGCAGATGTTTTATGAAGATGGGCTTGTGACATAACAGTTGTTAGCATGGAAAGTGGAATCAGCAAAGGGTGCTCTAATTCCAGCCTAGTCTGTTGCATTCACTTTTACACTAATACTCTTGGAAAATTCCTCTCTACCATCCAATGTTAAATAGTTTAGACAAGTATAAAATTCAGTATATCCAATTTAATCATTTGTAATGACCGTTCTCCACCAATTAAAGTGTTGCAGAAAACCAACATCATAAATAAATTTATGTCTCTTGGGAGATTGTATCTCCAACAAAAATAAAAAATATACATGTTGGTCATACCACAACCACATTGTCTAGAAGGTTGAGTTTTCATTTGAATGATGCATCTAACATCTCACTATTTACTGTAGCATGCCTGTCTACATTCACAATTTAGAAAAATTCTTGTTGAAAATGCATCAATACTTTTCCATGAGAATAATAAACTAAAAATTTTTGAAGCAATCTATATTTAAAAAATTGAAACTAACCCTTAATAAAATTATGAATACTACACAAATGTTTTAAAAGGTTTACAATAGTTTAAAATATCTAGGTTGTAACCTTCCTTAACTTTATTGCACATGTATACTTACATCATAAAATTTAAAAATTGCACTGTACATAAGTTTAGCATTTTTCACAAGTGAAAAAAATTTAATCATCAGATGACATCAATTTTATCTTAGCAAAAAGAAAACCTTGAAGATGACATTGCACTAATGTTAAAAGTATTTGGGAATAAAATTGATATACATCGACAATTTTCTTTCTAACTTTAATAAGGATACGAAGAAAGAGATCTTAAGAATAGACAAAACTTGTCTAAATTACTTAAGATATGTCATATATAATAAATAAAATAAATAAAGGCAAAATGGATTTATTTTTAATCTGATATTTTAAACATTATTTTTAGTGGATACCCATGCTTGAAATAGACGCCTTGTTTTTTTTTTTTAGTTTTCTTTATTTTAAATGGTGTGTATTATGTCTAACCTATGCACTCAAGAAAAACTTAAAGAAAATGTGCTCAAAACTCAAATCTGTGTCCTCCTTTGGAGGAGAAACCACCATTTGATCCAGCATACCCCAGATTACTCAGCCACAGAGAGCAACACAGACCAGCAAGGTTCTATTTTCCCCCTTCAAGGAATGTAGGCTTCCTCACCCAGATTCCCTCAAAAGCACATATCTGCTCAATTTCATATTCTAATTTTCTCTGTATACATTTTGGAATACATTTTAAACTTACATAGAGAAACTTATTGAATTAGAGGAGAAAGTAAACTATTTTCAAAAGTTCAGCCTCAATGTCAGGTGATGCTTTATTATAACTTAGTTTTTTTTAATAGCTTTCTTAATTTCTTCATCACTAGGTTCCTTATTGTTCATGTTTGGAGGTGGACTTTATAATTATTGGATGTATATTGGTATGTGCTTTATTTCTGCAGGCATTTTTATCTTTGTGTGGTCTGGATTGAAATGTGATTGAAAGTGCTTTTTGAACTAGGGCATTTCTTCTGGAGGTTTTGAGTATATGATGTTATTGTCTTCTTTTGCTTAACTCCACATTTTAACACATTGTCTATACTGCTTGATTCATTAGTTTCCAGTTTTCTGGGAGATACCGATTTCTCAAATTCATTAATTTTATTTTCTTTGTGAAAGTAAGAGGATACTAATGTGCCCCCATTCTTTCAGCCTCGTGCCACATTTAAGCTACACTTGGGAAAAAAAAAAATCACTATTTTGGGCACTTCAGTGTGGTGTAATGGTTAGCAAACTTGTCTCGCTAAAACAGTTATGACTGAATAGTGACTTCCATCCTCACTGAGTGCCGCATACTTTTGGCCTTGTGCTACATCTAAGTGACACTTAGAAAATCAATATATTTAGAAATCCTTGATAAAATCGAAAGAAGAATCTGCAATGTTATTGGTCCTGACCTGGCGTCTCAGCTCCAGTCACCATAATGTAGATTCCCCCTGCCCTTTCTATAAGTATTTTCATGATAATTGTTCAGATGTATATCAATTTTATGTTTAGGACTCCAGATTCATCTACTATGTCTCGGGTGAAGATATATTCTATGAAGGGTAAACAAGTATTTTACCTTCATTTTTTTTTTTTTACTCTTCTTCATTTCTTTCTTGTATCATTTTTTTTTTTTTTTTCAACTAAGACATACAAATTCCCCAACTACAAGTGGGCAAGTAAATGACAAAATGGAAAAAAACTCCTACATTAACAAAGTTGCACATGCAAGGGACAGGCAGATGAAACATTTTAGACATTTAGGTTTCCCTCTTTGTAGGCATCATTATATCCTTGATATAAAATCATTCATGGATGGAATGGCTGAAAGTAATAAGGAATGACAAACATGCTTTGTTCTCAGAAAGACTTATATCACTAAATATATATATATATATATATATATATATATATATATACACACATCTCACGTGGAGAACACTACATCTACACGCAGGGGTCACCAGACTTTTTTCACAGAGGGCTAGATGACAGAGAATGATGCGTGTGGACCAGATAACCATTTTATTCAATACAATACACAAGAAATAAAGACAAACATTTATCAAAAAGTTATCAAAGAAGGCAACATTAGCAATCAAGTAGTTATATCACACCAAGTGCGCACATATCTGAATCATACTAAGCAACAAAATAAAGGTTAGTGAGATTTGTGAAAACTGGCATTTACCTTTTGAGATATCATCAATATTTGCTTTGGATTTTCTGCATCTAAACAAGAGAATTACTTTTAAATGTTCATTCAACCTTATTCAATTTGTTATCTATTTAGATTTTATAAAGTGAATGTTGGACGATTTTCTCAAAGATGAAGAGGAGACTTGAGGCAACGGAGATGTGGTTCTACAGAAAGACACTGAGCATGTGAGCAACAATGATGTCTTAGAGGGGTGCAAACAAGGAGGAGGCTTATACTTAAAATCAGAAAGAGGCAGCTGAAGTTTCTGGGACGCATAATGAGGAAAGAGGGCCTGGGGAATCTGGTACTCACAGGTTGAATAGAGAGAAAGAAAGACAAAGGAAAACAACTCATGACATACATGGCAGACTTAAGCAAGTGGATAACAGAACGTGGCCTCGGGGAGAAAGCAGAGGGAAGGAACTTGTTGAGAGTTTCAAGGGATAGAGGGAGGTGGAGAGCCATGATCGCCTACATCCTGAAAGGACATGGCACATAAAAAGAAAGAACGAGTCAAGCAAAATATGACATAATTCATTGAAGTCAGTTCTTTTTATATACGGCACTTTTCAAATCAGTTTAAACACTGTAATGCAAGTTAAAACTCTGCAGCAGGCTCAAAATCACTTTTCTTAGAAACTCCATTGCAGATACTTATACAAAACGCACTGATATCAAAAATTGCAAAAAGTCAAAGTTTTTATTTCACTGATTTTCCTAAAACAAAACATTACTGTCAGATGCAAAAATCAGATTGGCCAAATTATGCCATTTTTACTTTTATTTAAATTTTTCCTATATAGTAAGATAGACTACAAACTATTGATAATTCCATATAAATAATTATATTTTAGCTCATTTGTGGCACAGTGTAGTGGCAGGCTGGATGAACTGATGTTGCAGGACAGATATGGCCTGTAGTTTGGTGACGCTGATGTAAGGAGAAACAAAAAGAAAGGGTCTTACATATAATATGGAAATTCTTCAGTGTTTCTGGCAAAGCCATGTTTAGGACTCCAGATTCATCTACTACGTCGCAGGTGAAGATATATTCTATGAAGGGTAAACAGCAAGTTTTGAGTTTTCCCAAATTGAGGACTGTGAGCTGGAGTTTCTTTCTATATTTGGGAATGATATTCCCAAAGGGAAACAGCACCATGGATTTGTAAGCTGCTGGGGAGGCAGATTTAGCCTCTGCTAACAAAAAAAAAAAAAACAAAAAAAAAAACAAAAAAAAAAAACTGAATGACTACCCACTTTCATCAGATTATGAAGTGACATCACTAAGTAGCTGTCACGTGACTCATGTAACCATCTTGATCAAAAGGAGATAATCGCCTTTTGTATCCCAACTATTGTATCTTTTTTTTTATTTCTATTTTATTTAAATATCTCATTCTAATGGCCGTAAATTTTCAAGAAGAGATGTATAACCCTGGATGAAAAATTACCGTAGAATATTCTGGGATTAGTGGACTTTAAATATATTTTTGCCTTATTAAATTACTTTTTTGCATCAATATAAGCATTATTAGTCTGAAGTCCTTTCAAAGGACAAAATGCCTGACAGAAGTTTTTCCATTTCATCATTCAAATACCAACATTAACATTTATATACAGATTCATGAAAATATAAATACAATAGGAAACGTAAATTCAACAATTCATGATACAGTTTCAGAAATAGGGAAACCTATCACATTTACAAAGAATATTAAATGTAAGAAGTTTATATGCAAATTTGAAGGATCTGGTAGGCTAATGTTTAGCCAGATGCCATAGACTACCAGTACTTTTAACTAACCTCACTCTATAATCCCGGAATATTAAATGTAAGTAGTTGTTCTTAAATGCTGTCAAATGAAATGTAATCATTTTAAAAAATCAGTTTAATTTTTTAAAATTATTATTTTTATTTATTTATTTATTTATTTTTATCTTATGATACAGTTTCAGAAATAGGGAAACCTATCACATTTACAAAGGATTTCCTACTGATTCCTTATTTGTTTTGGTTTGTGTCTTATATTCACTATTTACATTATTCGAACTATTGTCCTCATCTTTGTTGCCATATTTATTACAATGTTTCGGCCTTTCAGTATCTGTCTATATTTCTGAGATGAGTACATTATTATTCAGACTATTGTCCTACATATATTTATTATGTTTTATTCAGACTATTGATGAGCTATTATGTACATTCATCAGACTATTGTCCTCATCTTTGTCGCCATATTTATTATGTTTCAGCCTTTCAGTATCTGTCTATATTTCCGAGATGAGCTATTATGTACATTATTTACATTATTCAGCTCCAGTCACCTTCCCATCACCATAATGTAGATTCCCCCTGCCCTTTCTATAAATATTTTCATCATAATTGTTCATATAAACTTTCCTCTATTGTACCTAGACTTTATGAATTTAAGTGCAGTACTAGATTGGCAGCTAGATCTCATCATTTTACAATTGAAATGATTAGATGTAGCCATAAGTTCTATGGTAAAAAGTTTTTTCTCTCACACTTCTCACTTGTGGAAGTCTCTTCCAACTTGCTTTCCAGTCAAATTTGATCTTCAAAAATTTTAATGCAATGTGAAATCATTATCTTCTGTCTTCTTGATCCCCGTTTTTTGTATTCTCATTCCTTAATGTTTCTTTTATATTCTAACATACTCTGTAAGCCCCTGTATCTTAGTGGCTTTATTGCCTTGCTTGGAGTGAAATTATAACTATAAATGCTATATTTTGTATCTTAATTAATGTCTACCATCCTATAAATCAGAAGCCTTATTCAAGAAAATGTTTCCTAACAGGAAGTGTACCTTTATTCCTTTTTTAATCTAGTAAAAAAAGCCAAATGTGTGTTACCATTTAACTATGGGAAGCTATCACAGCAAAGTTCAATTAGTCCTTTTAAGAAATGTACATCTCTTTTAGGTTCATTTGAAGGCTATGTACCAAGTTTATTTTCATATGTGAAACAATTTCTAAGAAATTAATGAACTTTTTAATTTTATATTATTTAAAAGTACAAACATTACATTTAGTGGGTAGACATGTTTGAGGCATCATCCATTGAAAAAAAAAAAAAAGTCTACACAAGTATGCATACCCACTAAATATATTTTATAGTAGGTACTGCCAAAGAAAAGCAATAGCTAAAATTTAAAATGAATTTTTAAAAATTAAAAACCTTTCTTGAAGCATTTATTTTATAATTCAGAGCAGATTTTCAATAGTTGGGTGGTCTGGTTTTCAAAAAAAAAAAAAAAAAAAAAAAATTAAATTCAGCAAAGACTTCTGCTTATAATATAAACATTAAGCCCGACAAGAATTTTGTAAAATTAAGGAGTGGAGTAAAGAGACGTATAAAAAAAAAATAAAAAAATAAAAAAAATAAATAAATTTTAAAGATTTTCTAAAAAGTCAGTTCAGTTATGTGCCATGCAGATACATGCTTAGGCAATCATGTATCAAAAGATACATGACTGATGAGGCAGATTTTTTTTCCCACAGTAGGTTGCCATTTCTTTTTGCGGTAGACCAGTTGCCATCCAAGGCTATAAAACCTGGTCTGTCTTATTTAACCATAGCTGGGGAGAGAACAAGAGGATTCACACCTTTCCCAAGTAAGTGAATGTAATGGATTCGACTGAAATTTGAACTCGGCTTTCCGATTCCACAATCGGAGCCACTATCCATCACTCCACCATGCCTACTAAAAAGTACATTTCTAGAATAATCTAAAGTGAATAGATACAGGAAGTGTTATAAACATCTGACAATTATTTGATTTTTTTTCGCAAGAATTTGCAAATCAATGTGTTTTAACCACAAAAACACAAAATTTCCTATCCTAATTTATGGAACCAGTTGATGCAAGAAGAAAAAAATTGAACCACAATTTTTAAGGTTCTAAAAATGATTAAAAATAATTTAATATTCAAAAAGTCCTTTTGGTCTTTCCTTTTAATAATAAAGATATTGATGACAAAACTGTTTTTTAAGTTTGGGGCATTTTTTCATCATGTATGCTCATGTTTTTAGAGGTACCTAGTTTATCAGAAATAAGGTTAAATTTATATAAATTTAACATGCTTTGCCATTTATTTAGTATCATCAGTAATTTCTGATAAATATAAAGTAATGAAAAACATAAAATTCATGTTTTTCCTACTTGTTCCTTCTTTAATCATTCTATAGGATTTAATCCATATTTTCAACTCATAAAAACATGTCAAAATCTATCATGTTGATATACATCTGGTTTTTTTAAACCCTTCAGGAATGGAAACCAATTGGTAATAATTAAGTGAAGCCACCCCTACATTCCATTAAGAGATGTGTGGGGAAGAAACATACCCCTATGCCTCTAGTAATAGCTGAGGTAAGTGGGGTATTTATGGAAAACCCACCATGCAACCTTGAGTCACATGCCACAATATGATGGCTAAAAGGACACTAAAACCTTGTCACATCTGTCCTCATGGGATGGGCAATAAGAACATATGAAGGAGAGAGAAAAAGTGTAGGCGGGTGGGTGTATTAACTCTGTATCTAGAACTGTTATGAACTAGCAGATTTGGTTACTGCCAACTATTTATAAAACTCGTTACTTGCTAGTTCTGTGGTTTCACAAGCAGCACCAACAAAGCTTCTTGCAGTGCTTCCTTATCACATTGAAATACCTGCTACACACACAGTCATATATATATATATATATATATATATATATATATATATATATGACAAAGTGGAAAAGTTTTCATGACATGTTTTGTCCTATAGGACTTCATTGACTAAATTTGTTATGCTTGTGCAACTCCACATGAACACACATGAGGGTTGCTTGGAATTTTAATTTTTAATATCTAATAACAAAAGTGATGGAAACAGAAAGAAAAAGAATCTAAATGAAATCAGCTGGATTAAAAAAAAAAAAATTGAATCTTTTAAATTAAAATTTTAAATTCCCAGCATCCCTTGTCCATGCACATGTGTAGTCACACCAATATAACTAGTCACACATTTTTCCTCCAAAACTGTTACACACACACATATGTGTGTGTGTGTGTGTGTGTGTGTGTGTGTGTAACAGTTTTGGTGGAAAATGTATGACAAAGTGAAAAATGTTTTTGTATAAGGTCTTGAAAATATATTATCTTAAACACTATTTTCTTGCCACAATTTTCAAATGCCAAATGTATTATTGAAGAAAAATAGGTGATCTCCTGCTGGATTCGAACTTGTACACCCCTGAGCAGAGGGAACCACCAGTAGATCCAATGTGCTCTAACCAAGATTCCTCGTCAGACTTCTCAAAATGTTTCATGTCTGCTTAGTTTGATATCCAAACATAAATGAATCAATTTTCTAAAGAAGTAATTCATTTTTATTTATTAATCTGACAGGTTTTATCACATTAAACATTATTTTTAATGGATATTTGTATTTGAGTGGACACTATTAATTTATTACACAGTATATTTATTAAATATTATGTACCACAACAGAATACACGATACCTAAGGTTTAAAATGAAAAGTTTTTTCTTGAAGCTTTTATTTGTTTTAATTTCAAGCTAATAGATTAAGTTTAATATGTCCAATAAGCAAAACACTTTGCTGTATTTCAAAAAACTATTTTCTTTTTTTTTTTTACTAAAATAGCTGATTAACACCCCTTTTTTAATTGTCTTTCATCACAATTCTCTTTATTAAAAAATCTTCCAAAAATAAAATACTTTTCTGAAACTTTATTTGAGGAATATTAGTTGATTTAAAGTATAATTAATCTGATTTGAAACAAATTGAGTTTAAAATATCGTAAAAATGCATTTTTTTTAACCTGAGAGTAGCTGTTAAGCTGCTGAGATATTTAGCCACCCACCCACGAGGGTGTCATGTGGCACAAGGCCTTCTTAACGTGGGCATTCCCGAGCCATTAGGCTCGGCCAAAAAATAGCCCATTTGAACCCGTATAAACGGGTTCAGGGCCGGTTTTACTTCGGCGTAGCCTCCTTCGGGTTCCTCTCCGTCCGGAGACAGAGAGTTGAACCGATCAGTCGCTCAGAAAGTATCTGGACTGCTAAGGTGTTTGACAGCTTGATGACAGATGGTCGTTTATCTAATGTTGTTTAATGGTGGCTTTAAGCGTAAAAACAAAATAATTGAATATGACGTGAGCACATTTTATATATAACTTAAGTATCTAGTAATATTAAAAATTTAGGGAAATATTCTGTAATCTGTTTTATTGAATTTTAGAAAATTTTGACTTTAAAAACATGCACAATATAAGAGCAATAACTATGGTAAATTTAATGGCATGAAGTGGAGCAATTATATTTAATCACTAAGAAAGATGGTTCAATTTTTCTCATCAGAATCCATCTTGTCCACTTATAAATCTATCATTCATCAGTACCTTGAATATTGCTGCAATATCTGGTCTGGTGCTCTGGCTACATATCTCAAGAAAATCATAAGGATCTGTAATGTTATCAGATCATGACATCTTGACTTCAGTCACTTTCCCAACACCATAACATGGCTTCCCTTTATCTTTTCTATAAAATAAAATATATTTTCCTAGCAATTGTCTGGATGAGATCCCCATTGTTCCTTGACTACATGAATTTAAGCATATTACTACTACACTAACAGCTAGGTTGCATCATTGTACTGTTGAAATAGATGTACCTGTATGTTCTCATCTAGCAGTTTTTCCCCCACTTACCTGTGAATGTCTTGCAGTTTCTTGCCACCTACAATCTTCAAAAATTGTATAACAAAAGTTCAAAAAGCCCAAATCTTCATGTACACACATGCAGCCTCCTCGCAGGAAAAGTCAGTAACTTTTATAGCAGTTTATTGGACTGTGGAAATGGATTAGCATATTTTTTCGATGTAATCCATTCAGTGGTATTTGAACCACGATTTGTTACAGGAACTCACTGACTACATTAAGTGGAAAGATTTCTTTGGCTGCAAAAATTGCATGCAACACACACGGATTTCAGCCTTTGGAGTATGTTAACATTTTTTTCTGTACATACGTCAGTCAATCTTTGATCTTCCTAAACCTGTTCTTTTGTCCTTTCTCCTCACGAAAGTCTTATTCTCTGACTCTTTAACCCCTTGAGCCTTAGTGACATTGTCACCTTGCCTGGGGTAGAATGATAAAATATAGAAAATAACATCAACTGGATGAATTTCAAAATAGCACTAAAAAATTACAAATAATTTTTAAACAGATTTTTTTTTTTTTTTTTTTCCACCTGTCAAATTTGAAAGGAAGAAACGTGTTAAATTATGGAAATAACTAAGTACAGTAATGTCCAACACATTGCAAAAAAAAAAAAAAAAGAAAAAAGCTGACTTGATAAAAAAATTTTTTTACATTTAAATGTTTATGTTACTATTAAGATGAAAGACCAAAGTATTTTCTGAAAATTTTTTCAGATTTTTTAATCCTTCCTATAATTTTAAAAATTTTATTTAAAAATCTTGTTTTTTCTTGATTCAAAAAATTTTGTAAATTCGGCCTTATCGGCCCTTTTTGTCTGACTTTGTAAACAAAATCAAAGTTAGTTTAAAAATCCTGTAAAATTCAGTTACACCTTTTTCTTTTGTTATCTTAGGAAAATTAGAAAGTTTAAAGTATATTTAATGTAATTTTAAAGAAACATTACTTTTTTTTTTATCAGAAAATTTTTAAGAGACAAAAAAATTATTTGGGTTTTATTGAAATTGAATTATCTTTGGTAAAAGTTCTTGAAGAATTTTTATTATGTTTACTTTTTAGTTTTACGGTTGATGTAGCTTAGTTTTTTTTTGTCTCAAATAAGAATCTGAGATTTCTTTATAGAACTGTAAAGAAAAAAACAATTTGTGAATCGACCCCCAAATTAAGAGATATGATACGAGATATCGAAATGTGGGTGCTGAAACTGGGTAAATATTGGTTTTGTTACCCGTGCGTAGTGATTTTCTGCAAGGAAAATCTGTAAAAGTAAATAGGCCAAATTTTCATATTACGCCGGCGTAGGTATCCCGCATTGAATCTAGATTCATGATGGCAGTAATGGGGGGACAAATGACCAACAAGAAGTCCGATTTTTCTTGTCGATAACTCCAAAACGGTAAGGTTTCTTCATAATTTAATTGTTAATTCGAGTTCAGCATGTACTTTTGCACGAAATTATGACGATTTTGGAAAAATTTTAAGGGATATTAGCGCACCAATACCTAAAAAAAAAAAAAAAACTGATCCAACACAAAATTATTATTCAGTATATAATTCATTCATTAAGGAATAAGTATTGAAAATTACGCTTGAATACGAGTTTTCTGATTTTGTCGAAAATTCCGCTAATTTTTGACGGGGACGAGTCTAGCTCTATGTTCGCAAAAATAGGAAAGATTGATGCATAGAATGCCCAGGCAACAATTGGTAGAGTTGCGAAAAAGACGCTCTTCGAGACGAAGCAGAATGGATGAGTGGTTTAATAACTAAAAAAAGTAATCGCTTCATCAGGACTCCTTTATGGGAACAGTCGATCAGACGTCCGGGGAGGTAAACAGGCCCTGAACCCGTTTATATGCGGCTTAAGGGAATATTTTTGGCAGAGCCTACGGGCTCGGAGAACCCACGGTAAACTCGGCCTTGTGCCACATACATCCCTCATGATTGGAGGGAGGGGACTGTTAACAGGACTCCTTTGAAGCTCCAAATCATATTTTCTGAGAGAAAACGAAGATTCAGTCAAATCTCACGAACAACCAACATAGTGCTTCCATCCCGATTGGGAGAATTCGTCGATGGTAACTTATTTCCCACAATTTTTGTCAAATTTTTAAAAACAACACTTAGTTTTTGCACTCATCGGGTTGCCAATTGTCTTTTAAGGCGTTTTTAATTTTCTTTTACTTTTTTCTGTTCTTGCCTTGAATTATGAAGCTGAAAAAAATACTTTTCAATTATAAATTACAGTAATTTATAATTGAAATATAATAAACAGTAATTTAAAATTAGTGTAGTGTTAGTTTATATATTTCTTCTTTGTGTCCTCATGACTTGACAACGTTAGTCCCCTCACACATTGCCACGAAAACCCGAACTCCTAATCAGTGAAAGGGTAACGAAAAAAAATGTTTGAATAATTTAGTCAGGTTAACACGAATAAAAAGTCATAAAATTGCTATTTCCAGCATTAATCTCTTCTAGCAACGCTGCAAAAATATCAAATCTGGAACCCAAGATATCCAAACAAAACTGGGTAAAAGTCTAGAATCCGGACCATAAATCGCATACGCAAAAAAATGAAAGTAAAATATTTGATAGAATTTTAAAACTTTTTGAAAGTAAAGTAATTGCAGAACAAAGAAATTATGAAGTATGTTGCTGTAACATGACTTTGGTCTCGAAAGATTTTAGGAAGAAAAAAAAAAAAAAAAAATAGAAAAGGGTTAATTTTTTCATTAAGAATAATAGAGAATTGGTTTCAAAAAAAAAAAAAAAAAAAAAAAAGCCTTTTCTCAGTAAAAGAAATTAACAAGCATCCGCACGAATGAGAATAATATTCCCATAAAACAAAAAAAAAAAAACAAAAAAAAATTATTCTTTTAGTTTTATTTGTCAATGTTTATTTACATATATTTGAAAGTTAACTTTCTTCTTAATTTATTTAAAGTACAAAAAAATCGCTTTACGGAAGCGCGTACTGATCTCTACAAGGAATTACTGTGTAGTAAATAGGCCCAAATTGTATACGTCCACCAACAAAATTCAGCACTGAATTACTTACAATAAGCCGGTAATGGCTGACGAAAGACCAGGAAAAAGTCCGATTTTTTTCGGGTCGTTAACATCCAAAAAAGGTAGGTTTCTTCAATATCTAATTAATTGTTGATTTGAGTTTAGCATATACATTTTCACGGAAATAAGACTATTTTGGAAAAATTTGAAGGGATATTAGCGCTCGGGTGTTTAAAATAAAAATTTACCGATTATTTTTTGAGTAAAATATTTTTAAAAATAAAATGTGAAAGTATATTAAAATTAAAAACAAACGAATAAAACTCGCCATTTTGCGCATACGAATTATTATGGCTCCGATTCTGGACTTATTCAAAAAGCAAAAAAATAAAATAAAAAAAATATGAGTGTTCTGAAGAAAGGCCGAAATATTTTTATATATCAAGAACAAATTGCTGTTAAAAATACGACCACAAATGAATTATGAATACCAAGAATTGAAGTCCTTCAAGGAAAATAACTTAATCTTATTTTTTTAAATTTTTTTACGTATAAACCTTAACGATTCGTAACATTTTAGGTGCCCTTATTTTTCTTTTTAGTAAGGACACACAAATAGGCCTCGAATATTTTTCCAACTTGAAAAGTCTCAAGTTCCACTTTGCAGTCTTTGCTTTTACAAGTGAATGATTTTTTACATTCATCTTAAACAAAGTTTCTCAAAGCAAAGCTAATCAATTTATTTTTTCAAATTTCCACTGGATTTCTTGTTTATGAAGAGAAATGAATAAAGTAAAAACATTGAATAGAGAAAAAAAAAAGTTAAATTAAAAAAAAAATAAATAAATAAATTCACCGGCAATTTCGTTACCCACTCAAGCAAAAAAATTTACTACAATGAATGCTGTCAAAAATATTAGTCACCAAGAAAAAAAGATTACTCACTTGAACTTTCCAAAGGAAATTGACATTGCAGTGCTTGACTAAGTTCTCTTAACATTTCTTTGCGTTTATTGAAAATCAGTCCTAACTTGGATCGACCTATTTATACATCAAACTAAAAACTTAAACTCAACTCAACCCTTTTCCCCCCTTTTAGGACTTGTGCCACAAATTATATTTCATATACAATAAATCTCATTTTCTATTAAAATATATTTTCCCATCTTAGCTTCGCCGGCAGTGTCAAATAGAAGGAGGGTGAAGAAAAGTGGCTTATACCAATCTTTAAACTGGGGAGGGTTCTGTTAGTCTTTGAAAAATTTGGCAACTATCATGAATCTGGCATGTTTTTGAATTTGCTGCCACGAGTCGTGAATCGAATTCTTTAATTTGGTTTCAAATCACAGTTTCAGCCGTAAATTGGCAGTTTCTAAACTCAGACGTTTAAAAAAATTCGTAAAAAGAAAAAAATAAAAAACACAAAAGGTAACCGTTATCCACGGCTCTATAGTGGGTGGATGAATAAATAAATTTGTCCTCTTGGCAACGTTAGTCTAAGATAATCCTACTGAGTTGAGCTGTATCAGTTGTTTAAAAAATCATTATTGGTATTATTTTTCAAAATAAATCAGGAAACCTGGGTATTTCAACACGAATAGTTTAGCAAGCTTGTTTCGCTGATAAATTACGACTGAAGTGGGTTAAAAAAAACTTAAAATAAAAATAAACAAAATTTTCCTTTTTTATTTTTTTCGAAATATTATCTTAAACTTTTTTCATAAAACGAAAAAAGTCTTGAGGTTTAAGTAGAAAGTACATTCTCTATTTTTTTTAAATCGAAACAAAAAAGTTTAAGTAGGTAAATGTATAAAAAATAATGTCGTTTCAAGATCAAACTGTGGGTTACCCAACTTGGCCTCGACAAAAAAACGTCCGTTAGGCGGCACTATTTTTACTTCTATAAAAAGGTAAACATTTCCTTCTCTTTTTTTTTTTTCCTCTCTGGTTTCCGGGGTTGAATCGGAGTCCAACTGGAATCTTTTCCAGCTGTGTTGGTCAAACTCTCTACCTTCGGGCAGAGAGGATAACAGACGAGGCTATGTCGAAGAAGGGCACAGTCTCGTCTCGGGAAACAGCTATCCGACCCCGTTTTATTCGGGAATTTTTGGCAGAGCCTACGGGCTCGGATTTCCCCACTTTAAAACTGGGCCTTTTGTCACATCTTACCTTGTGGGGAGGTTGGTAAATATATTTTTTTGCTTCCAGTTGTAGTTGAAAGTAGATAAATAACGGCGCTTTTGGACATGTTTACTTCCTTGTCTCATTTACTATTGAACTCTCTCCCATGAACACGTGTAGTATCACACAAAAAAAAACACATTCTTCGTATAGCTAGTCTAAGTAGTGCATATTTGATTTCAATTGTATGTGTAGTTCCTATTGTTAATAACATCTAATTGTCATTTTTGTAAATAAAATTTATTATTTTTTAACTGGACTCATATTAGTCTGTCAAATTTTTTTCTCTTCTTATTCATTTCACCCCAAGCAAGGTAGGAATGCCACTCGTATGCAGGGGGGCTACAGGGAGTGAAAGTGAAAGATAAGACTGAGAATGGGGAGAATTGAGGAAAGGACAAAAGATGAATGAGATACGAGGAGACAGAAAATGGCAGTTGACTTTGGATTAAATTTTTAAAGATTGTATTTATCAGGGAAGCAAGTAAATGGAAGGGAGTTCCACTGGTGGGAATTGCAAGAAAAGAAACTGTTGGAGTAGAACTGTCGGTTGCATTTAGCTATTTCAACAGCAAAAGGGTGGGACCTATGTGCCAATCTAGTAGCACCCTTAAATTCATGTAGGTGAGGCACCAAGAAAAAAAACTCATCAGAGCAGTTGCCATAAAAATAATTGTAGAAAAAACAGAGAGAAACCATCTGACATTGATGAGAAAGTGACTGAAGTTGACATGTCTGGTCAAGTTGTTTACAGGACAAATGTTCCTTGGAGCATTAAATGCTAATTCAAAATAACCACACCTCGCAACCAAAGAGTGGGTTCATGGAACAAAATAAAAAAATATACAATCTGAAATCTTTAAAACTCAATATCTGAGGTAAGAAAGCTTGTTTCTCTTCAAAAAGATATATGATCTGTATACATTCAAAGATAGACAAAGAGAGATAGTTTGAAATACTTAGCTTTCTTGGATTGCTAAAAGAAAATTCTTTGAAGTACCACATGCTGGTTAGAGACCAATAATATACTTGGCAAGTAATTTTATACTGGCGAGGACTTCAACACTGGTTGTGAGGAACTGAAACAAAACCTTTCCCTGATTAATTCAATTTTTCTCCTCACTTTACATCAAAGAGAATTTTGCACTGGTTCACTACTCTCTTTTCTTCTTCTTCTAGCCTGACCAGCTAATTTCTGTGAAGGAAAGGTTTTTATTGGTCCAAAAACAATTTCACATAGGCTTGCAAACTCCTTTCTTTCGTTCTTCTCAGTTCACCAGTCAATTTCGTTGAAGGCAAGGTTTTCATTGGTCCAAAAACAATTTCATGTAAGCTTGCATATTCCTTTTATCTTCATCCTCAGTCTTTCAAAATTTGAAAGGAGTCGGTGAAGGCAGTTATTATTATTTTGCACTCACTACAAATTTTATGTTAAAATTTTTATGCCTTTCAATAATGTACACTGTTTATTTTAACCTAAAATTTGACATACACAATGGAACATTGGTTTATGAATTTAATTTGTTCCTGAAGCCCATACGTAACCCAAAATGTTTGTAAGCCGAAACTATTTTTCTAATAGGAATCAATGTAAAATGGATTAATCCATTCCTGGACCCAAGATGATTGCTTATTTAAACTTTAATATCAGTACTTTGTGCACAAGTATATATACAAAACTAATGAAAATCATTAAATCTAAGAAAAAAAATAAACCCAATACTAAACAGATAAAATATAGACGAACACTTCAATTTTGCTGTACCTGCATGTAGGAGAGTTGATGACGTAAGTGGAAAAAGAAGGAAAGAGATGTTATTGTTTGGAAAAGGGAAGGAACGATATGATCGCCTGTTTATTTATAAGAATAGTATAGATTGGTGATTTTTGCCATATGAAACTGCATAGGAGGAGACAATATCATCAACAATTGTTTTTCTCTTAACTTTTTTTTATTCCTTTACCAGTATCACTGCTAGCTTTTTTTGGAGCCATGACTGAGGACTAATGAAGAGAAAAAATGGCACAGTAAACGAAAAGCACAGCACAACACAGGAATGTATACAACACAGCAGTCGTCTAAGAAATGATTCCGTTCGGGTTAACTTGGTTTGGCTTGGTTCAGCAATGTTGTTTGAGAACTGAAAATTCATTTGATAACTGAGGCATTTTCATCTTGAATATTCTGTTTGAAAACCAATTTGTTCAACATGTGAGACATTCGAGAATCCAAGGTTCGTCTGTATTTACTAATTTTGTTTTTTGAATCTGAAATTCTGCTTTTCAGGGAACCAATTAAAAAGCATAAAAAAGATAATTTTCATTTATAATGTAATATAATTTAAAAATTATATTAAAATTAATGATCAGGTATATGTTAATGATCGAGTATATTATAATTAATGATCAGGTATATGATTACTGGAGTCGGTCAATTTGGGGTTTGTTTTGACATTTTATACATCATTCAATAATATGACAACAATTTAGTTATTAAGTGTCCCATCTGTGAGATGATCTTGTAAAAAGCAGGACACTACTTAGATAGATGGATGCTCTAGTAAAAAATATGAAAAATTTATTTTGGAAATAATTTTTATCCAGTAGTAAAGTCTGAAACAGTGTTAATATCATTGATATGTGTTGTTGCGGGACCCACCACCTTTGTTACAAGGTATGAACACTTTTCAGTAAATATTTATGGGCTTCTGGGATATTTGTCCCTTGAACAATATTGGCAAACTCATGTAAGTCTGGGCAAAAATAAGGACACTAAAACTTAGAATTTAAACAAATAAGTATTAATAAATATATTAAATGGACATGTTATAAAAAGAAAAATTAGAAATGAAATTAAAGTTGTAAAGTGTTCAATACAACCTTCAGGCTCTGAGATACTTACATGATGACAGACTGAAAAGAAACATCATGTTACTGCCAAAGTCAAAATGAAAAGACGAAAAGTCTTTCAAATCTTGATCAATCTGTGAATATAGTCAGGTGGCGGTATAGCTGGCCACTCGAGGATACCCGTCTACTAGGGTGGCTAGTGAATCCCTATTGCAGACGTTTGCTCAGGCGCATTTGTGTTTATTCAACACCCACAGAGCCCACCTGTGGTTTATACTACAACTATGCTGAGCAGACCTTAGTTACAGTTTCTGAGAAAGAGTGTGTTATCTAGCGTGATCAACAGTTTTGAACAAGGCCAGCACGCTCAAGTCCTTCGCCACAATGACTTGTGACTTCATGCTAGCACAGCTGTCGACAGGCCCAAGGGTTCCGTCTATCCAATTTCATTTACAAGGCTTGGGTCAACCTGTGGTATGGTTTTCAATCACTTTCCAAAGGTGCCACATGCTGGGATCAATCCCCCTCACAGTCTGATAGCATTACGAAGTCACCTTCCTGACAAATCGACCATGGTGAGATTCGAACCCAGGTCTCATGGTCAGAATGCGAACATTCTAACCACTCAGCCATCTGCCTATAGTCAGGTAGCGGTAATCCAATATTGTATATATATATATATTTTTAATTTTCTGAATTTTTAACGTTTCTTTTTTCAGATTTTTTTTTTAATTAAAAAAAATTTCCAAATTTTTTTCTAGAATATTTTTATGCTATTGATCACCCAATATAAGACCCAAGAACCATTCAACAATTGAAGTTCCTGAGGTTTTGCAGGAAAGATGATGGTTAACCCTAGATTTGTAGAGGTTAAGATTTTAGGTATTGGGAAAACATCCTCTCGGGATTCTGTTCCACAAAGCAGCGATTCTTTGGAAGAAATTGTCCAATTGGAACTTTCTTCTTACTAATGGAATACAAAAGGAATATGGATGATTCATCCGTGTCATCATGGATCCCAGTTACAAAAGTCAAGGCTGTTTCAAATTTGTAGATAAACTATCCAAAGTTCATGTTTAGTTTATTTGTTTTTTTTTAAGCATTTCACTCCTAGCAAGGCGGGAAGCCACTAGTACGCAAGGGGTTATAGAGGATTTGGAGCAAGAGCAGGTAGGAATGATAGAGGAAAGGATGGGGAGAAGCATTGTGGATAGAGCAAGGCAACTGGAGATGTTGATTGACATTACATTTGAATAGTTGGAGATTATAGCTATCAGGGAAACAGAAATAGGTTTCACAGGCGAGATGTGCGAGACATGAAGCTATTGGAGTAGAAGAGACAGCTATATTTAATGGTTTCAACAGTGAAAGGGTGCGAGCAGGATGCCAGCTTCGTAGGATGCTTGAATTCGCAAAGTCTTGGAACCAGTGAAAACAGCTCATCAGAGCAATTAGCATGAAAGTATTTGTAAAAAAGACAGAGTCGACAGCGCGTCTGTGAGAGAGCGACTGCAGACGAGATGCCAGATCAGGGCCAATTATATTGCATATCCGTCTCTGGATCTTATCAATTCTCTAAAACTTATCTGGATTAAAAGACAACAAGGAACAAATCAGTCAAGACATTTTGATAACAAAGATGAGGACATTGATCCAAATGTAAATAATGGTAATGCCTCAGACCTATTTATTAATACGCATTTGTTTAAATTCTATGTTTTAGTGTTCTTAATTTTGCCCAGTCTTAGATGAGAAATTGAGGCAAAATATTTATATCAGCCCAAAATAATAGACAACTGAAGATAACCATAAAGAACTTAACTGAAACTTCTCAAAACAGTAACATAACAGAAAATACAAAAGTAAGTATACAGTAAGTAAATGGTACAGCCACTCGAATCTGCTGATGCCATTCTACTAAGGTGGCTAGCTAATTCCCATTGCAGACGCCTGCTGAGGCATATTTGTGTTTGATCAACACCCACAGAGCCCACCTATGGTTTATACTGCAACTATTCCGAGCAGACCATAGTTACAGTTTCTGGGAGAGAGAGTGTTATCTAGTGTGATCAACAGTCTAGCACACTCAAACCCTCGGTCATGATGACTTGTGAATTTATGCTAGCACAACCGCCAACAGCTCTCAAGGGTTCCATCTACCTAGTTTCACTCACAAGGCTTGAGTCAACCCGTGGTATGATTTTCAGGCACCTTTCAAAGGTCGCATCTGTTGGGATCCCCTCCTCCAGACCAATAACATCAAGTCACCTTCCAGACAAATCAACGGTGGTGAGATTTGAACCCAGGTCTCATGGTCAGAAAGCAAACATTCTAACCACTTGGCCATGTGCCCATATGTATACAGTAAATATTATACCAATATTGATATGTTTGTATACAATCATTGATACAATATGTTTTGTGCACATATTTTGTTTTTCATTACTGTATTGCATCCACCCATGATAATTGCCTGAAGATGACCACAGGATACTTGGCTGAAACTCCTCATTCCATAAACTCAAACATTAAACAGAATTACTTGAAGATGATCACAGGATACTTGGATGAATCTCCTCATCCAAGAAACTTAATCAAAAACTACAATTAGCCTGAAGATGACCACAGGATATTTGGCTGAAACTTCTCATCCTAGAAACTAAAATGGAAACCATAATTACCTGAAGATGGCCACAGCTTAGTTGGCTGAAACTCCCCATCTAAAAAGCTAAAACAGAAACAATAATTACCTGAAGATGACCAGAGGGTGCGTGGCTTGAAATCCCTCATCCCAGAAACTAAAATGGAAAACATAATTACCTGAAGATGACCACAGAGTACTTGGCTTGAAACTCCTCATTACAGAAACTTAAAGAGAAACTCATTACCTTGTTTCTAATTTTTAAAAGAATATGAATATTTTAATTTTTTTAATATTTGTTTCAGACGTTTTCTATTTTATAAAATAGAACAAAAATCAAAATGTTATCAAAAACCCACAATAGATTTGTTTATATTAAACTATCTGCTTGCATTTATTTATAGAATAGCTTGTTAATTAATTTGTAACTTATCTTCCATTAAAATTAGTTAAAACATGGCTTCTTTCTTTCTAAGTGCTTTTTTATTTTTGTATTTTCTGATATTTTATCAAATGCAGTCCCAATCATTAAAGTACATTGCTTGTTCTAATCCTCACCATCCTGAATTTTGGTCTGAATTTTGGAAAAGCAAAACAGTTGGACATTTTTATGCCAAGAAAAGCAAAATTATATTTGAATTAAGTAAAAAATGAACTGTTTGATCAACCTTTGAAAATGCAAAAAAACATTTTTATTTGAAAAGCAAAAATTAAGTAAAAAATGAACTGTTTGATCAGACCTTTGAAAATGCAAAACAGTTGGACATTTTTATGCTAAGAAAAGCAAAATTATATTAAGTAAAAAATGAACTGTCTGGTCTGACCTTTGAAAATGCAAAACAGTTGGACATTTTTATGCTAAGAAAAGCAAAATTATATTAAGTAAAAAATGAACTGTTTGATCAGACCTTTGAAAATGCAAAACAGTTGGACATTTTTATGCTAAGAAAAGCAAAATTATATTAAGTAAAAAATGAACTGTCTGGTCTGACCTTTTGAAATGCAAAAACAGTTGGACATTTTTATGCTAAGAAAAGATAAGTAAAAATGAACTGTCTGGTCTGACCTTTGAAAATGCAAAACAGTTGGACATTTTTTGCCAAGAAAAACAAAAAATATTAAGTAAAAATGTTTGTCTGGTCTGACCTTTGAAAATGCAAAACAGTTGGACATTTTTATGCTAAGAAAAGCAAAATTATATTAAGTAAAAAATGAACTGTCTGGTCTGACCTTTGAAAATGCAAAACAGTTGGACATTTTTATGCCAAGAAAAGCAAAATTATATTAAGTAAAAAATGAACTGTCTGGTCTGACATTTGGAAATGCAAAAAAAACAGTTAAAAGAAAAGCAAAATTATATTAAGTAAAAATTTTATGCAAAAAGAAAAGCAAGAAAAAAATTGAATATTTGAATGCTAAGAAAAGCAAAATTATATTAAGTAAAAATGAAAAAAGTGAAAAAAAAAAATGAACTGTCTGTTCTGACATTTGGAAATGTAAATTAGCTGGGCATTTTTATCCCAGAAATAAAAATTATTTTTTTTTATTTCATTTCTAAATGAAAAATGCCATGGCAAGATACAAATCTTCTGTTTAAATTGAAATTAAAATAGCAATATAATGCACAAATGATACTGTCTGGATGGTAAACACAGAAATGAAAACTGCAGGACCTCCTAGATATGGTAGTAAAATAAAACAAGGAGAAAGGCCTATCAACTGTAAGAATACAAAATGTTTATAATACAGTAAATACAATGTAAGACATTGAAAAACTATAAACTGTGTTATAGACAAGCGTATGGTTGCAAGAAAAAAATACAACAGCAGAAAAAGATTTACGTGGTTTATTTCAACAGGAACGTGATGGTTTCTATTTATTTATTTTACTTCAATAGGAGTAGATAGATACACCTATCACCCGGTTCACACTTTTGAACAGAAGTAGAGATTTATCCCTTCTTTCTTGTTTAGGATTGGGTTTCGGGTTCCTTCTAAAAACTACTTCAACTCTATACTTCTAACATCTTCACATAAACTCTGAAATTTGATTTACTATTTATTCACTTTTTTTTACTCAATAGGAGAAGATAGGTTTGCCTATTGTACAGTTCACTGTATATCCAAATAAAATAGTGCATACTTAAAATTAAATATATGATTGACAGTTAAATATTACTTAGATGTTAAGAAAAGTATAAAATGTAATTAAATTAATTATAGATTTATATCTTCTTTCCTGTTTAGGATTAGGTTTCTGGTTCCTTCTAAAGACTACTTCAACTCTATACTTCTAATGTCTCCACCTAAACTCTGAAATGTTATTTACTATTTATTTTTTTTTTTTTTTTTTTACTCAATAAGAGTAAATAGGTACACCTACCATCCGGTTCATACTCCTCCCAAGTTTTTTGAACAGGAGTAGAGACTTATCACTTGTTTCCAATTTAGGATTGGGTTTCTGGTTCTTTTTAATGCCTTTTCATTCTCTTACCCTCCCATTAGCCCCTTGCACCTTATTGGCATTATCACATTGCTTGGGATGAATAAATTAAAAAAAAAGAAAAGTTCGGCTCATTTTAATTAACATGTGAGACAGAATAATTCTACGATATTTGTTAGCTAAGGATGGAGAGTTCATTCCTTGGAAGGATTAGCATTAACAATCACTATAACAGTCATCTAAAAGTTAAAAGAGCATATTAAACAGAGCTGCAGATTTATTTTGTGCCCACAAAAATGACCGATGCAGTCATTATATATATATAGGAAAATTTGTAAAAACCTTGTTTTGTAATTTTCAAATTAATGAATTGTAAATAAATGTGTTGTTCCTTTTGAAATTTTACACAGTGGTCATCTTGTTTCTTAAGTTGTGCTTATTTTCAAAAGTTGCTGTTTCTACCAACTAAGTGTCTGGCACAAGAACATGGAGTTGGTGAAAAAGTAAAATTTTTACAGTTGATCTGCCGTTGGGCAAAAACAGGCAACCAATCAACCAACATACATCTCATTTCCCTTTACTACCTTCTGTAGAAGTTTCTGTATTTTCTTTTCTGTGTCTTAACACCGTATTATCTGCATATTTAATATTTGTCTATATTTCTGAGATGAGGTATTATGTACACTATTTACATTATTTGAACTATTGTCCTCATCTTTGTCGCCATATTTATTACAACGTTTTGGCCTTTCAGTATCTGTCTATATTTCTGAGATGAGGTATTATGTACACTATTTACATTATTTGAACTATTGTCCTCATCTTTGTTGCCATATTTATTACAATGTTTCGGCTTTTCAGTATCTATCTATATTTCTGAGATGAGGTATTATGTACATTATTTACATTATTTGGACTATTGTCCTCATCTTTGTTGGCATATTTATTACAACGTTTCAGCCTTTCGGTATCTGTCTATATTTCTGAGATGAGGTATTATGTACATTATTTACTTACCGTCCTATTAGTCTCCAACCCCTCTTCGGCAAAGTCTTCAAAGCCCTAATCAATGCCGAAGTGGTTAACCACCTTACATTCTATGATCTGCTCTCAGACAAGCAATATGGTTTCCGCTACACCCGATCTACAGCTGATGTGCTTACAGACATCACTGTAACCGTCTACCAAGCCCTTCAAAATAACGGTGAGGCTCGTGCTGTGGCCTTAGACATCTCCAAAGTGTTTGATAGGGTCTGGCATGCCGGCCTTCTTCGTAAGCTCCAGGGTTATGGTATTACAGGTCGATTGTTTGATCTAATACAATCATTCCTGTCAAACCGTGAATTGAAGGTCGTTCTCAACGTATTCTCCTCCAGTTCCTATCCCACGAACGCAGGTGTTCCCCACGGCTCCATCCTTGGCCCCACTCTATTCTTTATTTTCATCAACGACCTTCCTGACGCCATAGATTCCCAAGTTGGCATCTACACGGACGACACTACAATTTACTCCTGCCTCAAAAACAAATCTAGTGTCGGTGACAAAACTAACCTGGCCGTGCATCTTGAAATGGACCTCCAATCAGTTGTTAATTGGGGCAAGAATTGGCTGGTCAACTTTAATGCCTCAAAAACTAAACTACTCTCTATTAATCACCATAGAGATCATTCCCTGCCCCCCATTAGAATGTCTGATAGTCAACTTCTTGAGAGCAACTCCCTGCATCTGCTCGGTCTCATGTTGACTGCTGACCTGAGATGGAACAAATACATTGAGTCAATTGCTTCATCCACCATGAGGAAAGTTGGCTCTCTGTGCCGCACCAGGAAATTTTTCTCCCCAGAATCGATACTTCAAATATACAAATCAACCATTCGCCCTTGCATGGAGTATTGCTGCCATATATGGTCTGGGGCACATTCTGTTTACCTTGGAGTTCTTGACAAGATCCAGAGACGGATATGTAATATAATTGGCCCTGATCTGGCATCTCATCTACAGTCACTCTCTTACTCTCTCTGTAGAAACTTTTAAATGTAGCCGTCTCTTCTACTCCAATAGCTTCATACCTCGCACCTCTCACCTGTGGAACACTCTTCCCTATTACTGTTTCCCTGAGAGCTATAATCTCCAACTATTCAAATGTAATGTCAATTGACATCTCCAGTTACCTTGATCTAGCCACTATCCCTCTCCTCATCCTTTCTTCTATCACTCCTATCTGCTCTTGCTCCTAATCTTCTGCAACCCCCTGCATCCTAGTTGCTTCATGCCTTGCTCAGGGTGTAATGCTTAAAAAAAAAAAAACATTATTACAACATTTCAGCCGTTGTATGCTCCAGCCTTCTTCAGGTGGTTGGAATGTCAAATGGAACCCTTTATTTTGCTCACTGGAGTAGACTATTCTAGTTCTACATGCCATGTTTAATGGATGTCAGTTATCAGTTATCTCCTGTTAATTTCCCTCTGAAAGTTCACTGATTAACTGGGTATTGAACTCACACTCTTTGGGTCCTGTCACTGGACCTAAATAACGCTTTTATCCCCTGTGCCATGTGTACATCTGTGTATGAATTTCCAGGTATTATAAACCTAATGTCTTCAGCAACCATTTTTTACCAGGGTTCAGTTCAACATTCCAACCACCTGAGGAAGGCAGGGGTATACAATGGCCGAAACGTTGTAATAAATATGGTGACAAAGATGAGGTCAATAGTCCGAATAATATAAATAATGTATATTTAATGTTGTTAAGATTATGGCTGCCAATAATGAATCCTGGCAAGAATTCTAATTCTCTCTGAATCACCTCGCTATAAAAGTTGAATAGATTTGGTGAGAAGACATTCTAGAAATAAAAAATTCTTGTCTAGTTTTCTAAATAATTCTATAAAAAATGGTGTAGGGATCTGGTTACACTAGGCCAGTGGTTCTCAAACTTTTTTTTCATTAGGCTCCACCTAAGTATCTCCAAAATCCTGATGCTTGCAACCCTGTGATATATAATTTTTATTATTCAAAAAATAACCTCCTATTCATATGGAGGAAGCCTAAAAGGTCATTAACTTTTCTTAAGAACTTGGGACTGCATATATACAATAGTATTATCATTTAATTTTAGAATTTTACAATATTTATAAAATACTGTGTTGCTTAGTATATATATATATATATATATATATATATATATATATATATATAATTATTAGGTTGGTGCAAAAATAATGACGTAATAATATCGTTTTTGACGTATTTTTAACGTCAAAAAAACGACATTATTACGTCATTATTTTTGCACCAACCTAATATTTATTTGAAAATTATAACATGAATATGTTATAAAATCACTACAAAAATAGCCATTTTGTTTCAACATCTCCAGTGTCTTATCAAGTGATAATATTGAATGTAGAATAAATGGTTTTAAAAGTTTCAAATTAATTAACGATCCTTCGCAAGTAGGAAAACACTGTTACATAAGCTAGAATGACCAATCAAAACACAAGTATGAGAGAATTCAAAAAAACTTAACAACAAAGTAAGGTTATAATACCTATTAAGAGCTTTAAAGTTGGGATTATGGTAAAATAGAATTTATTTTAACCAGTAAGTATTAAATTATATGACAAAATTTGATATTAAAATTAAAAGTAAAAAATTACCAATTTTAAAATCTAAATTTAATCTCTATTAAGTTTACAATTATAAAATTACTGAGGAGAAAAGAAAAAATACATATGTTATTCAATTTATTTTTTCATTGAAATTATGTTAGAATAGATGCTAATATCAGCTGGTCTCCTTATATATATATATATAATGGACACTCCCATCATTTTCAACATATGAGGGTCAAGCAACTCGGTTCCTAGAAACTGACAGCTAGACTACCAGCACAAATCATTTGATTATAGTGGTGAAGACTTTGTGCAGAACCAACCACACTTTTTAAAGAGTCGGATACACAGACTTGGTGCACTGTGTGCCACAAGGTCCCCAAACTAACTAAAAGGCCATTAATGTAACTTTTCTTAAGAACTTGAGACTGCATATATGCAATAGTATTATTTAATTTTAGAATTTTACAATATTTATAAAAATATTATGTTACTAATATAAATATTTATGTATATTATATATACAGTCTATACATGATTACACATGTACGGACATACACACAAACATTTTTATGTATGCATACTGTATATGCACTGTATGTATTAACTTGCACACACACACACACACACTCATACTAACAGACTTAAAAATAGAATTGCCCCCTCCCTCTGGGTATGCACCACACTTTGGGAACCACGGTTCTTGACTCAAATAAATACAACATTAGAGATTGAATCACTATCCAATTACATATTTGAACAGCCAGTCATCTTACAAGTTACAAATTCTAGAAATAAAGATTTTTTAACTAGTTTTCCAAATATTGCTCAAAACAATATTATATATATATGGTTATTTAAGCCTCAAACAAATACATAATGTCCTGGGTATGATGATAAACTATATCCAACAGCAAGGCCTCTGATTGGAAGATTTTGAGGAGCATTGAACCACCTCTTAATTGCTGTTGTTCCTGATCTGGGTGGTAGCACCTGTTAGGGTCCCAACTATAGGCAAATAGTTAACCCTCAAAACTGGGGTCAAAACACTATAAAAGTATAAAAAATACATTTTTGTAGTAAGAAAACCAGCAATACATTATACAAAGCTCCCAAGAAAATTAAATTTCAGTATCAAATGACCCATAAGGAGCTGCCATGCTGATAAACAAACCAAACCAAAACTAAATACAACATTGCAAATACTAGAAATAAATGTGTAATGAAGTCACTGAGTACTATTAATTTGTCCCACATGTCTCTTTGTAAAATCATTTTCTACTTTAAAACAAAGACAAATTACTCTGGTAAACTGCCAAGAACTCCTGCTGAAATATATATCACAATTTTTACGCAACAAATCTAGCAGGTGTCTTCCGTTAAACAGAGTAGACATCTTTGTTCAGAAAGACGTGTCTGTATAAATGACTGTGACAATAATGAAAATCTAATCATACTAACGACTGCCAGAAAAAAGTGTAAGTGAGAAGTATTGCATGTTTTATGGTTTTTGATTATGAAAAATGGGTTATTTGTAGGAAGAGGGCACTTTAGCTGTGGTCATGGCTAATGAGAATGGCTGAGTAGTGAGTTCAATCCTCCCTGGATTCCCCACACTTGCACTAAAGCTCAGATGAGCTTATTTTTAAAAAGAGAAGATCAGGGTAGGGTAATGGCTAACACCATTATTACTGAGTAGTGAGTTCAATCCTCCCTGGGTTCCTTATACTTGTGGCCTTGTGCTAAAACTCAGATAAGCTTATTTTTTAAAAAGAGAACCTAATGGTTAGCAAGCAATTATGGTTAACCATTATTATTGAGTAGTGAGTTCAAAACATATAAGGTTCTGTACACTATTGGTCTTGTGATAAAGTGAAGCTAAGCTTAGTTTTAAAAAGGGCATCTCATAGTGTGGTAATGGCTAACAAGCAAATTAAGTTTTTAAAAAAGATATCTCAGTGTGGAATAGTGATTAATTGATTGATTTTTTTTTTACAGCTTATCAACATTCTGCAGTTTATTTAAAGCCAGAAAATAGTGGAGATGGGGAAACACATATGGGAGAATAAACCATTCATCCATAGCGCACACATTATCTAGTTCAACCCAACATGACATACTATTATTATCATCAATTATTTGGTGACTCACTTGAGTGATGTTATTAGTTACCCCCATTACACCTGTAAGGATACAGAATGTGTTTATCTCCTTTTGATAGAGATACCACACATGGTCACAAAGTAGCAGCCATTTTTCAGTTTATGGACAGCAAGCAAATGATAAGGTTCCTTTCTTCTGGCTTGAACCAAAGGGCTCAGGCTCAAGCTAAATATCCCTTCCCTGCAGCTTTAAGGACATTTTACCGTTTCTCTTTTGAGACATAGGTGAATGTGGCCAATTTAAATCTGGAGTCCTACAAATGGTTTCTGAAGGTCAGGAGTGTCTTCAAATTATATGTAAGGACTTTCCTTTTTGTTTCTCCTTATACTTATGTAGAGATATATGTGATAATTATTTATCCATGTGGGACATGTGTATATATGTTTATATATGGTTTTGTTTGTGTCTTAGGAATATAAAAATCTCTCTGAGAACAAAGGATATTTGTTATTCTTTTTCCTTTCAGGCATTCCATTCTGTCCTGTCCATGAACTACAGTGATTCTAGCATACATATGTATGGCCTTTATATTTATATCCAGGAAAATCTTCCAATGGCAAAAGAATTATCTCTTGAGTCTCTTGGTAATTCTTTCATTTGCTTTTGACTTTCATTATTGCACTCTGTTAGCTATCTATTTTACCTTTATTGCTCTCCTTCTTCTCAGGACTATAAAATTAGACAAAATTTATGACAGAAGAAATAGCTCTCTCCCTACATCCATTTGCTAACATTTTTGTGTTTGGTGATTTTAATGCTCATCTCGTTAAGCAGTTTAAAAATTCTAATGTTACTGATGTACCTGGTATTCAGACTTTGAAATTTTCTGTTGTTTCAGTCTCTTACTTAAATATTGGATTTCCCTGCTTGTTTTCCTAATAAATCATAACAACATGCTTCTTTACTCAATTTGTTCCTTACCTCCTCTCTTAGCTCTTGTCAAGCATCACACTTCTGTACTCATGGAAATTTGGATCACACAGTAGTTCCTGCTGATATTTATTTTATGTCATCTATTAGAAAGGAGCCTCCAATTTACAAGACTTATCTCTGCTACCAGCATACTGATTGGGATTCATTTTGTGACTTTTCTTCAAGACGCCCCTTGGATTGATATTCTTAACCTTCCTATTGAGAATTGTGCTACAGTGGTTTATTTTGGGGTTAAAGCCAGCATCAATGCTTTTGTTCCTTCTTGGAAAAAAACTGATGAAACCACAATCTTCTTGGTTTACACTGGCCTGTTCTACCACTTTAGCCCACAAGAATCACTTCTTCTGGGTATTCAAGTGTGATAGTTCTGATCACAACAGAAGCCTATTTGTGTCTACTTATAACAATTGTAAATGTACTATTGTCCTCATCTTTGTCACAACGTTTCGGCCGTTGTATGCTCTGGCCGTCTTCAGGTGGTTGGAATATCAAACTGAACCTTTTTTTCTGCTCACTGGGGTAGACTGTTCTAGTTCTAGTATTCATTTCTATGCTTGCTTGGCTCAGGAGATTTTTGTGGCCTGGCATATATGCTGATTCCTTAAGTTTACGAATTTTTCCAATAGTGTTCTCCATATGCTTAATGGATGTCAGTTATCAGTTGTCTCCTGTTAATTTCTCTCTGAAAGTTCTCCACTGCCTTAGACAGGTATTGAACTCACACTGTTTGGGTCCTGTCACTGGATCTAACTAACTGTGCCATGTGTCCTTGAGGACATCTGGGTATGAATTTCTGAGTATTATAAACCTAATGTCTTCCGCAATCATTTTTTACCAGTGCTCATATTGCAATTTTTGCTGTTTTCATTGCATGTTTTTACCAGAGTTTATATTGCAATTTTTGCTGTTATTATCGCTTCTCTCTGGCACTCCTTGTTACTGGTTCCCATATTGTATTCATTTGTATGCTTGGTCAGCTCAGGAGATTTTTGTGGCCTAGCATATGTGCTGATTCCTTAAATTTAAAAATTTTCCTATGGTGTTCTTTGTCTATGATCTCAACCTGATCCCACAAAGGGTGGTGATCTCCCTTCTCTCTCCATATGTGGTCAGCCACACCTGATTTTTCGACTTCCCCTCATGTTACAGCTTTCTGGTGTTCTTGAAGCCTTACCTTGAGTGGGTGGCCTGTCTCTCCTTTATATTTCTTTCCACAGCTGCACGGGATAGCGTACACACAGTCTTTAGTCATGTTCTCCTCTATGGGGGGGTCTTACTCGGGAGAGATATCTGTTAAGTGTCGTCAAGCTTTTGAAGGGTGTCCTGATGTTATATGGACCGCAGATTCTTTGTATTTTCTCTGATAACCCCTTCACATAAGGCAGGCAGTCTGTTTTCTGAGTGTTGTTGTCGTCCTCCTCCTCTTGTACCTGCCTATCCCAGTTTTTTGGGGCTGCTGCCATGTAACCAGGGTAGTTGTAGGGTACTACTTATACTGAACAATTCTTTATTTAATGTTTCTGGGTCACCAATTATGACTTTTGCTCGGTGTTGTAAGCAGCGGATGGTCTCTTTCTTTACGTTGTATGGATGGTGGGAGTTGAAATTGAGATAATGTCCGGTGAATGTCGGTTTACGGTATACGAATGTCTTGAACCCATGCTCTGTTCGAGATATTAGAACATCCAGGAATGGGAGTGTGTTGTTACTCTCTTTCTCCATTGTGAACTGTATCGAAGGTTTTATTGAGTTCACATGGTCTAGTAGAACCTGAACATCTTCCTGGTGTGCCCAGAGTATGAAGGTGTCATCTACGTACCTTAAACATATAGTTGGCTTTAGAGATATAGATTCTAATGCCTTTTCTTCAAAGTATTCCATGTATATATTCGCCATTGCTGGTGATAATGGCAAGCCCATTGCTAAGCCCTCATCCTGTCGATATATGTGTGATTCCATTCCGAAGTGTGTTGTGTACAGAAAGTCAACATCTCCATCAGATTATCTATTGGAATACTGGTCCATTCTTCTAGGGATGAGTCAGAGGCCAATCTGTCTCTGACTACTGAGAGTGATATGTATATAACTCCCTTCATGGTCTTTACTGTCATTTCTAAACTGGGTCTTCACAAAGCATGTGAACTTGGTGTAATTCCTGCAAAAGTCCTTAAGAAAGGTGCTCCCAAACTAGTTCTCTCTAAACAGTATAAGTTTCTTGCTGCTTCTTGCTTTCCTGCTTGTTGGAAATCCTCTTGTGTCATTCCTGTCTTTAAAAAACATGATCCTTCTATCATCCTTTCTAGCTATTTTTGGCAACATACTTGAGGCTCTAATCAACTCTGAATTAGTTAAACATCTTAACTCACAGAGTCTTCTTACAGATGTGCAATATGGCTTTTGCATCTCTATGTCAACTGCTGATGGGTTAACATTTATTGCTGAAAAAGTCAATCAAAATTTAGATAAAAATGGTGAAGCTCAGGCTGTTGCTTTGGATATCTCAAAGGCATTTGACAATGTTTTGCATACTGGTCTTCTTCACAAATTGGAATGTTATGGTATTTCTGGATGAATTTTTGAACTGGTTCAATATTTCTTATGAAATCATGAAATGAGAGTTGTCTTGAATGGCCACTCTTCTAGATCTTTTTATATTAATGCAGATACTCCTCAGGGATGTATCCTTGGACCCATGTTTTTATCAATGACCTTCCTGATGGTATCAGTTCTCAACAAAGTAAAACAAATGTCACAAGGTATATTGAAGGTAAGAGAAATAAGGGAAGGCAGTACATCACTCACTTACCTTAAGCTTATATGAATGGATGGCAAAACAAAGTGTGAGGACTTAGCAAAATGAGAAAAACTGTTAAGAGCCATAAGATAGAAAGCTGTGGAGAGCCATGATCGTCTACATCCTAATATTCTGGAGTGGCATTAACAGATAATTATATACAAAATTATTAAGGTAAATAGATGTTGGTTCCAATCGAAGTGGGAATGATTGCAAAAACATCCCCCTCCCAAATTTATAGACGAAATATACAGATGCATGCTGGGATTTCTTCCTAGCCAATAAGATAGGCCACTCCTCAGTGTCATCTATATGATAAATGCAAATGTCAGTGTGTCACTGTATTACACTTTTTTAATTTTACTCCCAGAGGCTGTAGCCCAGCATATCATACCATTTTGGAATCAGGCTGACTCTGTGAGCAAATTAAAAACATTCTGGGCTGGATTTGTATCCACAATCCTGAAATTTTAGATTACCAAGTTTTCATTACTGCAATTGTTTTCAGCAATTTTTTTTTATGTGTTTTTTTCTGACAAATTTTTTTGTATGTAAATTTGGGAATAATCAAAATTAATTGCAAAATACAATGAAAGTTACCCATGAAATAAAAATAATTGTTTGTACAGAAAGTACAGACCTACGTGCATAAAACTGTCTTTAAATTAAGTGACAGCAGAAGAATTATCGTTGAGGTTTTAAAAGGTAAGCTTAGATATTAATGCAATAATTACATGCAGTGATCAATTTTGAGTTCTTCTGCACTTTATTGTTGCCTATCACATCTACTCCTCTCTACCTATTGTGATGAAGGTCCAATCAAGAGCCCTTCGTAGGAGCTACCTTAAATGCTGTCCAATAGGCTTTTAAGCTAGTCTGATATATTTCTGTTCTTTCTTGTCTAGAAGCCAGAATGCTGTGATCGCTTGTTTGTATCCCTTTTTGGTGTTAACACCAGTCTTAGTTTGTAAACTTTTTTTGCCTTATTTGTTGCTTTGCCTTTTTTACTGTTTTGCCTTATTTACTGCTGCTTTGCCTTGCATATATTGTTTGTGCAATATTATTTTTTGACCTGTTGTTTTGTTTTCTTTCTTTTGTTATTGTTTATTGCAAACTTTGTAAATTCTGTTTGTTGGGAATTTCTGCCAATTACATTTAACCATGGCCAATTACTCTACAATAGCAATAAGAGTGTTCAGATCTGAAAAATCATAAATCCAAGGTTGTAATCCCAAGGTCAAAAGCTGCAGGCTCAACATCAGAAAATACTGGGGGCATAAATCAAAGAGTTAAAAAATTCACATCACATTTGAAACACACAACTACCTCTTCACCATGAAGAGCCAAGCAATCCTGTGGTCAAAAGTAGCTTTCTTTTATTTGAGGTAAGAAAGGTTCTGATTGCTCAAGACTGCTAGGAAAACACAAAGAATTACCAATATCCCAAGGCCTACTAAAGTCACCCCAAATTCGATTCTGATTTTCCTTTTCAAGAGATAGCACATAAATCATGAATTTCTGACGTAAGACTTGGTTTTCTTCTTCATTGCAACAATTATATTAACATTATTAGACTGCACGATTCTATTTTCCATATTCAGTATTTTAATCATGTAAACCAAAATCAAATGGCTGCAACAATTTAACTCTTTGGAAAGTGTTATAAAAATTTTATTCCCTACCAAACCTAAGTTCTTTTGTCAAACACAAAAAATCTGGTTAGTAGGAATAGAAAGTCGTAATAGGTGCAAATCACAAAATAAGACTCAACCACTGCATAAAATTTTAAAGGAAAAACATTTATTACACAAGTACAAAAATGGTTCATATACTAAGTTTGCACAAAAATTTCCTTTTGTGCACCTATTAAGGCAGGATAATAATTTCTGATAAAAAGGATTACCATCGAAAAACGGAAAAACTACGATTTCAGTTTAAAAAAAGTCAAGGATTCCATGACAAAAAGAGAAAATATTTCAAGAAGGCCGAAAACAAAGATGCCACCAACTTTCAGAAAAATGAAAACATCTACTCTTACTTCCCCACAAGCATTTTGGGAACATATAGTAATTTTAGAAAAGTCCCTTTTAAATTCACAATTCATGTCTGGGAAAGTTTCTTGGAATTATTTTCATTCTTTGTTGTCCAACTGCAGGAGAATTTTCATTTGAATTTGAAAATTCTTTAGTCTCTTTGTACCTGGCTGGTAAGCTTGTGCCATCTTGATGCTCCCTTCATGCATCTAATCTGCCTTGTCCCCTTGCTGTCAAAAGAGTCTTCTCACCTTATCTACTGACATGAATTCTATTTCTTTAAAAAAAATAGGCTCACAAAAGTCCTCAATTTGGATTCTTACTAAGAACTGAGACCATGTCTCACATTGTTCAGTATACACAAAAAAAATAATTATGATTTCAGTTTAGAAAAAGACAAAAGGATTCAATGACAAAAAGAAAATAATTCAAGAAGGCAGAAAAAACAAAGGTGCAACCACCTTTCAATAAAAAATGAAAACACCTACTTTTACTTGCACCACAAGCATCTCTGGGACAATTTTTGAAAAGTTCCTTTTAAATTCACAATTCATGTTTGGGAAAATTTCTTTGAATTCTTTTCATTCTTTATTGTCCAACTGCAGGCAAATTTTCAGATGAACTTTCAAATTCTTTAGTCTCTTTGTAGCTGATTGGTAAACTTGTGCCTTCTTGATGCTCTCTTCTTGATATCAAATGCCTTCTGCTGTTTGATATTGATTTGCCTTGTCCCCTTGCTATCAAAAAGTCCTAAGCTGTATTTATTCCATAAGATAGGCTTACTTACAAGGCCCCCATTCAGCTTCTTATTAGGGTTTGAGAACACATCTCTCATTGGTCAATATGAAAAATTAATTTTCCATAAACTAGAAATTCACCATTCACAAAGTTTGGCAGGTTTTAACTGCTGAGCCAAATAAGATATACAAGTGTAACAATTTTCTGCCTAAACCATCTGGTCTTCATAAAAATACACTTGTGGCACCATTTACCAAGGCAAAAAGAAAAGAAAGGAAAGAGAGGAGGGAAAGAAAGGAAAAGAGAGGCGAGACCCAAATTTGGATGATAAGTAGGACACCCACGACTAAGAGACAATGGATAAAGGATATTTTGATAAGTAACAAATGGCGAAGAGTGTCATTACAATGGCAGGGAAATTCTGAGTGAGTGGGAGAATCGTTGTGTTCTGGCGACGAGCTGTGTTATCGGGGATACATAAACAAACTGCTAATGCGGGAAAACATCTGATTAAGCAAACCACAGACCAACTAGCCAAAGAAAAATCCAATTGAAAATGTTATTTTGATAATTGACAAAACACAGGTGAACTACAGGGCTTTGGATAGATATGAAAAATTAATTGTGTCAAAGCCGCACGCAAGGTGGCGACTGACCGTTTTTCTTTGGCTGCGATAATAAAACTATGTTATCAGAAATGTGTACCAAAGAATGAATGGAACCATGGATATGTTTTTTTCGAGGTGACGGACGATTGTGTTGTGTCAAATAGACCACCCATTCTGATAATTAGCAATAAGATGACTGACGAAGTCCAGGTGAGAACAAGAGTTACGACCACCACCGATCGCATTGTTCTATTTGCGGCCAGAGAAAATGAGAGCTGCGATTAAAAGAAAGAAAAGGAAAAGAAAAAGATAATTTTTTTTTGTTAAGCAAGATATTTTTTTTCCTGAAACAAAGCCCGCGGGATTGTACACGCCCGACTAGACATCATTGGTCGAGTGGTGATCACGTGACGCAAGGAGGAAGCTGTCGCCGCCCATCTAGAGGATGGGTATGAGAGGTTGCTACGAAGAAGTGGGGAGGGCAGTTCACGCCCCTCTGAAGTATGGTGAGAAGGTGGGAGTAAGAGAGGGCTCCCAAAAATGGAAAGAAGTGGAAAATTCCTAACCAAAAATAAGAGAAGTGGATATGTATTTAGAATTATCGAGGAACTCCCTGGCGCCAACAAACCCACTCCGGTTTTGGTCGGCGTCCATTATAAGCAAAGTCGCAGCAAGCAAAAATCAGTTCCAGCAGAGAGTTCGAGTTCGAGTTCTTGAAGCAAGCCTCGCACCGGCTGACCAAAATTCGCGCAATTTCCGGACTCCTCTTCAATCCAAGAACAATTATTTTGAAGAGCGACTTAGATCCAGACCACCAAAATAAGTTTTTTCAACTTTCGCCCGAAGACACACCAAAAAAACAATTTCTTAAAGAGCAAACAACTTGAAGTGTTAAAACTCGCCTAACGGAAAACAACGTGTCACAATCCATAGAACGGGTCGGGAGATAGACGCAGTCCTATGTATCCAACAACTAGACATAAAGTTTGTTATCCTTTTCTTTGATACCTTGAACTTTTGAGTTATCATTTTATTTCTTTTATACATATTTGTGCGATACCACCCCCCGCTTGGACCCAGCTTGCATTGCGGCCCCAATGACTGATTGATTTCGTCTGCCTAAGATCGATTCACAACGTGGGTAGGCGGACTGGAGATCAACGCAGTTACTTTGGTAACCAGGCGTTGGAAGCGAGTTGGGAACGACGAGGCTGATATCGAATCTAACCAGATTCATATCCGAATCACCAAAAGGTTAGAACGTCACATTTGGGTGCCGCGACCGATACCAAGCCAGTTGGTCGTCACAGGACGAGACAACACGACTGATGCGACAGGCAGACGTCACATTTGGAACGGCGACACCCGAACGAAGCAGCGAGGAGCAAGCGAAGACTGTGTTTAGGGACGTCACACACTTCTCTCAAAAGAATGAGTGCTAAAAAAACAACCATTTATTCAAGATTAACATTTTAAAAGTAGTAAAAATGAAGGTTTTATAGCATTTTAACAGAGGACAGAAATCTGAAGAAACATTGGGATAATGAAAGATGACTTCCAAAAGCTAAGCAACGTATTAAGAAACAGGATAATTTTTGTGCATGATTGTTAACAAAAGGAACAGCCCAACATGAAAATTACAAATTGGAGATGTCAAAATCAACCACACATAACAATTTAAGTATTTGGGAAGTGTTTTAACAGATGACAGAAAGTGTTACACTGATATCCAAAGGCACATTAGAATAGCAAAATATGGCTTCTAAGAGCTAGGCAAATTATTATAAGACAGAAAAATTTCATTAGAAATATAGGAAAGAATACTGAACTGTTATGCAATATCAGTCCTCCTATATGGCAATGAATGCTGGCCAATCACTTCAAAGATGAAGCAACAGAAATGTGGTTCTGCAAAAGAATGCTGAGAATACAATGGAATGAATATTTGAGCACTAGCAAAGTTTTTGGGAAAATAAAAACGAAAAGGATACTTATTGATCAAATCAGAAAGAGCTGAAATTTCTAGGGCACATAATGAGGAAAGCAGGCTTGGAAAATTTAATACTCACAGGACATATTGACGGCAAGAGAGACAGAGGAAATCTACCTTGGAAGCATGAATAAATGGATGACAGAACAGGGTTTAGGAGAGACCACAAAAAGACAAAATCTATTAATATCTACAAAAGACAGGAAATTGTGGAGAACCACAATCGCCAATATCCTTAACAGACACCCCACATAGAAGAAGAAGAATACTCCCTCCCCAGTAAAAATATTTGCATTTCTACTGTGATCCTTTTTTGTCAGGAAAAATCACTGGATTTTCATGTATGTTGCTGTTCTCTGTAAAACTTGCTATGTAATTTCAGGTGTATGTTGCAATGTATTGTGTGTATTTGACAAGATGGGGATTGATTACCCAAGTGGAAGAGGCTGAGGTGCAGTGCTCAATTGGCTTAATGCCAACCCTGTTTATATATATATATATATATATATATATATATATATTGGGAGCAGATGTTAAAAGCTACCAGAGCTACAAAAATTGCTCAAAAACCATGATATGAGACATTATTTCAAAATGGAAGTTTCTTTTAAAGTTTCATACCAAAAGATATTCATTTATTATAGTCTTTCTTTGATTATCTACTTTTATACCTTGATTTAATTTTGTCAGTTACAACTCTGAAGTGGATTGCCGCATTACAACTAAAAATTCCTGTCAGCCATTTCTAGTTTGAAGGTCAATGAATGAAAGGGACAATTCCATTTGCTGAAGGTCATCCTAAATTTAGGAATTATGGCATCGTATCAAGTAGTCACACAATTCCCAGAAGCCAACTTGCAACTGTCTAAGAGCTAAATTATCTATCAACCAACCACTAACTGGAAAAGTGTGTTGTGTTTCTTAGTTCATTGCAATCTTCTTCTATGTGCCATGTCCCTTCAGAATATTGGCTCTCCACAATTTCCTGTCCTCTGTAGCTCTTAATAAATTTTGTCTTTTTGCTATCTCTCCTAAATCTTGTTCTGCCATCCATTTACTGAAGCTTCCTAGGTAGGTTTCCTTTGTCTCTCTTCCTTTCAGTATGTCCTGTGAGTGTTAAATTTTCCAAACCCTCTTTCCTCATTATGTGCCCTAAAAATTTCAGTTCACTCTTTTTTGATATGATCAATAAGTGTCCTTTTTGTTTTTATTTTCCCAAAATCTTTGCTGTTGCTCACATATTTGGTCCATTGTATTCTAAGCATACTTTTGCAGAACCACATTTCTGTTGCTTCAAGTCTCGTCTTCATCTTTGAGGTGATTGGCCAGCATTCATTGCCATATAGGAGGACTGATATTGCATAACAGTTCAGTATTCTTATGTTTCTAACAAAATTTTCCTGTTTCATAATACTTTGCTTAGCTTTTGGAAGACATCTTTTGTTATTCAAATTTGACTTCTGATTTCAGTGTCACACTTTCTGCCCTCTGTTAAAACACTTCCCAAATACTTAAATTGTTATATGTGTTTGTGATGTAATGGAATAACCAGTCACCCCCATGAATAATTACACTATAGGTAGTAAGTACCTATAAAGTCAACCGTCTATGAGAGACTTGGGGAAGAGTGAGATGACGCAAGCATGTCCAACCTTCCAATTAGTGGCACTCACTACTAGATTGACCTGTGTGTATAACTGTACCATATTTCATATTGTACTGGTTGTGAACAATAAAGTATTCTTCTATTATCCACCTGGTGTTATGTATTTATTCCCTTAGCATGGAATATAACAATTTGATTTTGGCATCTCTAATATTGATGTGATAGAATAACCTACAACCTATAAGTATCCATGAGGGCAGCGGACAGGAGAGTCAAGCTGGGACCTGCGAGAACTAGCAGCCTTCTGATAACAGCAAGCACACAACTGTAGTGACAAGCAAAAGACTGTGTGCATTATTACTTCCTTGCTTGTTGTACTGGTTTCTACAATAAACCTGTTACTATTTATCCACCATGTTTGTCCATTCCATATTCCTATTAGCACAGAATATAAGAGTCTTTAAAGATACCTTGAAACTGTAGACAGAATGATGATCTGTGTCAAAGAATATGAAAGAAATAAACTTGCACATAACTATTACTTCCTTGCTTGTTGTACTGGTTTCTACAATAAACCTGTTACTATTTATCCACCATGTTTGTCCATTCCATATTCCTATTAGCACGGAATATAGCAAATTTGTAATTTTCATGTTGGACTGTTCCTTTTGATAACAATCATGCATTCTATATTCTTGCAATTAATGGTTAGTCTTTCTTCCTGTAGGAGTTCTTGTAGTTTCTATTTCATGTCTACTAGCGAAGGAAAGCAAGAAGAAAGAACTTAGCATAAACTACAAGAAGACAGAATGCATGGTCATCGGCAAAAGGATGAGCCCAAAATGCAAATTACAGATCAGGGATACTAAAATCAAGCAAGTACAGTAATTTAAATATCTAGGAAGTGTTCTAACAGAGGACAGAAAGTGTGACACTGAGATCTGAAGATATATTGGGATGGCTAGTGTATTAAGAGACATGAAAATTTTGTTGGAGACTAAGAAAAGCATATTGAACTGTTACGTGATATCTGTCCTCCTGTATGGCAGTGAATGCTGAACAATCTCCTGAAAGATAAAGAAGATTTCAAGCAACAGAAATGTGGTTCTTCAGAAGGATGCTAAGGATACCATTGGCCAAACATGTGAGCAACAATGAGGTTTTCAAGAGAATGGAAAAAAAAAGGAAACTTATACTTAACATCAGGAAGAGGCAGTTGAAATTTCTGGGACACATAATGAGGAAGGAGGGCTTGGAAAAATCTGATACTCATTGGACAGATAGAGGAACAGAGGAAAGCAGCATGTAATATATTTAATGAGCTTGAGCAAATGGATGTCAGAACAGGATTTGGAAGAAATAACAAAAAGACAAAACTTATTAAGAGCTACAAGAGATAGAAAAATGTAGAGGGCCATGATCATCTACGTCCTGAAGGGGCACGACATATAAAAGAAGAATCAATACTGTGTCATTTGCAAATCTGAACGTTGTTAAGAATGTGGCCACCAATAATGAAATCTGATAGTACTTCTAATTCTCTCAGAATCTCATCACTGTATAAGTTGAATAAGTCTGGTGAGAAGACAAATCCTTGTCTTACACTCTTTGCAATTTTTGCATGTTTACTAAATTCATTTTCTATCTGTATGCAGGTGGTTTACTGCCAATAATCAACCAAAAGAAGAAAAATATTAGAGATATTAAAAAAAAGAACAAGCGTTACTCAGAATGTAGACGAACATGGGTCTCCACAACTTCCTTTGCTTTATTTTATTTTTGCATATTTACTGAATTCATTTTCTATCCATATGAAGGTGGTTTGCTCCCAAGTTCTGGATTATTCTAATATCCTTCTCAAATATGTCAAGGTTACATAGTTATTTTAAATAATAAATTCTTTAGTTTCACCAGCCATGACCTTCACACTTAAAAACCGCCATGCTACATACACAAGAACAACAAATCCTAATTTTGTATTCTGTCCATAAGAAGGAAGTTCCATTTAGACAGCTTCTTCCAAAGAATGACTATTTTGTGGGACAGACTTCCAAGAGGATGCTTCCTCAATCACTATAATCTTAAAGACAAAGGTTAACTGTTATCCTCATAAACTGCATTTCTTACCTCCTTCTCTTACATGCATCAACCTTATTCAGTAATCCTTTAACCAGAGTGACTTATGGGGTTATGTTTGTGGTTGTAAATGGGAGATAATGAGGGAGCAAATGTAATTATATAAATGTATAGGAGTTATGGATGTTTAGTATGTAAATGTAGTAGCTGCCACTTGACCATATGGTGAAGGAAGGTATGTTTGTTTCCCAAGTAGCAAGAATGGTTTAGCCATCTAAGGTCAACAGCTAGTCATGCAAATGTTGTATTTCATCTATTTCTTTATATTTCCTGAATTCCTTTTCTATTCATATGCTAGTGGTTTGCTCCTAGTGTTAGTATAAAAATAAAGGACTGTCAAGGTGCATAAAGAAAAATATAAACATGTGAATGACGGACTTCGACAACGGATCCGGAGAGAATATTTTATTCGACTCCTCACTAACTACACAGTATAAACAAACATGGCCGCCGCCCCGACTTCCAACGAAATCCCATCCCGGCAGGGAGAGTTTTCAGGGAGATAGCTCACATAGATTAACAGTTCTTCCCTCTTTTCTCTTCTTTTCAGTTTGGAATCATCTAATCTGCAAAAAAAAAAAGGGGCCGGTATTTACATTATACAGATGATTCCTTTGGTTCGGATATGAACCCAAGGATCTTGAATGATGGCACTCCTTTCTTTGTCAAGGAGTCAGCAATTTGTACATCAGTTGATATCCAAGAGATCTCTGCAATTTCCTTTCTGTCAATCATTTCTCTCAAAAAATAGCCATCTCTATGCGAAGTCTCTTATCCAAAATTTGGGTTGAGGAATGTACAGAATCATAGAGACAGGAATTGTCTGTTTTGCAGAAGATCTTAATGTTGTTAGTATCGTCGTTCAATTGTAGTATTTCTAACAAAAGTTTCCGATAAAAAATACAGGCTTCTGCCATGTCAACCATGGCTAAAGTTTCAGCAGCTAAAGTACTTTTGACAACTCTTCTAATACGCTTAGACTGCCAGGCAATGGGCATATACTTGTCATTGCTTCCAACTAAAAAAGTATATAGCCTCCTGTGAACCTCCATCTGTTAAATTGCCAAAAGAAGCATCACTGTATGCAACAATTTTTTAGGTGCTCAAGGTTCCCTAAGTCTGGAATATCTATATGAGATTTCTCCTTTTTGCTTTTTTACCACCCTGTTAGCCTGTTTTAAACATTCTACATTTTCTTGTTTTAGTATCGAGCTTAACTCACTAACATCATAACTAAGATCAGGTCTGGTTTGGGTGGCTAACCAATTAAGTTGTCCGATCAGTTGCCTGGTTTCAGTAACCTCTGTTGAAGATATTGCATCTTTCAAATTTCTGCCTGGTTCTAGTGGGATACACCTTAGCTTTTTGACATATTCGTCCTGTCCAAGTTTAACATCATTCCCAGTTTTCTTTTATGCTTAATCCTATATACTGGAACTCAGCAACTTCCTCAGATTTGATCCTAAACAAGTGACGAATCCTGTCCATGACTCTGCTCTGAAAAATCTCCGAGCCTGCAAAGCAAAAATCATCAACATGAGTAGCTATAATACCATGCAGTTTGTTTCCAAAGTTCCATGTAAATATGGCTTGATCATATTTTGAAACCACTGCTCCTGACTTCAACAATTCCTCTTTGAGTGTCAGGTACCAGGACCTTGATGCATCAGTCAAACCATATACACATTTGGAGAGTTTCCAAATATATCCTGGAGGTACCTTGGCTTCTTTGGGAGGATGCAAATAGATCAATCGGTCCAACTCTTTGCTCTGTAAAAATGCTGTTTTTATGTCCATTGACTTGCACACCCAATGGTTAGATGCCATTATAGCCAAGGCTATACGTAGACTTTCTTTAGAGCATGTTGGAGAATCATTTCTTATATTGCCCGCATCCCTTTCCTGAAAGCCTCTCGCCACAAGTCTAGCTTTATAGATCTGTTTGCCATTGACATTTTTTATTAGTATAAACCCATCTTGTGGATATTTTGCATTGGCCTTGGTCAGGCACTTGGGTGTAAACTTTTTTTTTCAACCCAGCTTTGGAGTTCGTTTTCTCTTGCCATTTCAGGTCGTGATTAGAAGAAGAAATCATAATGTTTTCCTCATCACTAGAGGTAGCTTCATCCTTATTTATTGGTCTGGCTTCATTTTCTTTCCATTCCAATACTCCATGATTGAAGTCTAGCCAGAAGGGTTCACCTTGTTCCATAGCCACATTCATTAAATGCTTGTTTTTACCTGTAGCTTTGCCTGCCCTACTTATGACGTTCATTTTTTTTATAGCGAATACACACTTCACAGGAATTTGGAAGTGCTTGTAAGATTTTCATAAATTCAGGATCTCTTATTCCTGCATTTCTAACTAAATCACATAATTTCTTACTACTGGGATGACTAAATTGTCTATGTAATTTGGTTGCAACTTTCACTTTTTCTGATTTGTTTTTAGAGGAGATTTCTTTAACAAGAAGAATGTGTTTGAGCTTACCTCTATCTGGTAGGGGTCTGGTGATAGGGATGTGATAATGACCAGACGATGTGCATCTCAATGGAATTTTCTTTTAAAACATCGTCACACTGTCATGTTCAAAATTGAGACAGGTTCAGCTCTTTTCATTGCATCTTTGCTTAAGAGAAGTGGAATGTCAGAATCCACAACATCGGTAACAATATTGACGTCAATGTCTGCGATGACACATGGTAGAGTCACATTGTAGAGAGAGTCCAGCTTGTTTCCATCCCCGAACTTAAAAGTTCTCACTCCTTTCCTCATAATTTTTTTTTTTCTGTGCATCAGTTAATGTTTCGAGAAAACATTCATACCATTTTTTCCACAAACGGTGCCAGATGCACCACTATCTAGGACAAGCGGAACCAAGTGTCTCACCCAAAAGCGTGTTGCCATTTGCCTCGCGTTTTTGCTGACTCATCAGCACAATGTTAGCCAGATACAGATAACTTTTCGTGTTCGTCGTCCTCATGTTTGTCCCGGGTATCGTCGACATAAGGGCAGTCGTAAGACCAGTGAAATTTGCAGCCACATTTAAAGCACACAGTGGGGTTGCCTTCGGGTCCTAAGCGGGTTTATTTTGTTTTTGTCAGTGGGGCGTGTTTTGTTGTTGTTGTTGCTATGTCGTTTTCCACCATGGTATGTTTTCCTCGCCCGACTATTAAAATGCGAATCACGGCGGTGGGAAGAGCGACCATAGTATACCTCGCTAGGTTTGTTTTTATTTTCAGTAAAGGCAATAACATCTTCCTTCTTAACCACTACGGGTGTAGAGTTCATAGATGAAGCTTCAGACGGCTGTCTATGCATAATCTTCTTTAATTGTGCCGACATGGAAGAGAGTGTCAGTTCGCCGACAGTCGCCTTGACTAGTCTTTCATTTTCAGGGTTGAGGAAGCACTCTTTAATGCCCTGAATGCAAGTACCGGTTCAGGCAGGATGATGTTGAAATCTTTCAACTTAGCAACGTGTCGGCGAAGTTGATGAGAAAGTCTTCCACTGATGTTTCAGGCTGTCTCCGGTATCCTTCGAAAGTCTCGTAGGCCAGAAAAGGCCGACTGGTTTATATCTTCCAAAAAAAGCGTGTCCAATTTTTCATACAGTTTAGCCATTCCATCCTCAGAATTAAGTGCCGCAACATCCAATTCCAATACAGCTTCTCTGGGTTTTCCTTCCAGTGAAAGAAATACTATGGGGGCGCGTTTTGTTTTGTCAAGCAACGTGGCCATTTCCCAGATTTGCATTTCTTTTTTCCACGTGCTGTACTTGTCTTTAACTAAGACGGGCGGTGAAATGTGCTTTGAAGCCATAACTACGCTCTGCTACCAATGTTAGTATAAAAATAAAGGACTGTCAAGGTGCATAAAGAAAAATATAAACATGTGAATGACGGACTTCGACAACGGATACGGAGAGAATATTTTATTCGACTCCTCACTAACTACACAGTATAAACAAACATGGCCGCCGCCCCGACTTCTGACCGGAAATCCCATCCCTGGCAGGGAGAGTTTTCAGGGGAGATAGCTCACATAGATTAACACCTAGGATAGGTTCAGGATTATTCTCCAGTATCTGTCTATATTTCTGAGATGAGGTATTATGCACACTATTTACACATTGAAACATGGCATAGTGGATAAAGGCGTTAGTTAGATCCAGTGACAGGACCCAAAGAGTGTGAGTTCAATACCCGGTTAAGGCAGTGGAGAACTTGGAGAACAGGAGATAACTGATAACTGACATCCATTAAACATGGCATGTGGAACTAGAACAGTCTACTCCAGTAAGCAAAATAAAGGGTTCTGTTCGACATTCTAATCTCCTGAAGAAGGCCAGAGTGTACAACGGCTGAAACAGTGTGAATATGGCAATGAACATGAGGATAACAGTCCGAACAATGTAAATAATCATAATATTTCATCTCAGAGATATAGACAGATATTGAAAAAAATTCCAACAACCTGAAGAAGGCCGGAGTGTACAATGGCTGAAACATTGTGATAAATATGGCGACAAAGGTGAGGACAATAGTCCAATTAACGTAAATAGGATTATTCTCATATCTATTCCAAAGATGTGAAGGTTCCCTGCAGTTTCAAGAGTTCCTTATGACATACTTTTTTTTTTATGTGTGTATATTTGATTGGTTTTAAATGGTTTTATAAGTATTCAATGCTCTCGAGGAGCATATTTTACTATAACCTCAAATGGAAGGCCATTATGAATTTTAAAAAAATATCTTACTTGCCATTTCACTGCCATGTTAACCATCTTCTATGGTTTTTGGTGTACCACATTGTCAGGATAGGATATAACGCTCTCATAACATTGATAGAAAATCTTGATTTTTCAACCTTTCATATTATCACTCCCACTCTCTCACTTAGTCCTCTTGCTCTCACTCGCTCACTCTCACACTCTGACATGCTTAAAATCTCTCTCTCTCTCTCACTCTCACTCTCTGACTTGCTCTCTTTGTCTTACTCACTCCCTCTCTCACCCTCACTCTCTCGCTGACTTGCTTAAACTCTCTCTCTCTCTCTTACTCCCTTTCACTCTCACTCACTTTCTGACTTGCTTAAATTCTCTCTCACTCTTACTCCCTTTCCTTCTCACTCCCTCTCTGACTTCCTATGCATAACAGCTCACTATGCTAGGTGTTGTTGCTGTGATTTTTGTATCAAATAGATTTTTATGGGGTGTAGTTGCTCACCCTATGACAAACTGGCTTTGACTTCAGAGATGTCTGTCTCCTAAACTGGTTGCCAACCAAAGAGAGAGAGAGAGAGCTAAATCTTCTGTTATTTAAACCATAGCTGGGGAAATAAAATATGGATTTGTACATTTCAAAATCATACTTATGTGAAAGTAAATGCATTAAATTTAAACTCGGGTCATAGATTTTTCTTTTCTCACACAAAAGGTAGAGGGTTACTGTTAAAATGGTTATAATGAATGATGTGTGTGATATAAATGAAAGAGGAGGTGGCAGGTAGTGAAGATAATAAGTATAAGGATAGATAAAGATAGATAACAATTGACCTTTGATTTGGAAGCCTGTATGTCAAGACTGTTTCACAAAGTTGCAGTTCTTGGGGAAAAACTAACTAACTATCTATCTATCTATCTATCTATGCAAAATCACTTCCTATCTATCTATCTATCTATGCAAAATCACTTCCTATCTATCTATCTATCTATGCAAAATCACTTCCTATCTATCTATCTATCTATGCAAAATCACTTCCTATCTATCTATCTATCTATGCAAAATCACTTCCTATCTATCTATCTATGTAAAATCACTTCCTATCTATCTATCTATCTATCTATCTATGTAAAATCACTTCCTATCTATCTATCTATCTATCTATGTAAAATCACTTCCTATCTATCTATCTATCTATCTATGTAAAATCACTTCCTATCTATCTATATATCTGTGTAAAATCGCTTCCTATCTATCTATCTATCTATCTATCGATGTGAAATTGATTTCTATCTATCTATCTATCTATGTGAAATCGCTTCCTATCTATATATCTATCTATCTATGTGAAATCACTTCCTATCTATCTATCTATCTATCTATGTGAAATCACTTCCTATCTATCTATCTATCTATATAAAATCACTTCCTATCTATCTATCTATCAAACTTTGTTTATAACTTTCCATTTCAGTTTGTTCATATCTATTTACACCCTTGTGCAAATTAATTGAAACAACTGCTTTAGTTTCCTTTCTTTCATCATACAGTCAGTTTTAGATCCACTGGAGTGACATGGTATAATCAATTTCTATTTTTTCCTTAGGTCATTTGCAGTGGTGTGCAGTAATATGAATCTATTTTCAGGGTGTATGAAAAAAGTTGTTTGGCCTTGAAAAATATTACATCATCCGTGATTGCATCAGATTTTAATCACGCCCAGACACTATTGTCTCAACTGGTGATTAGTTGTCCTACAGCCATTGTCTGTGATGGACGTTACTCCAAGGAAAAAAATTGTAATGCTGCATGAACTCAGTAGCAAGCCTTACCAGTGGGCAAATCAAAGTACTATGGACTGGCTCGGAAACTTTCCTGATTTAAATCCAATCGAGAATCTGTGGTCAATCTGCAAGGAACGACTTCATGGAATGGACATATGAAGTACTGACATGCACTGGAAAAATATAAAAAGAAGTAAATAATAATGGAATTTTGCTTCAATTAATACCTATCTATCTCTTGTAGTAACTGAACTACAGTAGAATGAACTCTTCCTCCTCTCATAAAAACTAACCTGCAAGATTTCCTTGTGTGCGTATGGGCAGTCGAGATGCAGTGTAACCTGACCATTCGGACAGACACTTCTATCTGCTTATTACTAACACTCTTACTTTGTATATATCTGTTATTTCAATACACTTGTTCAACCTACCTTTGTCTTCTGTCTCTCTTTCTGGTCCCTAAACAGGCCACAACACTATCTCAGGATATCTATCTCAGTCACTTAACATCCACACCTCTATCTTTGCCTCTATCTCAATGTTAGATGACAAAGACCACCCCCTCTCCAATTTCCCAGATCTCACAGAACACAATTTCAGTAATATTACCATCACAGCACAAGAAGTCTCTAGACTTATCAAAGGCCTTGACCCTAAGAAAGCCATTGGCCCAGACAAAATTCTAGTGGTTGTCCTTAAGAATAACAACCTAGAATTATCCTCAATCCTAACAAAGTCATTCAATCGCTGCTTGAAGAAGAAATCCTTCCCAAGCCTGTGGAAGATGTGAATTGTACGTCCAGTTTTCAAGAATAGAGGTGTGTAATTTCCCCCTCCCAGTACAGACACATTAGTTTCCTCAGCATCATCAGTGAGCTTTTTAGGCCATAATCAATAAGAAGGTCATTGAGCACCTAGAAAAAAAAACACCTCTTCAGTGACAAGCAGTATGGGTTTATTTGGCCCAATCCAAGGCCGACATCCTAACTACCATTATTCACAGAATCAGTGAAGCTCTTGATGACAAACACACCTCAAGGACCATAGCATTCAATATCTCAAAGGCCTTCAACAAAGTGTGGCACAAAGGTTTACTTCACAATCTCTCTAGTTATGGAATCACTGGAAGGGTCTTCTTGATCACAAAATCTTTCCTAAGTGAGGATAGTTATTAATGGCCAATCCTCTGGAGCCCTTGCAGTCAACGCAGGCATCACCCAGGAGTCACACCTCAGACCAACCTTCTTTTTTTATTTACATAAATGATCTGCTTAAGAATATACTCAGACTATTTGAAAGCATTTATACTGATGATATGACTATATATATGGGTGCACCTCTAAAACTGGTCAGGATTGGTGACTGATATCAATTCCAAGCTTACACATACTCCCTAATGGGGTAAAAACTGGCTGATTACATATAGTGCCTCGAAGAACACTCTAGTTACATTCCATCATTGCTGCTCTGACCCTGAGCTACCATCATTCAGGAGGCACCATTTCTTGAAAGACTATTGGGCCTCAAACTCACACCTGACCTCAAGTGGAACTCATACATACGATCCATTGCTAAGGATTCAGGTAAAATGGTTGACTCCATGTACCACTCCTGCAAGTACCTGACTCCTCCCACTATCCTCTATCTTTACAAGAGGCAGATCAGGCCAACAATAGAAAACTTTTGTCAGGTAGGGACCTAAAGGTAGTTATTAATGGCCAGTCCTCTGGAGCCCTGACTCAATACAGGCATCCCCCAGGAGTCACTCCTTGGACCAACCCTCTTTTTGATCTACATAAATGATCTGCTTAAGAATATACTCAGATCATTTGAAAACATTTATGTCAATGATATGACTATATATGGGTGCACCTCTAAAACTCTTGATGGTCAGAGATTGGTGACTGATCTCTCTTCTAAGCATGCACATACTATCTAATGGTATAAAAATTGGCTGGTTACATTGAATGTCTCAAAGACCAATCTAGTTACATTCCATCATTTCTGCTCTGACCCTGAACTACCTCTAATGATGAATGGATAACCCCTCGGGGAGGCACCATTCCTTGAAAGACTATTAGACCTCAAACTTACACCTGGCCTCAAATGGATCATGTACATATGATCCCTTGTTAAGGATTCAGGTAAAATGGTTGACTCCATGTACCACTCCAGTAAGTACCTGACTCCTCCTGCTATCCTTTACCTTTACAAGAGCGAGATCTGGCCAAAAATGGAGTACTTTTGTTATATTTGGGCAGGAGCTGCCCAAACCTCACTCTCCAGCCTTGATAGAGTTCAAAAGCATCTCCAAGCCCTTCCGTATTCCATCAGTGAGAAGTAAATTCCACTCAAGCAGCTGCTTCCCACAAACCACTGCCCTGTGGAATCGACTCCTAACAGGATGTTTCCCAATCACCACAATCTTAACCAGTTCAAAGCTAGGGTTAACTATTATCTTCCACTCCTATACACACAAATGGCCTCTTAATGTAACCCCCTACTTCGAATGAACCCCAGGCTTTGTAGAGGGCAAACCTTACTGTAAAAAAAAACAAAAACTGTCTAGCTTAGTTGCTTAATATCTATCTAAGTCCATTCATTATTTATTGCAATTTCTTTTCCCATATATTTCACTGTGCTTATTTGCACCTTACTATCTATCTATCATTTTTATACTAAAGTTCACTCAATATGAGGCTCAAGAGCCACTGAAGCTAGAGGGATACTGTTAAAATTGTTATGATTAATGAGGTTTGTTATATGATTGAAAAATGAGGTGATAGGAATTGAAGATGATGAAGATAAGGAGGATAGATAAAAACTGACCCTTAACATGAAGAGGTCAAAATTGTAATTGTCTGTGTGTTTTCAGAGCTCCTAACCATTACACAACCCACATTTTCATATTATATTATAAACTATACTAAAAAAAACTCCAAAAAAGAATAACTGAATGCTTTGTTTGCATGTTACTTTGCATGTGCATATGTAATGTGTATGCATATGTCTGTATTGTGAGTGAGTAGCATACATGTTCTTATGGTCATTTAATATACATGCAAGCACACACACGTTCATACACAATTTGACTAACGTTGAAATAAGACATTGCAATAACACATTTCTCTCCTACCCAGTCTGGACAACCTCAGCCCTAGGTTGAACAATAAAATCATAAATTTAAGGATAAGAAAAAACACTACATTTTTAAATCCTAAAAATCAGATAAAATTTTATTTATCTTTTTGGAAATTATTCTGTGATAAATAGACTCATTATCATAATTACTATAATCATAATCATTTAAATTATCATAATCATTAGAATCTGTAATAAATAGGATCATTATCATAATTACCATAATCATAATCATTTAAATTATCATAATCATTAGAATCTGTAATAAATAGAATCATTTTAAAAAAATTTGTTTTTAATTTTGTATATTTTGAGTCTGTCATTGAATTCAAATAGACATGTGCACCATATGAATGAATCTGTGTTCCAGGAGTGGATGCTAATTTTCTTTTCTGTCTTGCAACAACCCCAGGTAAAAGAAAAAGAGTTTAAGCCAAAATGTGCAGCCATTTGAAGTAATTTTTGTAACCCCCCCCCCACCTATATTTAAACTGGATATATTTTCCAATAAATGCAGTATTTTAAATGAGAAAACAATTTACATTTGAAATTCGATCATCTTGCTGTCAGTGAAGTAATTGGTACTGAACTAGTTTGCTATAAAGAGAATTGTTAATAAAACCAATATACTAGTATCATTTTGAGTCAGACCCTGAGCTTTCTCCAGTCACAATGAACTTTGATGTTCAATATTTTGAATGTCTATTGGGTTTCAAGTTCACTCCAGACTTCAAGTGGAACTCATATGTACAATTCATTGGCAAAGATGTTGGGAAAAGAGTTGGCTTGTTCTTTTGCTCCAGGAAGTCTCATTGTCATCATCAAGGTCTCATCATTTTTCATTTGAAATGACAAGATGCAATTATGAGTTCTATGCTAACAGTTTCTTCCTCCACATTTCTTGCTTGTGGAAATCTCTTCCAAACTCTTGCTTTCCAGTCAGTTTTGATCTTCAAAAATTTAAATGTCAGTCGTTACCTTCTGTTTTAATTCCTGTTTTTTTTTTATTGTTTTTACTCCTTAATATTGTTTTTTTTTCTATCATATTCTCTTACACCCAGTAACACCTTTTGTCCTTGTTGCTTTATTGCCTTGCTTGGGGTGAAATGATTAAAAAGAAAAAAGTACCTGATTCCTTCTACTAAGCTTTAACTTGTTTCAGAGACAGAATTGGGTAACCTGGAAGACAGAACCTTGTTGTCATTGTTGTTATAGTTGTGGAGGTTAATTCCTTCTCTGCTGTACCAAACGTAAATCCACGCATCAAATGAAAGAGGATCTTTGAGTAGGGGTAAATAAATGTATAACTTATTTACATATATAATGTAAGTCTATCTGTTGCTGTTGCTAAGGCAAAATGAAGAGATTGGTGAAATTAGAAGTGAAATGGACATTGATGTTGGCCATTGTTTCTCTTTCAATGTGTTTGTGTTGACATGAAACGCTGATCTTTCTCATCTCTCTCTGCATGTCAGTGTTGACATCAAAACACTGGTTTGTGTCACATCTCTTTCTCAGTGTGTCAGTGTTGACATCAGATGCTGGTATGTAACAGGTCTGTTCGAATTTGGGTATATATAGATTTTAGTCGGCTTGAAATCAAGATTTTGGATTTTGAATGGGTGGTCTAACTGGTCATAATATATAGTTTTTTTGTTAAAGCAGATGTATGCATGGAGCTGGTATATAGAAAATGTATTTATGCAGTTTTCTTTGAGTCAACAAATGGTTAATATCCAGTTTATGTAGAAAATGTAAGAGTCACTACAATCTTTACAAGGGTCAGATTAGACCAAAAATTGAATATTGCTGCTTTATTTAGGCTGGTGCTGACCAATCTTCACTTTCCAGCTTTGATAAAGGTCACAATCATCTACATGGTCTTTGTGGTGGGGAGGGAGGAGATTATTCTTCATTCTGCAGCCATCTTCCTGCAAGTTTTTTTTAAGCTTTTCACCCCAAGTGAGGCAGGAGTACCACTAGCATGCAAGGGGTTACAGAGAGTGGGAGCAAGAGTAAAGAGACGTGATAGAGGAAAAGATGAAGAGAAGGATAGGGAATAGATCAAAACACCTGGAGATGTCGATTGACATTGAATTTGCATAGTTGGAGATCATAGCTATCAGGAAAACAAGTAAGAGGAAGGGAGTTCCACAGTGTGAGACCTGAAGTTATTAGAGTAGAAGAGATGGCTACATTTAACCGTTTTGGCAGTGAAAGGGTGGGAATGAGATGCCAACCTAGTGGCACATTTAAATTCATGCAGTTTGGGAACTAGCAAAAGTAGCTTATTGGAGCAGTTACCAGGAAAGTATTTGTAGAAAAGACAGTGAGGCAATGGTACATCTGTGAGAGAACAACTGTAAATGAGATGCTAGATCAGGGCCAAACACATTGCATATCTGTCTCTGGATTTTGTCAAGTACCTTAAGATGAACAGTGGGGGCTGCAGACCATATATGACAGCAGTATTCCATGCAAGGGCAAATAGTTGATTTATAGATTTGAAGGATGGACTTGGATGAGAAAAACTTTCTGGCATGACACAGAGAAATGCAATGTTTCAAGCCTATTGCTACACTATCACCATTTCTATGACAAATGTTCAGATAAACTCTATTCTTAAGTTCTAAAAGTTCAGACCTTTATGCCAAATGACTTTAAAAAAGAGTATTAATTATTTATTTCTGTAGTTAAGTGATTTACAATTGTGGAAAACAATGAAATTGTAACAGAAGAGATCTATGGAAGAAAGATTTATTCCTCTATTTATATCCCCCCCATAACACTGTGGGGCATCCTGGCCCTTATACTACATGACAATGCCATCCCATCCTCAGTCACTAGTGTGTCCATGATTGAATCCTGTAGCTAACCATGAAGTTGGTCACTTCAATCCAAGCCTCTCCCTGTCCCACATTGTGTTTGTTTTGATCACAAGGCAGGCAAGTATCAAATCGTCACCAGATATCGCTGGATTAGTGTCATTCAGACAGGATGATGTTATAAAACAAAAAAAAAAGACCTGTAAATCAATAAGGTTTACATAACTGAGATTTATACAGGAACACTTTTTCATATAAGAATCTACAAGCATGCAGGCTAACAACCATTCCCTCGTAGTCTAATTTTATGACACTTTGTTCTTCATTTCCAAGACAGAGTTGAAATTTCAAACTTTAAGTTGGAGACTTCTTCAGGCAGCGAATTACAGAATGCTGATGAAGCACTCATCTCCCCCTCTTTCTCTCTCTCTCTCTGTCATTATATAGAGATTTCAATTCTTCCACTTTGCAATTTCATCAAAACACTCCAGTTAATTTAATAGTCTAGAAAAAGGTATAAGTCAGGAGTTCTTTGTGGCAACAAATCACATGGGGGTAAGCAAAGCGATCATCTCTGCCTCAACTGCTGCTCTCTGTCTCTCTTCTCACACCTGGGATCTCTGCATGGATATTTATGGAGTCCAACCTCCATAAACCTTGTTGGAGTTAGCTTGTTCTGGGATGCCTTCAAATTTCCTGTCACACAATCAAATCTCTCCACAGGTGCTGCTGGGTGGCGCTAGTATGTTCAGATATAGGGAGCTTCCCCTGCAGAAGTGGCAGTAGCAACACATTGATCTGCCATCTTGTTCTCCTCTCTTCTCTTGCTCACACTTCACACCAGTACCTTTCATTGGGCATATTCATTTTCCTCCCTCATAGCCTCTCTTGCTGCCACCATCCAGGAAATAGGTGCTCCACCTGACCTGTAACAGGTATTAATTTTAATGTCATTGTAACATTATTATCTGCATTTCTCAATTCCCAATTATCATGTTTGGTCCGTTAACTCTTCTTTTTCCCACTTAACCAAATTTTTATATCCTGAGAAAATCTTGTTCCTTTAGCAAAACATGTATCTTCCACATAGAATCATTTGTGTACCTTTTTCTTAACCTACTTGTAGTCATAAAATTATTATCTATGACTAGCTTGGTGGTTTCTGTCCAAAATCACACTCCCTTCACATCATCCCTTTGGCTTCACTTTAACCAATGACTAAGTGAATTTCAGCACTATCTTCTTGTGAGGTCCTTATTCATGAAATGAGAGCCAAAGTAAAAGTATATTTTCTTTTGTTATCAGTATATCCTTCAATCTATCTACTAACTTCTTCATACTCAAGAAATGAGAAAACAAGATAAAAGTATATTTTCTCTTGTTTTCAATATGTCCTTCAATCTATCTACTACCTTCTTTGTCCTTGTGGTCACTTTTGATTTAATTTAAGTCTTTTTTCCTTTCTTCAAATTTAGCATTCTTACAGTGTCACATCCCATTATGGGTATTATTATATCCATGATATAATAGCACCATAGTTCACAGATAGAACGATATAGCTGAAAAGAAAAAGAATGACAAACATGATTGGTTCTCAGTGAAAATTTTATATACTAAGACATGGCAATGCTATATATACATATATATAGGTGTGTCCCATATGGTAAATAATATATCACATATATCTCCACAGCAAAGCAGAGTGTAAGGAGAAAAAAAGGAAGAGTGTTACTTATAAAATGGAGATATTCCTGTGTCTGGAGAAGTCATGTTTAAGACTCCAAATTCAAAGAGACTGGATTCAATTATGTCCCAGGTATTACATATTCTATGAATGGAAAACAAGTTTTGGGTTTCCCAAATTAAGGACTGTGAGCTTGAGTTTTGTTTTATATCTAGGAAAGATATATTCCCAAAGAGAAATGGCATCATGGATGCGCAAATGACCACCACCCTTGACATTGTATGAAGTGATGTCATTAAGCAGTGATTTATCTCCACCAAAAGGAGATAAGTACTTTCTTTATCCTTACAAAATGAATCAAAAAAAGAAAGCTAATCAGTTAACGGCTCCAAATTTGGAAACAGGAAGTAAATAATTACGGAACAAATACAGAACAGACATGTAATTGAAATTTGAGATCACTGGCAGAGTGTAGCAACTTCCTAAACAAAATAATATGGATATTTTTATTCACTTAGCTAACCTGCTGGTAATTTGACTAAAATCTGTTAGGAAATCCTATCTGCAAACAGCAATGCAAAGCCAACAACTGTCTAGACATTATAGTAACCGATAACCTCTTCTTCATACCACCTGGGAAAAATTAGTGGCTTGTTTCATGATTTCAGGTGTTAAAATAGGAATAGGACAATTTTACAAATGGATCTGACTGATTTTGTAGCAGAACATATGTGTAAACATCTTTTGCTTTAGAAACAGGAAACATTCATAATTTTTTTCTTCAGGGGAAAAAATATTTTTTTTATTTTAAAATGAATAAATTTGAAACAAATTACATATGCAGACATGTGTGTTAATCATACTGTCCTCAGTGATAATGTGATACCAAAACTTCAATTTTTTAATTACAGAAAAAAATATTTTCTTAGAAGAAAAAAGATTGGCTTTTCCACATTATTAAGATAGATACATATTGGTCTTCTGTAGTGAAAATGGCTGACGCACATTCAACAAAAATTTACCTTGGATTTTTTTCAGTAGTACAGCCTGCCTTATGATGAGCTGTATCTGATGGAGCCCACTGGTTGTAAAAAAAATTGCCTATGACTGCTTTATTCTAATTTTCTTAATATAAGACATTAAGTTTGGTGGTATAGGCCCCAGTACTCCAAAAATAACTGGGACAACCATTAAGTAGGAGGACAAATAAGCGAAAATGAGTGTACAAATATTGTATTTTTTAAGTTTAACTATTATTTCATGCAATTTTTTATTGTTGCTCTGCTAACATTGATCATGAGCTATTCTAGAGTTGGTATGTTTAGAACAGCTTATGATCAGACATGATAGACATTCACTGTCTGTTGTATTTAACAGTATATGTTTAGATATATATATATATATATAATAAAAAGGCTTAAACACTAATATTCCATGGTCATAGTTTATTCCATTGGAATCGTAAATACAATCCAATTCATCAGACATACAATTCAAATTTTGTTTTTGAATTTGTACGTCTGATGAATTGGATCGTATTTACGATGGAATAAATTATGACCATGGAATATTAGTGTTTAAGCCTTTTTATTATATCCTTACTCTGTCCTGGACATTGAGTTCTACCTGGATTCTATCCTCTTGGAATTATTTTTTATACATATATATATGTATGTATATATATTTATATATTTTAGGGGCACCTCGAGGCGGTGTAATGGTTAGCAAGCTTGTCTCGCTAGAACAATTACTACTGAGTAGTGAGTTCGATTCTCACTGGGTGCCCCCTACTTTCGGCCTTGTGCCACATCTGAGCTACGCTTGGAAAATCACTATATTTATATATTTTAGATATATGATTGCATATGTATGTGTATATTAACCACTAATATTATCTATATATATTGTTATGGTCCGGTTCCTTGTACCACGGTGGTGGTCCAAGGTAGAACCAATAAAGAAGAACTTGAACACGGATATGGAATAACACAGATATATTACAAACAGGAATATATACAGAGAAGTAGAAAGTGTTTGTATGAACAATCAGGTTTAGTAGTAATTGTCTGAATGCGACTCTGTTTTGGACTGCCTCTGACTCAACTGACTGACTCACTCGCTCTGGCTGACAGACGGACCTCACTTCAGACTGAACTCCCTGCTTTCTCTTGAGGCGCAGTATTTATTACGTATGGAATAGTCCATTATGTTATTATGGGTAAGGTCCCATAACACACACACACATATATATATATATATATATACACACACACACAACAGCATTCTATTTATGGATGCTTGCTATGTGTATTAAAATACTCTGCATGTTTATCTGATTATAGCCCACAAAATTTGCTTAAAACAACAAGTTTATTTTCCTGATTCTCAAATTCTTCTTCTATACGCCGTGTCCTTTCAGGACATTGACGATCATGGCTCTCCACAATTTCTTGTCCTTTGTAACTCTTAATAAATTTTGTCTTTCCATGATATTGACTAAACCTTGTCCTGCCATACATTTACTCAAGCTCACTAAATAGCTTGTGTTGCTTTCTTCTGTTCCTTCTTGCCTTCAATCTGCCCTGTGAGTATCAGATTTTCGTGGCCCCTTTTCTCATTATGCTCCCTAGAAATCTCAATTTTCTCTCCTTGATGTTAAGTATAAGTTTCCTTTTTGTTTTCATTTTCTCTAAAACTTTGTTGTTTCTCACATGATCTGTTCCTGGTATTCTCAGTATCCTTCTATAAAACTATATTTATGTTTCTTCAAGTCACTTCTTCACTGCCATATAAGAGAACTGATATTATGTATTTTCTTGAAAATAGGGAAGAGAAAATATGCTCCAAAATAAATGCAATATTATGTGGAAAGAAATATTTTTTTCTAATAAATGATTGATGTTCTTTACCAGATGAGCAACAAATCTGCCCCAAAGTGAATTGTCAAGAATAGTAATTGCCATCTGCACTGACTGTAAACATGGGTTTGGTGGCCGAGTAAGCACATGCCAATCTTGAAACAAAACAGAAATTAAGCTCTTGGAATCTGAGGAGGCTGCTGCCATCCATTTTTAAATCATCATCTGAGTGCTTTTGGGTTCCAGTCATATTGTTAGATTCCTCCCTGATAAATGTATGTGTAAACCACTAACATAAAACAGTAGGTTACTGATAGGTGGTAACTCATCACATTTGTAATGTTTTAATAACGATTTGCGTGCATCTGCTCTTTAATCTGCTGGATAAAAAGTTTCTAGCATTTTTCAATAAATGGTGTTTTATGCATGAATTGTGAATTATAAATGTTTTAAAATTAAAAGTAAAACAGGTAAATGTGATGCATTTATATATATATATATATATATATATATATATATATATATATATATAATATATATGAAGAAATATAGTCTTAAGGAGTGCTATATTTATGGGATAAAGTGTTCAATATCAGAGATAGAATGTGTAAATAAATATCTCTATTTATTAAAAGGCAGTATGTGTGTATGTGTGTAACGAATGCACGGCCGCAATTTTCAATGGATTTGCACCAAAATTTACATGCACATGCTCCAAATTAGCGGGAAGGCCAAGACTGACTTTGCATTTCCCAACTCCCATCGATAGTGGAAATAATCGATTTTTTTCATGCTTCTATGGCAGTTTTCATGTAGTTTGCGGCCATTTTGTACTAGCCAGAGTGAGAGCCAATACCTGGCTGCCATGAATAGGCAGGAAGATTCTATTAGCCAGCATGAGAGCCAACAGCTGACTGACATGAATGTTAACTAGCATGCTAGCATGCAAAAAAAATCGATAGCTGCATTCGTCACAAGTGGGAAAAATTTAAATCTGCATGGCACTTTACTCCAATTGGCTAATTCGCTTGCTTAAACTCAACATTGATTCTGATTCCGCAGAACTGGGTTGGGTGTGAAAAAGAATTTGTTGCTAACATTCTTTTTTCATTCGTTTTTTCCAGTTACGAGTTCTTTTTTAAAGCTGATTGTTTTGTGTTCATTTTGTTTAGTTCTTTTTTCATAACAGATTTAATGTTTAGTATAGAGCTTAGAAAAAATTTGCAGTGTGAGATAGGCAAGAAGTAAGGCATGTAGCAACATCAGCATGGCAAAGGGCACTCCTTTAAAGGCAAGGAAGGGCAAAAATATTTTAAGTCAAGTGATAGCGATTGCTATATGAGTTGTACGATTTTTGAATCAAGCACGGGCAACTCCGGGCCATGCTGCTAGTTTATATATGTGTAAATATATATTTATATCATTTTATCATAAGGTTCACCCTGTACAAGGCATGTGGGCCATTCAAGGTAGAGAATTATGTTAAGAGGTAGTTTATACAGATAGAAGGGGTAGATAACAGTTAACTCTAGACTTGAACAGTTTAATATTGTAGTGATCAGGAAACATCCTCTTGGGAGTCTATTCCACAGAGCAGTGGGTCATGGGAAGAAGCTATTTCAGTGGAAATTATGTTTCACCAATGGAATACAGAGGGAATATGGGTGGTTTGTTACAATTAAGTGGCATGGTGGGGTCTAGCCATGAAGGTTAGAGCTGGTGGAACTAATGAATGTAGTTCATCTGTGCACTTAAAATAGTGATAGACTAGTAAGAGTCTCATCACATCCTGCCTGTGAAAGAGGTTGGAGGGCAGAAAATAATTCTTCTCCAACACGGACTCAGAGATACTTTCTTGATGCTCTTTTATTTCTGGAAAGTTAAACATTTTAAAAACAGCAAAAGATATATGTGCCATTTATGGATATGGTGCCATAGCTGAGAGTACTGTTTTGTATATGGTTTGCTAGATTAAGAAGAAACTTTGATCTGGAAAAAACAAGAATGTTCTGGCAGGCCTGTTCATTAATGATGACCAAATCAAAATTCTAATTAAAGATAACTCCATAACATAGCACAGAACATTATAAAGATATTCTATATATTTAATATAATTTGAAAACAGTTGGATGCATGAATTACAACAATATTGGGATGCCTCCCAATTTAACATAAAAACTTGAAGAGTTGACTTAAAGGGAAATAACTGAAACATCCAAAAGGGGCATGGCATGTTGAACTAGAACAATCTACCCTGGTGGAGGAAATAAAGGGTTCAGTTTGAAATTACAATCACCTGAAGAATGCTGGAGTGTAGAACAGACAAATTGTTGTGAATATGGCAATATGAGGATATCAGTTCGAATAATGTAAATAATGTAAAAAAAATTAATGGACCACCTTTTCCCCTGTGAGCCTTTGCTCAAACACATAAAAATCAACCCTTTTTTAAAAAGAAAAATGAGGGAAATGGATTGTTTACAGCAATGTGGAGTGAAAAAATTGTTGGGTCAGATAATATGAGCCAACAGTTAACCATTCCAAAAGTCAGTTTGCATCTAAAGAAGGTGCTGTCAAGTTCTGTTCTGTGGACAATATTTGATTCCCAGCATAGGGATTGAACTTGCAACCTTTTGGTTATAAAATTAATGCTTTGTTGGATTAACCTGTCTCTCCTGCTGGTTCAGATGGGTTCTGCCGAAGTAGCTCAATTTAAGCTTGTTTTTCTCTAGTGGGGGAACACTTTCAGTTGCCTGGTGAATTATTGACAGAGTAATTCAGGAGTGAACAGACTTTCTGTTGCCTGGATAATATCCACAAAATAATTTAACACTGGTAGTTCAATCTCCATGCTTGACAACAAATATTGTCCATAGAACAGATCTTAACAATTGCTGGTGTGGTTTGTATGTTTTAGCATTGCCATTTGGGCATCGGTTGATTTGATGCTAGACTTTCGGGCACCAGACTTTTAGATGCTAGGAATAAAATGTTGGAAAACTGAGATGCTGATAGAATATGTGACACTTTTTAGATTTGCAATAATGAATACTATCAAGTTCTTGAGGAGCCTTGCTCATAATTACCAAATAAACTAAAGTTACATAACAGTTTTTACTGATTAACAGATTTAATGTTTTTATTTTTTAATAATAAAGTTACAGTTTTAAAACATTTTTAAAGTTCAACCTTTGAATTATGATGAATTGATCAACATTTTTCCTAGCAACCCAAAAGTCTGGCAACTAAATGTCTGGCAACTAAAAGTCTGGCACCAAATCAGCTGGCACCCAGACAGCTGTGTCCAATCAAATTTAGAAAAGTATTCTTCCCAATTGGCCTGATTAAATACAGCAATCAAATAAAAGCATCTGGGATTGGCCAATTGAAAGGGTGTGTCTTTCATCAGGACAATGCACAAACTCATGTCTTTTTGTAGACCCAGCAGAAATTGATAAATTTTGGCTATGATGTCCCACTGTCTGCTGCATTCATCTGAATTTGCACATTTGGATTACCACTTTTGATCCCTACAAAATTCTCATAATGGAAAGAACTTAAAATCTTAGGAAGCCTGCTAAACCAATTCCTTACTTAGAAAGTGTCAGTTCTGTGTCAGTTCATGAAAATGCCTGAAAACTTGTGAAAGGTAGTGATTCAAAATGGCACATATATGATTGAATAAACTTATGTACAAATGCCTAAATGTAGTAGTATGATTTCTCACACATCCTTAGAAGATGAATAAATCAATTCTTTTTCCATTTAACTCAATTTAATAACCAGAGTTTCTCAGGAATCTTGTCTCCAGCCCACCTTTGAATTATCAAACATGAAAGTGTTTTTTTTTCATAGCTATAAAAGTAGGGTCTTTGAAAGACTGACCACCCCAAACCTGTCTGGGTGGTCCCCACTTTCTGGTTGGTGGAACACGAGTGGGTGGAAATAGGTGATTATCCATATAATGAATCAGACATTGAGTGAAGGGGCAATCAGTGAAATAGCTAGGAAGTGAGTGTGTAGAGGCTCGTTTTCTATGGTTTGAACTTAGTGAGAAGTCATTTAAAAAAAAGTTTGTTTTCTCATAGCAGAAGGAAGATTGCCAACTGAGAAATTGTTTTTTTTTTTTTTTTTTCTAATGCCCAATCCAACAAGTGTCTTGAAAGGCATTTGTCATTATTATTTTGTTGATGGTGTTCATGGCCCTAATATTGGTTATTAAAACAAATTTGTGAAACATAGAGAGCACTGGTATATTCACATACAGCCAACCTTGGATGTCATCACAGCTGGTGCAGTGACGTGCTGAATTGCATTACCATATAAATATTGTCTTTAAAATTTGTTTAAAAACACTATGGACTTTTGCTCCTACCCAATAACTGGGATATCTGATTCTAGAAAAAAAGGATGTTTTAAATATTTTCAACAGCTTCACTTTCCATCATAATGTTATTATTTTCATTTGTTATCTGACAACTGAATAACATAGAAAACTGACTTAACATTTGCTTTCAGGTAATACTTTTGAATGTATTTCCTATGAACTTTCAGAGATTTTCTTCTTCTTCTTGAATAAAATAGACCTTTAAACATATCAGATGACTTCTACTACTATTACTACTACATTTCTAGGGAACCTAAAACATGCAAACCACACAACAAATGTATTTTATTTTAATCATTTATTTAGTTTAATAGAAAAAACTGAAACAGATAAAGACTCTTAGAATATTGTTATAAAGAGACAGCTGAAATTTCTTGAACCCACAATGAGGAACAAGGGCTTGGAAAACCTAACTCAATTGAGGGCATGAGCGATAGGGGGAAGGCAGGTTACCTGATGCGCTTAACTGATGAGCTTGGGTGAATGGATAGCAAGACAGGAGGCTTGGCAAAGGGCAAAACACTGCAATGAGGTGCAAGGAATAACAAGTTGTGAAGATCCTGAAGGAATGCAGTATATAGAAGACATACTTCTTTATCCAGGTCAGTATGTTATTTTTCTTTTTTGTTTTACTAATGGTCACCCTATAAAAGGCTTAAGAGCCACTCAAGATAGAAGGTACTGAATGAGGTATGTGATATGAATGTAAGAGTAGGAAGTGAGGATAAGGAGAATATGGAAGATAGATGTAAAAAATGATAATGTATATAAATCTAATGTTTTTTATATTAATGTTCACTCAATACAAGGCTCAAGAGTCACTCAAGGTAGAGAATTACTTAATGAGATATGTTACATGAATGTAGAGTAGAAAGTGAAGATTATGAGGATATGGATGATGGATATAAAAAAGATATTGTATATAAATATAATGTCTTTTATACTAGTGTTCACTCACTACAAGGCTCAAGAGTCACTCAAGGTAGAGAATTACTGAATGAGATGTGTTACATGAATTTAGAGTAGAAAGTGAAGATTATGAGGATATGGAGGGTGGATATAAAAAATATTGTATATAAATGTAATCTTTTTTATACAAATGTTCACTCACTGCAAGGCCCAAGATCCACTCAAGATAAAGGTTTACTGAATAAGGTGTGTCATATGAATGTAAGAATAGGAAGTGAAGGTTACATGGATATGGAAGATAGGTAAGAATTGACCCTTGACTTCAAATAGCATCCATGTGGGTGTCTGTTTCACAAAGCAATGGTTTTTGGGAAAAAGCTGTCTGAGAGGAACATCCTCCTTACTGTTAAAATACAAAGGAAATGAGGGTGGTTCTTAACAATTCTATTATATTACCATACCTCAAAGACTCTAACATAAAATATTCTTATATTTCCTTCAACACAATATTTTGTTTTAATTAACATCAAAGACATTAGATGTATCAGCAGCGTAACAGTTATGCATATGTGTAATTGAATTGGCAAGCAGAGTTCAAATTCTTGGCTAATCTGTTGCTTTTACTTTTGTACTAATACCCTTAGAAAAAGCTTGAATTCGTCCTCCAGCTATGGGTTAAATATCAGAGTAGACTGTGCACTCAATGTTTGAATAGCAGCCAATCTAGAAGAAACTCTAAATTCAAGACTATGAAAAAGCAAAAGAAAACCACACCACTATTTTTCCTAAGAATTTATAGCAATTTGCATATATTAATGGAAAGGAAGCTGTGAAGAGCCATAATTGCTTATTTCCTAAAGGGAGAGCAACATCTCTGAAAACAAATTATAGAGAAAGCAAGAGAAAACCACACCACTATTTTTCCTAAGAATTTTATAGCAATTTGCATATATTAAAGGAAAGGAAGCTGTGAAGAGCCATGACTGCTTATATCCTAAAAGGAAAGAGATATGGCAATTCAAAGATAATAAAGATAAAAGGAGTATGTGGAGAGCTGTAACCACTTACATTCTGAAGGGACATGACAATTAAAAAAAGAATCATCAAAAACTCATTTAGATATAAATCACTGTAAATAGTCACAGATGTAAATATTTGAATACTAAAACAGACAATAAATCTTTTACACTTTTACACAACCATTCAGTCTGACACAAATTGCAGAAGTCTTTTGATTGCTAACTGACCAATGTTACTGTCTACTTCAATACGTATAGCATCTTTGTTTCTCTTTATTCCCACTTTTTAAATGCTAATTGACTCATCAATGAAGGTACAATCATGGCAGTTTCTTACATCCAATTTGTTTGGAGACTCTAAAATACAAAGTTAATGAGAATCTTCACCAGAAAAGCCAGTTTATCAACTTGAATATAAGAAAAATATTTCTTAAAGTCCTTCTTCTTAAGAATAAAATATCAGAATTTATTGAGAAAAAACAAAATGAGTTTGAAAACTTTAAATAAAAATTTCACACAAAAGTCTTTTTTCTTATTAACTATTCTTATTAGTAATATATAAAAATTTATTTTAAAAATAAATTTTGCAAATTTAAATATTGTTTGAAAGATCTTTTTTTAAATAGAACGTTTAAAACCTCTCCTAGTTCTATATTATGACAAAAGCTGATCACCAGCAAGGAAATGGGCACCAGTATTTGTGTCCAAAAGTAACCATTTCTATTCACAATTTCATTATTTAATAAATATGTTCAAAACAAGTATCAAAAACTATGCACAAAACAAGGATTGAAAAACCAATCTCAAGACAAGGATTAAAAGACATGTTCAAAACAAGGGTAAAAAAGATATTCAAAACAGGGATAAAAATGTTCAAAACAAGGATCAAAAACCATGTTCAAAATAAAAGTTGAAAACCAATCTCAAAGATCAAAAAATATGTTCAAAACAGGGATAAAAATGTTCAAAACAAGGATCAGAAACCATGTTCAAAATAAAAGTTGGAAACCAATCTCAAAGATCAAAAAATATATTCAAAACAGGGATCAAATTAAAAAATGTTCAGGGATAAAAAAAACAAGGATCAGAAACCATGTTCAAAATAAAAGTTGGAAACCAATCTCAAAGATCAAAAAATATGTTCAAAACAGGGATAAAAATGTTCAAAAAAACAAGGATCAGAAACCATGTTCAAAATAAAAGTTGGAAACCAATCTCAAAGATCAAAAATATCTTCAAAACAGGGATAAAAATGTTCAAAACAAGGATCAGAAACCATGTTCAAAATAAAAGTTGGAAACCAATCTCAAAGATCAAAAATATCTTCAAAACAGGGATAAACCATGTTCAAAATAAAAATCTCAAAGGAAAAAGAAATCAAAACAGGGATGTTCAAAATCAAAATAAAAGTTGGAAACCTCAAAAATCTCAAAAAGATCAAAAAAATATGTTCAAAAAACAGGGATCAAAAAATGTTCAAAACAAGGATAAAAGAAACCATGTTCAAAATAAAAGTTGGAAACCAATCTCAAAGATCAAAAAATATGTTCAAAACAGGGATAAAAATGTTCAAAACAAGGATCAGAAACCATGTTCAAATTAAAAGTTGGAAACCAATCTCAAAGATCAAAAATATGTTCAAAACAGGGATAAAAATGTTCAAAACAAGGATCAGAAACCATGTTCAAATCAAAACAGGGAAAAGTTGGAAACCAATCTCAAAATAAAAGATCAAAAAAATATGTTCAAAACAGGGATAAAATGTTCAAAACAAGGATCAGAAACCATGTTCAAAATAAAAGTTGGAAACCAATCTCAAAGATCAAAAAATATCTTCAAAACAGGGATAAAAATGTTCAAAACAAGGATCAGAAACCATGTTCAAAATAAAAGTTGGAAACCAATCTCAAAGATCAAAAAATATCTTCAAAACAGGGATAAAAATGTTCAAAACAAGGATCAGAAACCATGTTCAAAATAAAAGTTGGAAACCTATCAAAGATCAAAAAGATTCAAAAAAATAAATGTTCAAAAAAACAGGGAAAAAAAATGTTCAAAACAAAAAAGGATCAGGGATAAAAAACCATGTTCAGAAACCATGTTCAAAATAAAAGTTGGAAACCAATCTCAAAGATCAGAAAAAAAATATGTCAAAAAAAACAGGGATAAAAATGTTCAAAACAAGGATCAGAAACCATGTTCAAAATAAAAAGTTGAAACCAATCTCAAAGATCAAAAAAAATATGTTCAAAACAGGGATAAAAATGTTCAAAACAAGGATCAGAAACCATGTTCAAAATAAAAAGTTGGAAACCAATCTCAAAGATCAAAAAATATATTCAAAACAGGGATAAAATGTTCAAAAACAAGGATCAGAAACCATGTTCAAAATAAAAGTTGGAAACCAATCTCAAAGATCAAAAAATATATTCAAAACAGGGATAAAAATGTTCAAAACAAGGATCAGAAACCATGTTCAAAATAAAAGTTGGAAACCTATCTCAAAGATCAAAAAATATGTTCAAAACAGGGATAAAAATGTTCAAAACAAGGATCAGAAACCATGTTCAAAATAAAAGTTGGAAACCAATCTCAAAGATCAAAAAATATATTCAAAACAGGGATAAAAATGTTCAAAACAAGGATCAGAAACCATGTTCAAATTAAAAGTTGAAAACCAATCTCAAAGATCAAAAAAAATATTTCAAAATGTTTCAAAACAAGGGGATAAAATGTTCAAAAAACAAGGATCAGAAACCATGTTCAAAATAAAAGTTGGAAACCAATCTCAAAGATCAAAAAATATATTCAAAACAGGGATAAAAAAAATTCAAAACAAGGGATGTTAAAATGAAACCTATCTTCAAAAATATGTTCAAAACAGGGATAAAAAAAACAAGGATCAGAAACCATGTTCAAAATAAAAGTTGGAAACCAATCTCAAAGATCAAAAAATATATTTCAAAACAGGGATAAAATGTTCAAAACAAGGATCAAAAGATCAAAAATAAACAGGGATAAAAATGTTCAAAATAAAAAAAGTTGGAAACCAATCTCAAAAATAATTCAAAACAGGGATAAAAATCAAGGAAAAATATATTCAAAATAAAAGGGAAACCAATCTCAAAGATCAAAAAAATATTTAAAAAAAACAAGGATCAGAAACCATGTTCAAAATAAAAGTTGAAACCAATCTCAAAGATCAAAAAATATATTCAAAACAGGGATAAAAATGTTCAAAACAAGGATCAGAAACCATGTTCAAATTAAAAGTTGAAAACCAATCTCAAAGATCAAAAATATGTTCAAAACGGATAAAAATGTTCAAAACAAGGATCAGAAACCATGTTCAAAATAAAAGTTGGAAACCAATCACAAAATAAAGATCAAAAAATATGTTCAAAACAAGGATAAAATCATAGTCAAAACAAGGATCAAAAACTGTGTTCAAAACAAGGGTAAAAACCATGTCGATAAACAATGTTAAAAACTCAACTTAAATTCTGTAAAAGTTAACCTGATTAGTTCACATGCCTAAAAAATAACTTACAGTGAAATTCATACACAAGCTTCTGGAGCTTATTGCCTTACCATAAATTTCAGGTACTGAAGCCTTTCAGCAACATTGTGCAGATATTGGTAGAAAGTAGTGAAATCCTTGTGAACTTCAAGAGTTACTTTTCTTTTTTTTTACATTATTTTCTTTTTTACTTCAATAAATAATTTACGTGAATAGTAGATAAATTTTTTCAATGTATACATTTGGCGTGTTGTCTTTCATCTTTCCATTTCTTTCCTTTTTTATTTTACATTTCTAATTGTTTATTTGCTCCATTCACTTTTGCACAAATAATCTTAGGAAAAGTATGAATCCATCATTTCTGCATAAGCAATTATGGCTCTTCACAGCTTCCTTTCTTTCATACATGTGAATTGCCATAAATTCTTGAGCAGGTATAGAGGTTTATCCTTTATTTCCTTTTTAGTATGTGATTTATTGGTTCTTTCCATTTGTGGCCATAAGGAAATAACTGTTTTAACATTTTGGTGATCAGTGGCCATGACTTTTCATTTTGAGGATACCAAGTTGGGAGTTTTCTGGTTGCTGCTTCCTAATTGGTAGCAAAAAGATTGAACTCTTTGGTAGTGCTTAGAGTGGCTGCTCTGATCAACAGTCACATAATGTTAGGGTATTTGCAGTACCATATCACACATTGATAGGTGTCCAAGCATGTAAGGTCTTGAGAAAATATCAATTTAACATATGCCATTATTTGTGGAGATCATGAGTAAATAATGTTAATATGAAAATCTCATGAACATAATGCAGAGGATCAGTTTTCGATTACTATTAAGTAGTAAATTTATCCCCCTAAATTACTTTATACTAATATGATAATTAGACTATATATTTAAAGATTTATATGTGAAAGACTTCTAATAATAGTAAAGACTTAACAATAATGGTAATAATAATAATAATATTATAATGATAATATTATTATGATATTATAATAATAATATTATGATTTTATAATAATAATATAATAGTAATGATAATAGTAACATTATAATAATATTAAAATAATATTATTATAATAGTAATAATAGTAATAACATAATATTATCATAATAATAGTATAATGATAATAGTAATAATATAATAATATTATATTATAATGATAATAGTAATAATAATAATAATAATACTAATAATATAATGTTATAATAATAATAATATTAGTATAATAATAATATACTATGATAATTATTGTATAATAGTAATAATATTATAATAATAGTAATTATAAAAATAGTATAATAGTAATAATAGTAAAGACATAAAATATCAGTTTCATGTCAGCCATCTTTCTTTTTTTTTTTTTTGATTACATGAATAAACTATTATTCTAATTAAATGAAAATAAAAAGACATGATTGTTTGAAATCATATTCAGTCAGGATACCATTTAAAATCTTTTCTATTGGTTGGGCTTAGAATATACTGAAAATAACCAAAAAAGACCGATTTCCAATGTTTGGATTAAATTTGGTATAATACAAACCAATATCTATTTTTTTTTAACTCTGGCATAAACTGGATACATGTCTATCTATCAATTAGGTTGTTACATCAATTCACACATTTTTTTTTACGATGTTCTGCAAATGATCTCAAAGAATAATCTTTCATAGCATTCTTTTGCTTTTAACTAACTCTGGTGATCCTACACTATTTACATTATTCGGACTATTGTCCTCATCTTTGTTGCCATATTTATTACAACGTTTCGGCCATTGTACGCTCCGACTTTCTTCAGGTGGTTGGAATTTTGAACTGAACCCTTTATTTCACACACTGCAGTAGTGTTATAGTGGAACACACCTATTCTATAGTTAATAGACTCTCCCACCTATAATAAGTACGAGTAGTAAGAGGGAGTCGCTCAGTAGGTCAGTCAGTCAGTCAATGCCAGACAACTGTTAGTCGACTACTAAAGTATCAGCGACCACAACTAGATTTCTCTGCGTCATTACCTAGTATATCAAGTTCCTAACGTTTTGTATGTCAAACCTATTTTAGGACTGACTTAGTACAAATACAAGCCTCCACTGTGAAACCACTCCATAACAAGTAGACTGTTCTAGTTCCACATACCATGTTTAATGGATATCAGTTATCTCCTGTTAATTCCCCTCTCCAAGTCCTCCACTGCCTTAAGGACACATGGCACAGTGGATAAAGGCGTTAGTTAGATCCAGTGACAGGACCCAAAGAGCGTGAGTTCAATACCCGAGAACTTGGAGAGGGGAATTAACAGGAGATAACTGATAACTGACATCCATTAAGCATGGCACGTGGGACTAGAACAGTCTACCCCAGTGAGCGAAATAAAGGGTTCAGTTCGACATTACAACAACCTGAAGAAAGCCAGAGCGTACAACAGCCAAAACATAATAAATATGGCGACAAAGATGAGGACAATAGTCCGAATAATGTAAATAATATACATAATACCTCATCTCAGAAATATAGACAGATACTAAAAGGCTGAAACGTTGTAATAAATATGGCGACAAAGATGAGGACAATAGTCTGAATAATGTACATAATACCTCATCTCAGAAATATAGACAGATTCTGGTCATCGTGTGTGACTGTTTTCTAATGTTATTGAAATTTGATTTCATATTAGACACCCCTTTGAGACAGAATTCCAAGAAAACAAGAATAATCATGTTCGACATCTCTTTGCTTTTAAACAAGGTCACAAAGCTGCTTGAGTCATTTGTGCTGTGTATGGAGATGATTTCATTACTGACAGAATGGCACAGAAAATGATTTTCTCATTTCAAGAAGGGGGAAGTTCAAACTCACAAACTCTGCATTATTGCCAATATGTTCAGTTTATTGAGAACCAATTGTACACACTTATTAAAGAAGAACTACACCAGACTACAAACGGATTGGCTCAGAACATGGCAGGCTCTCCTGTTATTGTCATTTGTCATCTTCATCAACAATCAGGGCACTTTGACATGGTGTAATGGTTAGCAAGTTTTTCTTGCCAGAACAATTTATGACTGGGTAGTGAGTTCACTTCTAACTAGGTGCCCCATACTTTCGGCCTTGTGCAACAGCTAAGCTACACTTAGAAAATCAGCATGTTTGCCAACAACCAAACAGTCAGTACTAAATTGTATGTTGAAGAAATGAACAGTCTCAAAGAAGCAATTCATCTGAAATGATCTGACCAGTGATACAGTATGATTATTCCATATGACAATGCTTGCCTTTACATTGCTAACATGACCAAACATGCAATTAAAAAGTTTGGTTGGGAAGTTCTGCCATATCCACTATATTCAGACTATCAACTTTTTCAGCCACTTTTATAAAAAATTGAGGGGTGTTTCATTCAACAATGATGTGGAGCATAAAAAGTGGCTTGATAAATTTTCAGTGACAAAACCTAGTGATTTCTATTGTCAAGGCATGAAACAGTTGATAATTGGCAGGTAGTTGTAAACAATGAAGGGAAACACAGTGTTAAATGATTTAGAAGAACTATTAAGTATTAAAATAAATTATAAAAAAGAAGAAATTTATGTAACAACCTAATATTAATTCATTGTGATTTTTGTCTTATAGGACTTATATTTGAAATTAAGTAACTCAAGAATAGTTTATATTTCATTAAATTAATCAGCCTAACCTATTATCCTATTATGTATACCATCCTGGGTATGACAATAAAGTACGTTCACATCCTGGGTATAACAATAAACTACATCCAGCAACAAGGCTTCTGATCAGAAGATTGGAGTTTTGTAGAGCCTGGAACAACCTCTTAATTCCTGTTGTTACCAGGTTCACCATGCCCCAAGGTGGTAGCACCTGTTTAGGTCACAGCTGTAAGCAAATAGTGAACCCCTCAAACAAAAACACTATAAAAGTATAAAAATACATTTTAATAGTAAAAATACCAGCAATACATTTTTATATAAAAAGACCATTACTGCTTATAACAAAATGACCAACAATACATTTTCTATAGTTGTAGGCAGACAATTGCATTCAAAATATATTTAGTTGAAGTGATAAAATTGTGTTCAGAATATTTAGATTTCGACATTAAATAACCCATAGAGGTTGATATGCCGCTAAACAAAATCAACCAACCTAACCAATCAAAATATTTAGATTTCGGCATTAAATAACCCATAGAGGTTGATATGCCGCTAAACAAAATCAACCAACCTAACCAATCAAAATATTTAGATTTCGGCATTAAATAACCCATAGAGGTTGATATGCCGCTAAACAAAATCAACCAACCAAACCAATCAAAATATTTAGATTTCGGCATTAAATAACCCATAGAGGTTGATATGCCGCTAAACAAAATCAACCAACCTAACCAATCAAAATATTTAGATTTCGGCATTAAATAACCCATAGAGGTTGATATGCCAGCTAAACAAAATCAACCAACCAAACCAATCAAAATATTTAGATTTCGGCATTAAATAACCCATAGAGGTTGATATGCCGCTAAACAAAATCAACCAACCTAACCAATCAAAATATTTAGATTTCGGCATTAAATAACCCATAGAGGTTGATATGCCGCTAAACAAAATCAACCAACCTAACCAATCAAAATATTTAGATTTCGGCATTAAATAACCCATAGAGGTTGATATGCCGCTAAACAAAATCAACCAACCTAACCAATCAAAATATTTAGATTTCGGCATTAAATAACCCATAGAGGTTGATATGCTGCTAAACAAAATCAACCAACCAAACCAATCAAAATATTTAGATTTCGGCATTAAATAACCCATAGAGGTTGATATGCCGCTAAACAAAATCAACCAACCAAACCAATCAAAATATTTAAATTTTGGCATTAAATAACCCATATAGGTTGATATGCTGCTAAACACAATGACAAACAATATATTTTATCTGTAGTTTAAGGCATACCATTGCATTCAAAATATATTTAGTTGAAGACATAAAATTGTGTTCAAGTTCAGCATTAAATAACCCATTATAGTTGATATGCCAATAAACAAAATCAAACAACCAAAATGAAAGAACTCTCTCATGACATTAATCCATATAGTACCAGCAAGTTCTTAAATCAAACTGTATTCTAAAATATAACTTTTAAAAAAACTGCAACATAAAACATGCACATCACCACCTCTAATCATATCCACACAGACTTGTAAATGCTCAAAAGCTGAGTATCATTTACCATGTATTCAATTGTGAAGCAGAATAACATATATTTTTGTTACTTCAAAGCTCCCAAAAAATTAAATTTCACCATTAAATGATCCATAAGAGATTCATATGTAGTTAAACAAATCAACTAATGAACCTAACATAACATAACCTAATTTCAAGCTTGGTCATAATGTTTCTCAAACTTCTGCCAACTTCAACAGAGCATGAGTTGAAGGATTCACTTTTGATCAAACTGTAAAGTGCTGGTTTTTAAAGTTCCCTAGTAGGGACATGTGTCTTGAAGATCAAGGTGGTGGAAGATGTCTCTCTGCAACTGACAATCAACATCTGAAAACACTAGCTGAACAAAACCCATGTCAAATTATCAGAGAAACATCTCAGATAATGGGTGGCAGCATTTCAACAATATTGGGCCAACTCAATAAAATTGGTGCAGTGTAGAAACTCAAAAAATGGTTTCACATTAACTCAGTGAAAGTTAAAGAGTTTGATGTTTTGAAGTCTGCTAAATTTGAATAATCCATTTCTTGATCAAATAAGGACTTGTGATGAGAAATGGATCCTTTATGACAATAGTAAATGATTGGCTTAATGGCTTGATCATGACAAAGGACTCGAGTATCTTTGGAAACTGAAATTGCACTAGCAGAAGATTATGATGATTTTATGGTGATCCCCTATTGGGGTTATTCATTACAGCTTTCTAGAAACTAAACAGAATATGAATGCCAAAATTTACTGCCAACAACTGGATAAAATGCAATTTTATTTAAGCCAGTTGTTTCCAAACTTTTTTTCTCTGGGCTACATTATTGGAATGAAAATTTTTTCATGCCACACTAAATTTTATGTGATAAAACATACATTTAAAAATAAAAAACAACAAACAGTATGTTAAATCTATATCTATATATATATATATATATAAAACAGATGATGTCTGCGTGTTTATGTGATACCTTTTCACTTGAAATCCATCCAACCAATTTTGACCAAACTTGGCACCTTCACTGTACAATGCTAGAGATAGGTTCTTAGCATAAAATCAATCATATTTAAAAAATCAATAAAGCCAATCAAAATCAATAAATTCAACTTTTTCCCCTCTAATTTCCTTCAAACTTGGTATGTAAGTTACTTACATCATGATGAGCTCAACAATAACTCATTTTTATTTCTATGCCACTGCGTTTAGTGAAAAACCATAAAAAACAAAAAATCATTTTCAACACAAATTGATTTCAGTACAAATTTTAAACTAAAAACTCCTTCAAATTTCAAGCAATCTAATACAGACTTCACTCAATTGTAGCCAACAATAAGTTGATTGTTTAACAGTCATTTAACTTGATAATTGAGTTCACCCATATCGTGAAAACCCATGTAAATAGCGAAAAATGATGATTTTTACTGGTTTCTTTCTTATTTTTCGTTGATCTTTCAACCAATTTTCATCAAAGTTAACAATTGCTTTATAAATGTATCCTCTTTTACATCCCTGGTAGCACAATGATAAATTGAATTTCAAAAACTCCAAAATAATTGTGGTCTCAAGTGGGTCTTCATGTTGCCTGTTTTACCCCTTCATGTCCTCTGCTAACTTTGAGTGAATAAATACAGACTACTTCTGTTAACTACATTAATTGAAAATGTTTTTTTTTATTAAATTACTTTAAATAATTGAAGAAGATAGACCCTGTTACATCTAAACATGATGCTGTTTTTGCTCCATTCTAATTGAATGCTTTTTCTGATCAACCAGCTGAGCATAGCTGCTAGTATAATATATAATACAAATAACTTATAATATGATTAAAGTATACAAGGTATGAGCATGTTTTTGATGGGTAATCTCCTTTATATTTGGCCTAATTTGAAAAAACCAACTCATCTCTTCATCAACACAAAGTGGCCTTTCCCTTTTTTGTTTTTTGGTATTTGTCAGATCTGAAAATCCTTGTTTAGAGCAATATGTCATGGAGAAGCTTAGAAGAATGGATAATGCTTTTGAAGAGACACATGGATGTTGTTTCTGGTTGTATATCCAAAAACAGTTCAGTGATACACTCTTGTGTTTCATTTTTAAGGTGTCAATTCTTCCTTCTCATTTAATGTCAGATCTAAACAGCTTGAATTTACAATATGATCTCTAATCCAGTCAAGTTTTTCCATAGACCACGATGGAAAATACTCAGAAAGTGTTAAGGGGAGATAACCATGAATTTGAAGTCAGAACATTATCATTGATAACTCTCTCCTCCAATTTGTGGACTCTAGTTACTATATTCTTAATACTTGATATAATGCAAAAATATCACAATGATCAAATTGGTAAATAATTATTTATAACTATTTATACTGGGACACATGCATGCAATTACAATTAATCCATAATAATATTTTAAATTTTGAAATCATATAAATTTTTTAAACTGTTTGTCAATCTGTGGTTGTCTTTCAATCATTCTACCTCACCTCCTATCCTCTTCCACCTCACCTATGAGGCATGCCACACCATTTAGCAACCACTGGGTTAAGCATAATGCAACTGGAACTGATTAATTGATGAGGTTCAATTCTGCTTCATGATAATGATCAATCCACATGTTGCCAGGATGACACTACAGAAACCCACCAACTTTACTATACTTTACCATATCCACCATATTACCCTGATCTCTCACACATTGACTAACACTTTTTTATGTGTCTTGAAAAGTTTTTAAATCAAAAGATTTCTTGACATCCAAATCTTTTGAATTTTATCATAGATAACCTTGTTACTTGATGGCTTGATGTATAGATGTTCAGGCTTCCTATTTTGATTGATTTAAGCGCTGTTTAAATACATTAATTCAGGAATAAAAGTTGATTCCAAAATATCATAAAGGTATAAATAATCTTGTAACTCTATGGGAGAAATGTATAGATGTTCAGAGGTTCCTATTTTGACTGATTTAAACACTGTTTAAATACATTAATTCAGGAATAAAAGTTGATTCTAATATAGGACATTATTTTCTGAACAGCCTAACATTTGATGTCACCTCTTGCCAAGGGCAAGGTGTAAAAATGATTAGAATTTGAGTGACATTAGTTGTGATTGATTTGGTGAGTTTGACCAAAGAGTGACATGTCAAGACAGGTGCTATAGTTGCAGTGACCAGAAGATTTTGTTACAGTATCAGTCAGAAGGATGTGTGGATAATGTAATGGTTTTTAAGCAGAATTGGTGAGTTGCGTTTAAATTCTGGAATTGTCTGTTGCACTTAGTTTCACACTTATTCTTTTCATTTTCTTTTTCATTTTTTCTTTATTTTCTGTTTCATTTTCTATTAATTTTTTTCTCTTTTGTTTGTTTTTTTTATTCATATTCAATTTGAAAATTTTATTTTTTATTTATTTAATTTTTTTTATTTCTTTTTCAGTTTTTAAACTTTGGGGGATAGTTGAATAACAACCACTCTTACTGCTACTCTGATGGCCACCTCCTGCCATTTATATTTGAGTACCTCCTGCCACTTATATTTGAGTACCTCCTGCCACTTATATTTGAGTATAGTCTTTTAAATGTTTAGTATTTGTGTGATGTTTAAGTGAGTATGGTTAAAGATATTATGTGTAAGACGTTGTCGAGGTAAGACTTTATATTCACAATCATGAGTTCCATCATCAGAGGCATAGGGACATCACATGTACTGCAGCCACGGTAGAAGTGATGTGTCTTGGGCAAAATAGTCTCCAGGCCACTTTTGAATTCAGAGTTTTCCTTCTCCATGATCAGTTGCCACCCAAGCCTATAGAACTCAGTCTATCCTGCTATTTACCCACAGCTGGAGGGAGAAAAGATGAATTCATACCTTTCCCAAGAGTATTAGCATGTAAGTGAATGTAATGAACTTGACTGGAATTTGAACTTGACTGGAATTTGAACTTGGGTCTCTGATTCCTCAATCCAAGCCACAATCCATTATGCCGCCATACCTACATATCTAGTAACCATATTATTTTTTACAATATCAGTGAAAGGGATTTGTGGTTAGTGTTTTAGTAGGTTTTAGCGCAGAAAATGGAATTGGCAAGCCAAGTTCAAATTCCAGTCTTGCCAGTTGCATTCACTTTCACACTAATTCCCTTGGGAATGGCATAAATATATTTCTTCTCCTCTCAGCTACAAGTTAAATAGCAGGTTAGACAGCCGGCTTAGAAGAGAGACTACTCTAAAATCAATAACAGAGAAAGCAATGAAAATCCACTATATTATATATTCCAAGGAGTCATGGCTATTCACATAAAATAAAGAAAAGGAAGCTATGGAGAGCCATGATTGCCTACACCCTGAAAAGAGAAAGACAACTCTGAAGTGAAATCTGTGGAGAAGGCAACAACAAATCACTCTATCTTTCCTAAGAACTCATGGCAATTCCCAGATAATAAAGAAAAGGAAGATATGGAGAGCCATAATCGCCTACATCCTGAAGGGAGAAAGACAGCTCCGAAGTGAAATCTGTGGAAAAGGCAACAAAAATCACTCTATCTTTCCTAAGAAGTCATGGCCATTCCCAGATAATAAAGAAAAGGAACCTATGTAGAGCCATGATCACCTACTTCCTGAAAAGAGAAACGCAACTCTGAAGTGAAATCTCTGGAGAAAGCAACGGGAAACCACTATAATGTCTTTTCTAAGAAGTCATGGCCATTCCCAGATAATAAAGAAAAGGAAGCTATGAAGAACCATGACCACCTACTTCCTGAAAAGACATGGTATTATTCTTTCTTTAATCATTCTATAGCCATTTACGAGAAGACTTGGCTATTCACAGATATTACAAAAAAGGAAACTGTGGATAGCCTACATCACCTATGCCCTGAAGAAAAAAAGACAGCTCTGAATTCAAAACAGTGGAGAAGGTAATAGGAAATCAGACTAATATTTATCCCAAGAAAACCTGACAATTCACAGATAAAGAAAATTAATCTGCGGTGAGTCATGACTGTCTATGTTCTGAAGGAAAAAATATAGCTCTGAATTCAAAATTATGGAGAACGCATTAGGAATCCATTCCATCTTTCCCAAGAAAACATAGCAATTCATAGATAATAAAAGAAGGTAATGTGTGGAGAGTCATGATTGCCTACTTCCTTAAGGGAGACAGACAAATCTGAAGAGAAATCCATTTAGAAGACAATGGGAATCCACTTTTTTGCCTTTCCCAAAAAATTCATGGCAATTCCCAGATAATAGAGAAAAGGAATCTATGGAGAGCCATGATTGCCTACTTCCTGAAGGGAGAAAGAGAACTCAGAAGTGAAATCTGTGGAGAAGGCAATGGGAAACCACTTTTTTGCATTTCCCAAGAAGTCATGAAAATTCCTAGATAATAAAGAAAAGGAATCTATGGAGAGCCATGATTGCCTACATCTTGAAAGGAGACGGACAACTCTGAAATGAAATCTGTGGAGAACGCAATGGGAAACCACTTTTTTGCCTTTCCCAAGAAGTCATTAAAATTCCTAGATAATAAAGAAAAGGAATCTATGGAGAGCCATGATTGCCTACATCTTAAAAGGAGACAGACAACTCTGAAGTGAAATCTGTGGAGAAAGCAATGGGAAACCATTCTACTATCTTTCCCTGATAAGTCATGAAAATTCCTAGATAATAAAGAAAAGGAATTTGTGGAGAGCTATGATTGCCTATATCTGGAAAGGAGAATGACATCTCTGAAGTGAAATCTGTGGAGATGTCAATAAGTAATGCCTCTACTATTTTTCACATAAGTACATGGCAATTCCCTGATAATAAAGAAAGGTAATATGTGGAAAGTCATGATTACCTCCATCTTGAAAGGAAACAGACAAAATTCAAAACTGGAAAAGTCGACAAGAAACCACTTTACTATCTTTCCAAAAAAAGTCATCATAAAACATGGATGATAAAAAAAGGAACCCTTAATCACCTACATTCTGTTGAAAGATGACATTTTTAAATGTCATCTTTAACGGTTCCTTTTTTTAAAACTGTCTGGATAATTCAGTCCTCACTGAGAATAACTTTTTCCCCATTATAAAATAATTTACAATGTCTATGGACCTTAGTATAATCTTGTGCTATATCAAGCTCAGCTTAGTAAATACCTAAGAGTGTTTCACTATTGTTATCTTACCCTTCAGTCATAGTATGTAGCATATTAAGTCCTCATTCAAACCACACATAGCTGTAATGATATGCTGAGGCTTGGTAATGCCTTGGGTCACTTATTTGTATGCCCCTAAGACTCAAGTATGTGGGGCCCTACTCTGTTTTTGCTTATCAAAACATGGATCCACTTGGGACTGTAGGGCACTTGTACAACAAAGTTAACAGAGACAATTTCAAATTTCAAAATTTCATTGGATGCCCTCCCAATATGGATACTCTCCCAATATGGATGCCCTCCCAATATGGATACTCTCCCAATATGGATGCCCTCCCAATATGGATACTCTCCCAATATGGATACGCTCCCAATATGGATACCCTCCCAATATGGATACCCTCCCAATATGGATGCCCTCCCAATATGGATGCCCTCCCAATATGGATACGCTCCCAATATGGATACTCTCCCAATATGGATGCCCTCCCAATATGGATGCCCTCCCAATATGGATACTCTCCCAATATGGATGCCCTCCCAATATGGATTCCCAAAGTCATCACACCCTTTGCCACACCTTCTGCATGCTACTGCACAGGTGGTATGATATTTGAAAGGCTTTTCCTCTTTAACCTTTGACTTTTAGAATAGCATCACTTTTCTTTTTACTCCAATAGACACAAGGCATGTAAGCAGTTCAGCAACACAGACTGAAGATTGTACTGAACTGTTCATAATATCAACTTTGTTTCTTTCTTTATCCTTTTGTTAATACATTAATTAATTGTTGTTAGTTTGACTTCCACACTTGTTTCTTTTTTTGACCCAAAATCATATGAGTTCACCAAGTATCATTTGTGGGAGAAATGTTCCAGGAGGTATGAAATAATAATACTTTCCATTTCCGTAACAAGTCTCCTACTTTTCAACATGATTCAGTGTTTAAAGCAATTTACAAAAAGCTTTGGTCTTTATAGATCAAAACTTCACTAGATTTATGAACTGAAACCAGCTATAATCTATTATAAGGAAACAATTTATTATACAATTTGAGCAGAAACATACATCATATTGACGATATATGAGTGAGAGAATTTGTAAAGTATTGATTATTTCTCTCAGTTCGTTCTTATTAAAAATTCATTTATTATTGCAGTCAAGTGGCCAGAACTGTTCTGGATATTAATTTATGAAACCTTTACTGTAGAATTGTAATACATCTGACTGATACACTCTTTAGCCTTCCTTAAGTGAATGTGGCATCTAACCTTTAGAATTTCCTTATTAATATTAGTATTTCACTTTTATCAGTAATCCTATATCTGAAGACTGGTCACAATAGATTGAATGATATTTTTATTATTCTGAAATAGCTAAATGATTGATTGCTGAACAAATTCTCCACAGATGCAACAGAGATATGCATCTCCAGAAGGATGCTAAGGATGCCCAGGATAGAGCATGTGAATGATGAGTAAGTATTAACGAAATGAGAGCAAAAAACTAAGCAGAATTGTGGGTTATCCCACTTGACTTTGCTAAAATACCATCACTAGGAGGTGCTCCTTAAGCCTCTAAGAAGATGTGCTTTTCTCTCCTTAGCCTCTTTTACAACTTTTTAGCTCTGGTCTGAGCCACTTCTCAAAATCTGACTGTTATTTTGTCACATGGTTTATAAATAAATTTGATTATTTAGAAATTGCTGGAATATTCCTTTGAACCAGATAGATGGAAAGTGCCAATTTGAAGGATCTGAACATTTATTTTAGAATTTATTTCAGATCATTGTCTGTGGAACGTGTGGAATTTTCAATTGTTGAATTTAGAGTTGGCATGAATTTCCAGTTCCTTCAGAAATTGCCTAGTTGTTCACTTTCAAGTTTCAACAGAGTCTAAAATCATCTCCACGTCCTTGTGAGTGATGGATCATTTTCCACCCTACAACCACTTTCCCATAGACAAAATGTTGCAAGCCTCTTGCTGTTCTATCGCTATTTCTATTGAAAGTATTTTAATGAAGTACATTCCTTAGTTTTACTGGCTCTAAACTTTTTTTTTTGTTTTGTACTCCCTCACACACATTTGTTATGCACACACACACACACACACACTTATTATAGCTACTTTCATGTTTTTTCCTTTTGTCAGATATAATTCCTTGTGTTAATACATACATTGGTGTTTGTTTCATATTTATTGTTTTGTGTTATTCATTTTTACCTGGACTCATATTAAGTCCTGCCAATATTGTTTGCAGAATAAATTTTCCAGCAGCCCATGAATGTTTACTCCCGAAAGAAACAAGAAAATTTTGTTAGAAACAAAGAAAAAAGAGTACTGAACTGTTGTGTCATATCAGTCCTCCTATATGGCAATGAAGAATGGACAGTCTCCTCACAGATAAATAAGAAACTTTAATAGAGATGTAGTTTGACAGAAGAATGCTGAGAATACCATAGACTGAACATGTAAGTAATGAGGAAGATTTAGAGGCCATAGAATCACTTATAGTCAGAATCAGAAAGAAAGAGACGAAATTTCTGTCACACATAATAAGGAAAGATGGCTTGGAAAATTTGGCACTCACAAGGCATATAAAAGGTAAAATAAACAGAGGAAGGCAGTGGGCCACCTACCTGACAAGCTTGTGGAAATCGATGGCAGAATGTGGGTGGGAGGGATGGCAAAGACACAAATGTTGTTAGGAGCTAGAAATTTTCCAGTTTCTTAATAATGAAAAGTAAAAAAAATTACAAGACATTTCATAATTCTATGTCCCTTCAGGACATAAGTGATCATGACTCACCACAGCTTCTTTTTCTAATGCCATATCCCTTCAGGACGTAGGTGATCATGACTCTCCACATTACTGTACTGCTAAACTGTTAGGCCCCACTTATAACTATACTGTACTAAATGTTTTGTAATGTTCTCTAGTATTAATTCTTAATAAGAGATGAATTAGTCCTAACAGTTAACAATACACTAAATAGAATCCATGGAGAGCCATCATCACTTACATTTTGATAGGACATTGCATTGAAATATGTCATAAATTTCTATGATATTAATGTTTAGTAGGAGGTGAGTGTGGCCTAACAGTAACAGGAAGCTGTGGAGAACCATGATTGTCTACATTCTGAAGAAACATAGCATCAGAAATGTTTTATAACTTTCTATAGTGTTAATAGGAGGTGAGTGTGGCCTAACAATAAATGGAAGCTGTGGAGAGCCATGATTGTCTACATTCTGAAGAAACATAACATCAGAAATGTTTTATAACTTTCTATAGTGTTAATTGTTAATAGGAGGTGAGTGTGGCCTAATGGTAAATGGAAGCTGTGGAGAGCCATTATTGTCTACATTCTGAAGAAACATAGCATCAGAAATGTTTTGTAATTTTCTATAGTATTAATTGTTAATAGGAGGTGAGTGTAGACTAACAGTAAATGGAATTTGTGGAGAGCCATGATCACCTTCATAAGGGATTTGGCATTACCAAATATCTTGAAATTTTTTGCAGTATTGTTAATAGGAGGTAAGTGTGCCCTTACTGTTAACAGTCAGTAGACATGAAGCTTTCATGCATATGCATTATTGATCTGATATTCCCTCTTTTAAGCTAATTTTAATATAATTCTTTTTTTATGAATAAATAATTCAATAACTTGTAACTTAAATTCATTTATTTTGGGATTGCTGAAATTCTCAAGTGAATGTCATTATAAATGGTGACCTCCTAACAGGATTTGAACACACAACTACAACAAAAAGTCACCTCATTACAAATGTTATCATTATAAAAAAAGACATACTGTCAAGAATTAAAGTGGTTAAACATTACTTTGAATGAATGTCCAGTTGATAGTTCATACCCCAACACAACAAAGATCACATGTGAAAATTCTATATTTTCCTTATCTGTTAACTCTGTTTGATCTGATTACCATCTATTTCAGAATTTAAAGAACTATCTTCATTGACTTGTACATTCTCTGCATTTTTTCATTCAAAAATAGTTATATGAAGTTATTATTGGAGCAGACTCCCACATAGATGCTTCCCAAATCACTACATTCTTAACCACTAAGGTCAACTCTTATCTAATGGCTCTTGATCCCTTTATTGGGAAAACATTCATTTCACTGATGTAGTTTGTTTTCCCTTTTTTAGGCAACCCAAAATTAATATTTAGGGTGATGACAAATATTCTATTAACCTTAAGTCCTGTTAGGCTATTCCAAAATGGCAAATCCTACTGTACTGGTCAGAACTCTGATGACCCAAACTGAGTTTGAATCTCATGGACAAGGATTCTTGACAGTGATGGGTTGTCTTTATTTAAATTTTAATATAAGTTCAAAAGATGTGAAAAGACAATCAGTGTGGTTGCAGCAATAGAAAACTGAAGAATCCTCCCCGACTCCCAGATTCTTTGACATGTCAGAGTTTCAGTAGGTGGTGAGACAATCTACCACAAGGTGATAGGTAGTTAACTGACCAGTTGAGGACCATTCTCTCCCTCATTCTCTTGCTTCCCCCAAGAAATGATGCCTAATATGTCCCACCCTTGAAATAAACCAAGTAAAAGAAAATCTAAAGAAAATAGTCATTCATTCAGTCTGTGATGCAGCATTGGGACCATAGGAACTGCCAATAGACCACAATAACCCAGAGATGACATGCAATGCAATAGTCCACTAGCAGAATTTGGGACAAATTTTTTAGTTTCCAACAATACCAAGAATAAATAAGAAAAAGAAATTGTCTCGAAAATGAACTTCAATTTGTTTTTAACTAGGGGAAAAATGGCTTGTTAATTTTGACACCTCCAAAATGAAACTTCTCTCTTTTAGTTGTCTTAGAGAATCTTTTTTATCTTCCATCAGCATGGTTGATGCTAGCCTCTAATATAGTAACTCATTGCACATCAGTCTAATGTTTTCCAGAGATATGAGGTGGAATGATTATATTGAATCAATCACTAGATTTAAAGCTAAGAAAGTTCACTGTATTGTTCAAAATAATTTTTCATTGCCAAAATCTATCTTGTACTTTTATAAGTCTACTATTTGCCCATGCATTGAATATTGCTGCAACATCTGATATGGTGTTTTTGCTATGTATCTAGAGATTATTCCAAAGAAAAATCTGCAATATTATTAGTTCTAACCTGTCACCTCAACTTCAGTCATTTTCCCACTGTAACGTAACTTCCATGTGCCTTTTCTATAAATTTGTTCATGGTAATTGTTCTGATAATCTATTGTATCTCAATGTCACATATTTAAGCACAGTACTAGATTGACAGCTAGGTCTCATCATTTTATAGTTGAAATTGATAAATGTAACTGTCAGTTCTATTTTAAGAGCTTCTTTTCTCACTCTTCTTGCTTGTGGAACTTTTTTCCCACTACTTGCTTTCCTGTTAACTATGATATTTCAATGCAAAGCAATCATCATTTTCTATTTCTTTGAATCTCGATCTTTTATTATTCTCCTCATTACTCAATAAGATTTTCTCAGATTCTTTCACTCTAAGTAAACCCTTGAGTCTTAGTGGTTTTATTGCCTTGCTTGGAGTGAAATGGTTAAAATATATAGGTAAATAGCAATGGCTAACTTTTATGTTGCAACAATCAAGCAAAAGAACTGTCCATAAATGGGTATTTATAAAACTGTACAAAAAGCTTCTTCTAAGCTAATATTATTTAATGTTTTTTAGAGCTGACAGTTTTTAAGTTTGGCTTTATGTCAATTGAAAAAGTTCTGCATGTATGTGCTTGAAAGAGAGGATATGCTGATAAAAAATATAAAGCTTGTTCATATACAACATTTATAAGGAAGACAGTGACTTTGTATCTGCAGCTGGTAGTTTTATGAGTAGCAGTCATTCTGGTTCTTTTGAAGTTGCTGCAGCACCAAATCATATTTTTGACACAAGTGAATTTTCTATTACTGACTTCTTTGGTTACTAGCTTGTTTTTTTATTTGTTTTGAGATCAACCACCATCTCCCAGACTTAAGGGTTTGGGTAGAAATAGAAATAGAATCATTTGATTTGTTTATTATTCTATCTAGACAAACACATGATATTTTCTTTACTACATCTTTCAGAATCAATCTGGCTCAATTGAAGCTAATTTTCTTTTTCTTCTACAAACCATATACAAGCATTATGTCTCTTTGGGTGGTTGTGTGGGGATTACCCCACCTTCTCTACCAGGATGCTCACTAGGTGGTGTTCTATTCAGGACTACAAAAGGAACACACATGAATCCTCTTCCTCACTTTTTCACTCCATGATGCAGCAACAATATCAGAACCTCTCTCTAGAGTAGAAGATTTCTGCCCTGCAGCAAACCAAATAGTTAATTTAAAACAAACCACGTGGACATCACACACACACACACACACACACACTATAGCTAAGTATAAATGTTTTCTTTCCTGTATATATGTAAATATAATTTTTTTCTTTCTGTTCTTTTGTGAGCTATATAGTTCTTTATACAATTATATACATAAAATTCATCCACATGTTGAAATTCATTTCTTTTCAAAATGTTAAAATTGTTTCTTTTGAAACTTTGTGGTTATTATATCCATGATATTACACCAGAATACAACCCCAAATTTATGGAGGGTTGCTGGTAAGCCACATGTACTCAAATAAACTGGGTGACTGCTTTTGAAGAGAATGAAACACAACTTATACTATTTAAATATATCCAATATCCAAATACAGAAAGAAAAAGGAGAAATAGAAATGTTTGTGGACAATGTGTGTCTGCAGACTTAGCTTTGGAGAAAAGGTGTCCAGTTATCTTGTCAGCAGTTCATTCAATGTGCAGCTAACTTCTTTTGATAGTAGTAATTTCACAGCTTCATAATAAATCATTCCTACAGGGAAGAAATTGTTTTTCAACTTGATTCTTTTTCAAGCTGAAATGAAAAATCCTGAATCCAGATAATTTTCATCATTTAAAATTCTCATAACTTTGGTTTTCCCTTATCATTTATCATTTGAACAAAAATGACATTTTTTTTATGTGCTGAGTTAGAAAAGACAAAACTTTTTTTTAAATGCTGATCAATCTAAATATCTAAAGACATGGTGATTTATCCTCAATAATACATCAGGAAAAAAAACCAAATTTATGGAGGCTTGTTGCTAAGTGACATGTGCTCAAATGAACAAGCTGACGGCTTTTGGGGAGAAAGAAACACAACAAACTGTAATATCTAAATACATCTAATATTCAAATACAGAAAGAAAAAGAAAAAAAAGAAATGTTTGCAGACAATGTGTGTCTGCAGACTTAGCTTCGGAGAAAAGGTGTCCAGCTATCTTGTCAACGGTTCATTCAGTGTGCAGCTGGCAGTAATTTCACAACTTTTTCCAATTTCTGTGATTCATAATAAATCATTCCTACAGGGAAGAAATTGTTTTTCAACTTGATTCTGTTTCAAGCTGAAATGAAAAAGCCTATCCTGGATCCAGATGATTTTCCTCATTTCAAATTCTCATAATGACTTTGGTTTTCCATTATCACTTGACCAAAAATGACATTTTTTTTCATATGCTGAGTTAGAAAAGACAAGTGTTTAAATTCTGATCAATCTTCATAACTGAAGATGTAGTGAATATATCTGCATTAATACACAACGAAAGAATCCCAAGTTTATGGAGACTTGTTGCTAAGCGACATGTGCTCAAATTAACTAGCTGACAGCTTTTGAAGAGAAAGAAACACAACATCCTGTAATATTTTAATATATTTAACATCCAAATAGAAAAAGAGAAACAAAGAAAAACAAGTGCTTGCAGACAATGCATCTGTGAACTTAACTTAGGATAAAAAGATTCTGTGTATCTTTTCAATTGTCCTTGTTGAAATAGTAAACCCTTTCAGTCCACAGTTAGCTTATTTAGAGATTAGTAATTTCTAAGATTGCCGGTACCATTCTTCTGACCAGGGCTTATGGCAAAGGGTGCAGCCTGCTTGTGCCACCTTGGTAACAATATATAAGAAAAAAGAGAATGGGTCTTTGAATTTGGCACTTATATAGCCAGGGCCATGTGACCTTTACAGTAGTGATTGGTCCTTTGTTTAACCATTCAGCATCTTCATTTTATTCTATGCTTGATTATTTTTATTTTCTGGTTGATTATTCTAAATTCCAATTCCTCATAAACCTCTTTGTCATAATTCTTAAACACCTGTAGCCTTTATAAGGAAGTACCAGCTTCTAAAAACTGGTGAGCAACAATAATCTTGTCTATTATAATCCTGTAACCTCACTCCGCATCAGTTTCTAAATTTTTGTGTTATTTTTTGCTATTGGTCAAAGATGGCAGGTCAAAGCTTCTTTAAATTCAAAATAAATATATTTGGTCTTTTTATACTTCTTTTACTGTTAGTGTCTTTATTTCTGTCTTTATTCCATCCATATTGAAACACCAGTTCTCATATGACCACTGAAGTTAAGCAACATCAAGACTGATCAGTAGCTAGATGGGTGACTGCTTGGGATAACCAGGTGCTGTAAGCTTGCATGTGTGGTTAGTGTAATTGATAATGGCTCGGAACTGGAAATTAGAGAGCCAAATTCCGATTCCAGTATGGTTTGTTATATTTACTTATGCATATATACCCTTCAGTAAGGTATAAATCCACCCCTTCTCTCCCCTGCTGTGGGTTAATTAATAGAACTAGTATCAGTAAATCCTTATTATCACCAAATAATTCTTACAATCTTGAAATATTTTCTGGCTTTTGATAAGCCATAAAAATCAATCAATTTTTCTTTATTGTCCATAAATTGCTATTGCTTCTTAATAGAGTGACTTCTCATAGTCTTCTCCATGGTATGAAACTCAGAGCTTTTTCTTCTTGATTGCTTACTATCCAAGGCTAGAGGATTTAGTCTACTTTGCTATTTAACCTATTGCTGGAGGGAGAAAAGAGACGAATTTATGCCTTTCTCAAAAAGTTTCTTTTCTCGCATTTCTCACCTGTAGAACACCCTTTTGATTTCTTCCTTCCCTGTCACCTACAATCTTCAAAAGTTTAACTGAAGCATCAATTGCCATTTGACATTATCACCTAGCTTAGGATTAAAAATGACTAAAAAGATGCAACCATTTTACTTAGCTAGATGCAACTTTTAGTTCTATTCTAACAGTTTCTTTTCTTGCACTTCTCACCTCTGGGATTCACTTCCAGTTCTTACAGAATGGAAAAGTCAGGGCCAGAATGGTCAGCAATTTGTTGGAGTGTCTTGTTGATATGTCAGCAATGGATTGCCTTTGTCTGGCTTTTGGATATAAGTCCAAAATGGTGTGAATTCTACAGAGGACCACAAGAATTCTGAAGCATCAATATACGCCTCCACGCCTGGGTTAGCAACCTGTTAAAACCACCCACGAAGATACACTGAGTAAATGTGCAGCATGCATTCCTGTGACATCATACTTCCCACTGCCTCTTAGAATAAAAGCTGCCACCACCTTCTCCTAATAAAATGAATCAAAAAAAGAAATTGTCCTTTTTTTTGATTCCATTTTATGTAGTCACGTAGGAACCCAGAGATGACACAGAATGAATCACAGTTTATTGCATCCTTGCAACCTAAAATCTTTAAAAGTTTAAATGCAATGCCAGTCACCATCTTCTGTCTTCCTGAATCCTGTTCCTCTATTAACCATTCCTCCCTTTTCTTCCCTAAAGTCTTCTCATTCTCTTTCACTCACTGTAAACCCTTGCATCCTAGTAGCATTATCACCTTGTTTGGGGTGAAATGATTAAAAACAAAAAAAAAAAGTGACCACAGGAGACTAGTCCAGAGTTTGAACTTAACATGCTTATTCCATTTTCTGTACTGATATCCATAATAGTACCCACACATCATATGTTTTTGGCAATCAGCTGAAGCAAGATCTAAAGAATAAGGAAGGCAAAGAATTTCTTTGCCAATCAAGATCTTCAATCATCCTAAATGTAATCTTTGCCATTCTCATGACAGGACACCATACTTTTGTCACAGAACAAATTCAGCCTCTTTTCTTGCCAAGCAATTAGTGGAGATATTTATAAATTAAATTTTTATCAGAGGGGAAATGTTTAATATCTCTACTTAAAATTGTTTTACTCATTAAGGATATCCACAGAGATAAAAAGATTGAAGCATTTCTCAAGTAAACAAAGAAACTGAGGCAAAAAGAACAACTAAAATTATTTATAGATATGCATTTTCTAAAACTCATTTAATTAAAAGGTGGCCTTAGGTTGTAGCAAATTTAGAGGATCCTTCATTACAGTGATTCTCTAGAAAAAATAGTCAGTTACAAGTCTGAAGTGTAAACAAAACTAAGTCACAAGTCCAGGGTATAGCAGAATAAAAGAACAGTTGCAAGTCCAAGGTGTAGCAAAAGTAGTCATAAGTCACAAGTTCAAATCATAGCAAAACAAACAATCACAAGTCTGTTTTACCATGGTAATTAAAACGTTTATGATTAGGTTTCCTCTTTGGTACCTCAACTTTATGAATTTAAATGCAGTAATAGATTGGCAGATAGGTCTCATCACTTTGAAGCTGAAATTGTTAAATATAACCATAAGTTCTATTCTAATAGTCTCTTCTGTCAAATTTCTCATTTTTGGAACTCTCTTCCATCTTTTTGTTTCCCTGTCATCTATGATCTTCAAAAATTTAAATGCAATGTGAATCATTATCTTTTGCCTTCTAAATTCTTGTTCCTTTATTAAACAAAAATTAAGTAGACAAAAGTTAACAACTGACATTGCATTTAAATTTGGCCTCTCTCCTTAATAATGTTCTTTATTTCTCAGATTCTTCCACACTCAGTAACTGTTTGTGTCTTAGTGACTTTGTTACCTTGCTTGGGGGGAAATGATTAAGAAAAATGTCTGAAATGTACCAAAATAAAAACTCACAAGTCGACGTGCCGGAAAACAATCAATTTTATTGTTGATGTATACAACTTTTTTCCACCATGTCCTGAATCAACAATTGATTCTTCTCATGAGAATCCCAATCAGCTTTTCTTTCTTTTTGCTTGTTATCCCTTCAATCTGTATTATTTTCCACCCTACAACCCCTTTCTCACAGACATTTTCCTACTATATCGCTATTTCCACCAAAAATGTTCTGACGAAATTCATTCTTTAGTTCTATCAGTCCCTAATTGCGTCCTGGGTATGATGATAAACTACATCTGCATCCTGGGTATGATGATAAATTACGTCCGCATCCTGGGTATGATGATAAACTACATCCAACAGCAAGGCCTCTGATAACAAGTTTTTGAAAGAATAATGTTGCCAGCTTTATGTTTCTGAAAAAATAATATTAAAAGCTATACGTTTTTGAAAAAATAATATTACCAGCAATACGTTTTTGAAAAAAAAAAAAAATAATATAACCAGCTATACATTTTTGAAAAAAATAATATTACTAGCTATACATTTTTAAAAAATAATATTACCAGCTATACATTTTTGAGGAAAAAATATTAACAGAAATGGATTTTTGACAAAGCAAAAATATTAACAGGAAAAAAAAAAGTTTTCGGCATTAAATGACCCATTGAGGTTGATATGCTGTAAAAGAAAACAAACTAAACCAAACTAGTCCCTAATTTTCACCACTAAATCCCACCATACCACAAACATTGTAACAAACCAACCACATCCTCTTCATATTCGGTTGGTGAGATGAAAGTTTCACTTGATCAGCTTCTTCCCTTGAACAACAGCTTTGTGTAATTGACTCCCAAGTGGAAGCTTCCTTGATCACTACAATCTTCAAGTCTAGGGTTAATCGTTATCTTGCCCACATACCTCCATAAACTGTACCTCTTACTCTGTAACCCTCTACTTCAAGTGGCTCTTGGGCCTTGTACATGGTGAACATTATTATATAAAAAAAATAAATGTTGATCCCCATGAAAATTGAATAATAATCATGTTTTTAATTGTTTGATGAATCATAATTCCCAATTTCTTTTTTTTGTTTTTTATTTATTTATATAAATATTTATTCTCCTTTCTGTTCCTTTCTGTTTTTAAATGATCTTCCTGTTTTCTATTTCACTGTAGCAAACCGCCTTCATTCCCTTCATATTCCATTATTGAGAAGTAAGTTCCACTTGAATAGCTTCTTCTGATGAAAAGCTACCTTGTGGAATCGACTGCCAAGTGAATATTTCTCCAACCACTAACATCTTAACCTATTCAACTCTCAGTTTAAGTATTATCTTTACCACATATCCTCATGAACTACACCTCTTACTCCTTCAGTAACCCTCTATATCGAATGGCTCTTGGGCCTTATATAGGGTGAACATTAGTAATAAATAAAAATAATAAAAATAAATAACAGATTTCACTGTTGTGATGAGGATATTGTTCCTCACCTTTCCAATAGTCATTTAGCATAAAAATAAAAATGAAACATCTGAGAATATAAAATTCCATATGAATTATCTTCCCTTGTTTTACATTTCCAAGAACAACTTTTAAAAACTTCAGGTAAAGTTAAAATTCAGATATTTGTTGGCTGTTCAAAAAATATACAGATCATTCTGAGCACCAAAATGCCATCCATTTAAAAATTAGCCAGGTTTTATTAGTAATATTAGTAAGGTTGAGGAATTGAAGAGCTGAGTTCAAATTCCACTCGAATCCATTACAGTCATTGATATGCTAATACCCTTGGGAAAGGGATGAATCCTCTTCTTCTCCCCCCAGCTATGGGTAAATAGCAGGACAGACCGAGTTTTATAGCCTTGGATGGCAACTGGTCTACCACAGAAAGAAATGGCAACCAAACTACAGGGAAAAAATCTGCCTCGTCAGTCATGTATTGAAAGATACATGATTGCCTAAGTGTGTATCACACATGGCACATAACTGACTGAGTAATAATAATATTGATGAAGACATTTCATTCTGACATCTGATGAATTTTAATATTTTCTTATTTACATGTTTTAATGTTAAATTTGCCAATTTTGACTTTTTTAAAATTTAATATTTAGTCTTATGATCAAGGGGTAAAAGGAAAACTTTGAAATTTTGAAAAAATGTGAACCATAAAAAGGTCAAGAAACAGAAGACATTAATACAAAAACTTGATGCAACCTGTATGAGAAAGAGATGCACATGTTTGCCAACCCCAAGGAGTCAGATTTTATACAACATCCACAATATGATACATACCAGAGAATGGTTGAAGGGTATCCAACTATGTAATGATATTATTGTTGTACTGAGTAAAGATAACACAATACTTAATCTCTCATAGTTTCCATTACATTTTATTCAACTACAGACTTTATCAATTTCTGTCACTCAGTGTGTGTGTGTGTGTGTGTGTGTGTGCAGCTCTAGGCCCCTCATCCAAAATGCAGACCCTGCATTCTGATCAGCAGTGTCTGAAAGATACAACCCTCTTAACTGTGAGGTGGGTGTTTGTATGTCTACTTTTGCCATGTAGACTTTCTCATGTGTGTATCTCAGTTGCTGTTAGCCTGTTGCTTGTTCAATAATCAGGACAGCCACTGACAGTGGGTAATTTGCCACCCCCAGTTAGGAGATCATTACAGGTCAACCCTGCACCTGACTTCTCTGGCAGACATTAAGTGCAATGTCTATTCTTCATGATCTGGTCAAAACAGCTAAAATGATGTGAAACTCAAGCAATAAACATGAGGAGATTAATCCATACTGATGGCAGATAATAATCACTGTCTGATGTCTTAACTTTCTACTACAGTGTTTCTCAACCTTTTTAAGCAACAGCACACCTGAAAAATGAAATGAAAATATCATGGCACACTCAGCAAAATTTTTAAATGTTATACATTTAAATGTTATGAAATATGACCATGGATTTTAAAAAATACACACACATATGAACTTTATTTCAATGTTTCTAGTTGGTTATTTGTGGGGCTTATTTAGTGCAAAACCTGTGCCCAGTGTCTTTTCGTGATTTCTTCAATGTTTGGTCAAATGTGTGATAAGCAGACTCTCATTTCTTCTTCAGTTGAGTATAGTTTTTCTCACTACTTATTTTTGATGTTATTAAGAGTTGAGAAGGCTAATTCACATAAATAAGAAATAGAAAACTAATAAAACTGATAGTCTTTTTAGCTAATGTAGGATAAAAAGTTTAATACTTATTTATTTATTCAAATAATAACACTATATTTACTACTTCCACACACACATCGAAACACCCTAGTCCAAATTAACTGAAACAAAATTAATAATTCCATTATTATTTACTTTTTTTTTCATATTTTTCCAGTGAAACATAACCCAGTGCACTTCATATGTCCATTCCACAAAGTCATTCCTTGCCGGTTGACCACAGAGTCTCAATTAGATTTAAATCAGGAGAGTTTCCAGGCCAATCTATAGTACTTTGATTTGCTCACTGGTAAGGCTTACCAATGTGTTCTTTTTTTTTTTTTGGTTGTATTTTTTATGTTACATCATGAAGAAAAGGTACTTTTAGGGTCATATTCTCTTGCTACTCTTTACAGGTAACTGTGGCATATCAGTTATAATTTGCTGTAATGCATTCACCATCCGTTTCGACATTCACTGAAAGAAATTAAAACAAAATTTAATATTTGCACATTACTATTAAAGTGTGATCGATCAAAATAGATTTTATACGCATAAAAGATTCAATAATTGTTATTTTCTATATAAAAAGCAAGACAAAAGATCTTTAGACACATACATATTTCAACACAGTTCAATCTCTTTAATCTGGCATTCCATTGTCTGGTAATTGTAGTTTGTATTTTTTACTCACCCACCATTAGTTCTTTGAGCGGCTGCATGGACAACATACTCACAGATTGGTTACAAAGCAGCCGACAGTGTTTTGGTGATACAGTCTTGTTCATTTCATATATATATCATTCTTTGCAAATTGACCACAGATTCTCTATTGGATTTAAATCATGAGAGTTTCCAGGCCAATCTGTAGTACTTTGATTTGCTCACTGGGAAGGCTTGCTGGTATGTTCGTGCAGTGTTAAAATTTTCATACACTTCCTTGGAGTAACGTCCAGACAATGGCCATAGGACAAATAATCAACAGTCGAGACAATAGTGTCTGGGCATCATAAAAATCTGATGCAATCATGGATGACACAATATTTTTCAAGGCCAAACAAATTTCATCATGCACTCCAAAAATAGATTCATATTATTGCACACCACTGAAAATGACCTAATCTGATGAAAAATAGAAATTGACTACACCCTGTCACTCTAGTGGGTCTAAAACTGACCGTATGGTGAAAGAAAGGAAATTAAAGCAGTTGTACATTATTTACATTATTTAGACTATTGTCCTCATCTTTGTTGCCATATTTATTACGTTTCAGCCATTGTATGCTCCGGCCTTCTTCAGGTGGTTGGAATGTTGAATTGAACCCTTTATTTCACTCACTGGGGTAGACTGTTCTAGTTCCACATGCCATGTTTAATGGATGTCAGTTATTCATTTATTTAAATACTAACACACCCTTATCCACTGTGCCATGTGTCCTTGAGGGCAGATGGCATTTGGATAAAGGCGTTAGTTAGATCCAGTGACAGGACCCAAAGAGTGTGAGTAATACCCGGCTAAGGCAGTGGAGAACTTTCAGAGGGAAATTAACAGGAGATAGCTGATAACTGACATCCATTAAACATGGCACATTGAACTAGAACAGTCTACCCCAGTGAGCAAAATAAAGGGTTCAGTTTGACATTCCAACCACCTAAAGAAGGCCAGAGCGTACAAGGGCTGAAACATTGTAATAAATATGGCGACAAAGATGAGGACAATAGTCTGAATAATGTAAATAATGTACATAATACCTCATATTAGAAATATAGACAAATACTGAAAGGCCAAAACGTTGTGATAAATATGGCAACAAAGATGAGGACAATAGTCTGAATAATGTAAATAGTGTACATAATGCCTCATCTCAGAAATATAGACAGATACTAAAGCAGTTGTTTCAATTAATTTAGCCAAGGGTGCATGTATACCATGACAATATTTGTGGCACACTTAAGAGGATTACTCAGCACACTAGTGTGCTGTGGTACAGTGGTTGAGAATCAGTGCTCTATTATTTGACAGGTTGTACTGGGTTACATTGTACCAGAAGAAAGGAGAAATCCCTGACAGATCTTAGTGTGGGGTGTTTTTGTGCCTCTTCAAAGAGCATTAGTTTACAAATGAACACATTACTTAAGCTGGAATTTGATTTATGTGTTATCAGCAAACCCCTTGAATCTATAATCAACAAGAAGGATTTTGAATACAATAGGAACAACCTCCTGGGAAATAACCAGTATGGATTTTGACCTGCTAGATTCACAGCTGATGTCTTAACTGTCATTGCTCACAGAATCAGTGAGGCCCTCAAAAAGAAATTCATAATGAGGACCATTACCCGAGATATATCAAAGGCCTTTGACAAGATGTGGCATTGGGGGATTGATACATAAACTTTTAACCTATGAAATCTTTGAAATGGTTTTCTCTATTATCAGGTACTTTCTAATAGGTAAGTCCATGAAGGTCATTGTTAATGGGCAATCAGAAACCCGTGAGATCAATACTGGTGTTCCACAAGGTTCTCTTCTCAATCCAGATCTCTCTCTGCTGTATATTAATGATCTGCCAAAGAACATATTCTGATTTTGGTATGGTTTGGTTTGTTTTGTTTTATGGCATATCAAAACATCAATGGGTTATTTAATGCCGACAAGATTTTTTAGAAAACATTCATATGAATAGAATATGTATTCTTTGGTTTATTTTGTTTTACAGCATATCAACCTCAATGAGTTATTTAATGCCGACAAGATTTTTAGGATACATTTGTATGAATAGAATATGTATTCTTTGGTGTATTTTGGTTTGGTTTGTTTTGTTTTATGGCATATCGACATCAATGGGTTATTTAATGCTGACAAGATTTTTTAGAAAACATTCGTATGAATAGAATATGTATTCTTTGGATTGTTTTGGTTTGGTTTATTTTGTTTTACGGCATATCAACATCAATGGGTTATTTAATGTCGACAAGATTTTTAGAATACATTTGTATGAATAGAATATGTATTCTTTGGGCTATTTTGGTTTGGTTTGTTTTGTTTTATGGCATATCAACATCAATGGGTTATTTAATGCTGACAAGATTTTTATTGCTGGTAATATTTTTTTTCCAAAAATGTATTGCTGATAATATTTTTTTTCTTCAAAAATCTATTTCTGGTATTATTTTTTCAAAAAATATATAGCTGGTAATATTCTTTTTAAAAAATGTATTGCTTATAATATATATATTTTGTTTTTCAAAAATGTATTGCTGGTAATAATTTTTTACAAAATTTCATCGTGTTTTGATCTCAGTTTGGGTGTTAACATAGCTTGCACCCTAACAGATGCTACCACTCCAGCTCAGGGTGGACCTGGGAACACCAGCAATTAAGAGGTGGTTCCATGCTCCTCAAAACTTCCTGATCAGAGGCCTTGCTGTTGGACATAGTTTATCATCTTACCCAGGACACAGATGTAGTTTATCGTCTTACCCAGGACGGATTCTGATCTTTAGTGAATAGCTATGCAGATGATACAACTGTTTATAGATGCACCACCAAAAATCAGGATGACCAGAACTAGGCTGCTGAGCTCTCCTCTGAGCTAGACCTAGTGGCTCAATTAGTGGAGGACTGGCTTGTAAAATTCAATACATTCAAAACCAAACTAATAACATTCCACCGTCAGCAATCAGACCTGAATTTTCACCTATCCTGATGGATTGTTGTTCTTTCAAGGAGGCTTCTTGCCTCAAACATCTATTGGGATGTGAGGCGAATGAAGAAAAACAGTAACCAGCGAGTAAATTCAAGCTCTCCCAGCTGGTATTTCAAACTTGAGTCGTTCCTTCCTGAGTTCTGTCTCCAAATTACACTAACTGCCCGTTCTAGCCGTCAACCGTGAACGCCCCTCAAGAACCCGACTTGGAAAAAAAGTAGTTGTTTTTATAGTTGTTCATGTACCCATAATCCCTTGCGTCTTCCTGTGATCCCATAATTCATTGCGTCCATGTCCCATAATGCATTGCGTCCATGTCCCATAATGCATTGCATTGTTATTGGATAAAAATGCGATGCCAGTCCCCTCATTCTTTTACCATTATCTGGCCGAGGATGGATTACGCCAGAGCGTAAGTGCTTTTTTTCTCTCCCTCATTTCAACTGCAGTAGCTTTACATGCTAAGCAAATACGGGCTCTTTTTTGGCGGGGACAAGGCAAGTCGCGACCAGTTGTGCTCGTCCCAGGTTCTGTCTCATGTCCACCACAGGATGTCAGCTAGCCACAGACCTCAAGTGGAACACATATATACAATATATTTCTAAATATCTTAGAAAAATGGTTGATATCCTTTACTATATCCATGGTTTGTTTTGCGGAATTTTTAATGGAAAGATTTTAGTAAATGGTGTCTCTCTCTTGTTCTCTTGCACATTCACCAACACTTGCAGATTAACTGATTTCTTCTTATGCTTTTTACAGCCTCCATATTGCCGCTATTATGGCGGTAATAGCTACTAAAGTGACTAACATGGCAGACCAATTCATTATGGTCTCTGAATTATCTCTCTAAATTGTACTCTCTTCTCTTGTGTATTCAATTTGTCTTTCAATTGGCCAAGACTAATTTTCTCTACTGGCTTTAATAACTTCACCATATCCATTAATATAACTTCAGGGAATTTCTCTACCACTGGTTCCCATAATTCTGTTCACTTAATCACACCTATTTCAATCAACCTCACAAATGAATCTTTTTCTACATATTTTTCTTCAACCTGATAATATGGGGGGAAAGAGATAGATACTCAAAAAGCTGAACATTTCAGGGGTAACTCTATCAAAGACTATGGGGGGTTCTATCTTTATTGTTCTAGTGGGCTTTCCCCTCACCCATACTCTGGATAGATCAATCTCACTCTGGGATTTAACTGTCCAGACTTCATCAGATATGCTGATAGCTTGTGTTAATACTGTATTTGTCAAAACTTCTACTTAACAATTCTCTTTAATTTTATCTTTATCTCCCTTAAACAATTCAAGGACACACAACCTGTGATACCCAGTCACATAAATGGGACTTAATGAGGTACATATCCCTAATGCATCAGCTTTACATTTCTTTGTTTCTTCTGTTGTTAGTAACATAAACTTTGTTCTCGCCACATACTCTGTCTTAATTTGATATTTTGCAATTACCCCTGGTCCTTGCTCTACCCAGGGGTAGAGAAGGGGTGAGTTTATCACCTGGTATATCACAAAAGTACTATCCCTGTTTAATAATGGAATGGACATCAAAATCAACAGTTTATTTCCATATCTCTTTAGTGGGATCTATTAGTAACTTTAAATGATGGGGCAGCTCAGTTTGTATTTTTAATAGTAACTCCCTTAAGTGACCAGGAGTCACTATACACAGGGACAAATGTCCTAATGATAATATATCTAGCTAAGCTCTCACATGCTCTAACAAAAACATCAGGGATTGGCTAGTCTTGCACACTTTATTAGTGATTGTCATTAATTGAAAATACTGCTGAACAAAACTTTTCTTTTTTAAGCATTTCACCCCAAGCAAGGTGGGGGTGCCACTAGCAAGCAAGGTTACAGAGAGTGGGAGCAAAAGTAAAGAGGTGTGATAGAGGAAAGGATGAAGAAAAGAATGGGGACTTAATGAGGTACACTTCCCCAATGCATCAGCTTTACATTTCTTTGTTTCTTCTGCTCTTAGTAACATAAACTTTGTTCTCATCACATACTCTGTCTCAATAGCACAAGGCATCTGGAGATGTCAATTGACATTGCATTTGAATACTATAGCTATCAGGGAAGCAAGTAAGAGGAAGGGAGTTCCACAGACGAGAAGTACGAGACATGAAGCTATTGGAGTAGAAGAGACAATTAGATTTAACCATTTTGACAGTGAAAGGGTGGGACTGAGATGCCAACCCAGTAGCACATTTAAATTCTTATGTGGGGAGGATAACAGTTAACTCTAGACTGGAACAGATTAAGATAGTAGTTATCGGGGAAGCATCTTCTTGTGAGTCAGTTCCACAAAGCAGCTATTCATAAGAAGCTTTCTCACAGATGAAACATTACAAGCCTCTTGCTGCTCTATCGCTGTTTCCACGGAAGGTGTTCAGATGAACTACATTCCTTAATTTCACCAATTCTAACTTTCAAAGCTAAGACCCACCATGCCATGCCCATTGTATTGAACCACCCTCATTCCTTTCATACTTCATTGATGAGATCTAAGTGCCACTCAAGCAGTTTCTTCCAGCAAACTGCTACTTTGTGGAACTGACTCCCATAGGATGTTTCCCAGTTCACTAGGGTTAACCATTATCTTCCCCACATATCCTTATGAATTGTATCTCTTACTCAGTAACCCTCTAATCCAAATGGCTATTTGGCATTGTAAAGGGTGAACATTATTTTCCACCCTAAAATCTCTTTCTCATAGACAAAACATCAGCCAAGAGGATGCTTCCACAATCACTACAATCTTAACCTGATGTACCCTCAATAAAGCTCCCTACTTTGAACATTTATTGGAACTCAAAATTGCCTCAGTCCTCAAGTGGAACACATGTATACAATCCATTACTAGAGATGCTGGAAAAATGGTTGGTTCTTTATACCACTCTAGAAATTACCAGATTCCTCTTGCCATGCTCTATATATATACAAGAGCCAGATCAGACAAAAAAATGGAGTATTGCTGTCATATCTTTACTGAATCTCCCCTCTTTCCAGCTATGACAGAGTTCAAAAGTGTCTATGCGACCTTGTGGGTGATGAATTATTTTCCACTCTACATCCCCCTCCCCACAAACGAAATGCAATTAGTCTCTTGTTATTCTATCACTCTTTTCTTAGCAAATGTTCAGACAAGCTGCATTCCTTAGTTTTGCCAGTTCAGACCTTTACACACCCCTCAAAACCTCCAGTCTCCTGATCACAAGGATATACTTTATTATCATATCCAGGATGATCAAGTCTAGAGTCAGCCATTATCTATCCTACATGTCCTCATAATTTTCACTTCTTACTTCCTATTCTTAGGTTCGAAAAAACAACTTCATTTAATAATCCTCTACATTGAATGGCTCTCGGGCTTTGTATTAGTTGAAAAAATAGTGTAAAAAAATCTAGCATTGTAACGTGCAACTGAAAGGAGAGCCAACAATGTTAACATAACCTAATTGTGTTTTGTATAAGGTAAAGATTTTATCAACCATTAAAAGATGGTTACTTATCTTTGACACGAACCATACATTATTTTCAAGGCTTTTCATGTCACCAAATAAGCTAAACAGTCAGTTCAAAATGTATCTGAGTCCCTAAATATTCACAGATGTTAACGATATCTCTGAAACATCAAATCTTCCCTTGCATTTCTGTTGAATTGAGCGTACCATAACCACACTCCACTATCCTGTTTACTATTTACAAATAAGCACTCAGTTACGTTTACATCTCAGTGGAAAAGTGGGATTTTAGCCTTTTGAAAATATACAACTGGCTTCTGCAAAGAGTTCAAGAAAATGTCACAGACAAAAGCAATTCCTGGCACAATTAGAAAAGAACTCACTCATTTCTTAACAAATTTAAGATCATTTATGAGAACAAAGATGGCAGAAGTACAAATGATGTTCTTTTTTTTATTAAAATATCACTTAAAGTACTTATATTTCCAGATATTTTTTCATGTGAATATTGTAAAAATAAAAGTCCAGATATTTATTGCAAATTCCATGGTCATTTTCAAATATTTCAAAACCCAGATAATTTTAGGTATTGTCTATATATACATCTACATATACATCTTTTTTTGCCTTCTTTTCATTTTTTTAATACCATGTCACTTCAGATTGTTGGTTGGTTGTTTTTGTTTAGTGGCATATCAACCCTTACAGGTTATTTAATGCTGAAATCTAAATACAATTTCATGACTTCAACAAAATACATTTTGAACACAATTGTATGCCTTCAATGGCAAATAAAATATATTATTGGTCATTTTACTATAAAATGTATTGTTGGACATTTTACTATAAAATGTATTGTTGGTCATTTTACTATAAAATGTATTGTTGGTCATAATGTATTACTGGTCATTTTGCTTTAAAAATGTATTGTTGGTCATTTTACTATGAATAAGTATTGTTGGTAATTTTACTATATAAAAATGATTTTTATACCTTTATAGTATTTTGTTTTTATTTAAGGGTTCACTATTTGCCCATAGCTGGCCCCACAATAGGTGCTACAACCTCAGGTCAGGGTGGACCTGGGAACAACAGCAATTAAGAGGTGGTTACATGCTCTTCAAGACAACTAATCTCATGATCAGTCCTTGCTGCCGGATATAGTTTATTGTTATACCCAGGGAATTAGGTTGTTAGAAATCCCACAGATTCCATATAATTTACTGTTAACTCGTAACTCATATTCACCTCCTATTAGCAATTAATACTATAGAAAGTTACAAGACATAGCATTTGGTAATACCATGTCCCTTCAGGATATAGGCGATCATGGCTCTCCACAGATTCCATTTACTGTTAGGCTACACTCACCTCCTATTAAAAATTAAGACTATAAAAATTTACAAGACATTTGGTAATACCATGTCCCTTCAGGATATAGGCGATCATGGCTCTCCACAGATTCCATTTACTGTTAGGCTACACTCACCTCCTATTAAAAATTAAGACTATAAAAATTTACAAGACATTTGGTAATGTCATGTCCCTTCAAGACATAGGTGATCATGGCTCTCCACAGATTCCATTTACTGTTAGGCTACACTCACCTATTAACAATTAAGACGATCGAAAATTACAAGACATTTGGCAATGTCATTTCCCTTTGGGGTGTAGGCGATTATGGCTCTCCACTTTCTTTTAACTGAAATGTCTAGGCATTTAGACCTTAAAATACGTCATTTAGTATAATCAAAAAAGAAAAAATTGTTTTCTGAATTAAAATATGAGATGGACATTTGTATTATATATCTCCAAAAGTTGAAATGATGGATTCAGCCATTTTCCTTTGATTTTATCAGCACATTTGTTGTCTATGTTGTCTTGGGAAAGTAGTAATTCATTCAGGAAAGGTGAGATTGATAAAAAAAAACCGGGGCACAGATTGATGTTTTGATAATATTCAATGGCATCACTCTCAAGGATTTTCCTTCTGTTATTGAGCAGCTTTAAATTTAAAAATTTCCTTTTGAAGATGCTATATGACATAATCTAGAATCTAACACCTAAATCTTTTCAGTTAACTTGCTGAATATTTATGAGCATTCTTGAATTTGTAAATTTTGAATAACTGTCAAATATATACTTGTTGATAAATAAAACCATCACATTTGCCTTGATAAAGTCCATTGAATGATGAAACACTTGACTAAACTAAGTATAGTCTTCCTCTTGCCTTTTCATTCATATATATATATATATATATATATATATATATATATATATATATATATATATATATCAATTTATTGTTTCATTTACCATTAAAAAATTTCATTCATTGCTCTGATTATTCTTAAAAATACCAATGTATTTTTCTTACATACAGTTTTGTCTTTTCTTTCGACCTGAAGAAGCTGACAGGGCCAATGCAACGGTCTTGAACTTCCCACCACCAAATCTTGTCTTCTCCCAAAAAAATCTTGTACTCCTCCCACCAAAACTTGTGCTCCCTCCACCCACACCACTCCCCACCACCAAATCTATGATATGGGGCACCCCACTCTACTACATCTTAAATTATATAAAATACAAATTTTATGCAATATAAGTGAACAATTCAACTAGAAAAATTGAAAATAAATACAATGCATCTAAATGCAATTTTTAGCATCAATGGGAAATGTTTCTTGTTAAAATGTTGAATAACCTTAACACATTCAACATTATGGATCAAAAATAGTGAATTTTATAAAGTGTTTTTTTTGGGACTTAGCAAGAGCAAAGAAAATTAATGGATTTGGGCGGACAATAAAACCCCAGAATG
>CAHIKZ030002811.1:225000-342500 GCA_903632075.3 Acanthosepion pharaonis
ATTTTACACAGTTGTTCTCATCCTTATGAAGACTTTTTAATTTAGTTTGTTTAATCATTTTTAATCTAATTTTTATTTTTTGATGTTTTGTAACAGTTGAATATCTCACCTTTTATTATAAAATGACCATGTTGGATATCAGCGTTATTTAGCTTTCAATTTCCTTAATATTTTTAAAAAATTTATTGTAAAGTTTGCTAAAATTGCTTATCTCTTTAAAAAAAAAAATCAAGAGAAGCGTTTTTTTTTTTTTTACTGTTGTTGCACTTTTACGCTTTTTTCTTTTAACACTTGATTCTTTTTAAAAATTATTAAATTTTTTTGTCGTGAGAAATTTTAGACAGAGATTAATTTTTTTTAGATAATTTTGAAGATCCTTTATTATTTATTTTAAATTACTTATTAAGTTGCTGTGATAATTCATATTTAATTCTCATTGAACGTCTGTAAGCAAATTTAAAATTTGCATTTATTTTTTTATTCACTGTCCTGTAGGATTAGGTACTCTTTGTACTTTATCAAAATATATATGCATGAATTAAACCACAACAGGTAAAATGCCTTTCTGCTTAGAGTATTATTGTTTCAATATTATATATTTCCACATTTGATCTGGTGCTCCTGCTATATATTTAAAGATTTTCGATAAAATCCAAAGAAAAATCTGCAATGTTATTGGTCTTGAACTGGCATCTCAGCTTCAGTCACTTTCCCACCACCATAATGCAGATTCCCTGTGCCTTTTCTATAAATAATTTCATAGTAACTGTTCTGATGAACTTTCTCTATGGTATACCGACTTTATAAATTTAAGCATAGTATTAGATTGTACACTTGAAATAGTGAGATGTAACCATAAGTTCAAGGCTAACAGTTTCTTCTACTGCACTTCTTGCTTGTGGAACTCTCTTCTGGCTTCTTGTTTTTCAGTCTACTTTGATCTTCAAAAATTTAAATGCAATGTCAATTACTATCTTTTCTCTTCTTAATTCCTGTTCCTTTATTGTTCTCCTTCCTTTATGTTTTTTTTTCTCATATTCTCTAACACTCTGTAACCCCTTGCATCTTAGTACCTTTATTGCCTTGCTTAGGGTGAAATGATTAAAAAAAATTAAATAAAAAAGCAATCTTTGTTTTATGCATGATTCATGAAATATGATAGTCAATGAATAAGTTTTTTATTTAATTTTTGATGTATTCTTACAAGTTTTCTTTTTTGAAGACAAAGTGTGTGAAAAAAATTATCCATAGTGTTTATGTGCTCTAGCACTTTTGGTTAATATTTTAACCACTTTCAACGGTTTGGGTTGGGTAATTTTCCATGGTAGCAAGGATTGCATATATATATATATGGTAGTAAACCATTAAAGATAACTCCAATTTAATGTCATAAAGTTAATATTCGGGTTTAATTTTATAAAACCTCTTCCCTTTAAGGCTAATACCTTCTCCCCTGACCACAGCTCATGCCTTTCGTCTGACTGAAACATTGGAATGGATAAATTCTGTATCAATTTTTTTGAATGCTGTCACAGTTAAATTTCTAATTACGACATGAACTCAGTCTGTATACCAAGTTTGAATAAAACTGACTAAGTTTTTATCAGTCAAATTAGGTCTATACCACATATGAGGTAATTTTAGATTTTATGGTTTACCACTATTTATTTGCTTTGTATAATAAATGCATTGAGCTCTTTTTGTGGATAAGTTTTAATATTTTATATTACTAGGATCCACTTGGAATATATACCAGCAGATTTATTACCTTTACTATATATATATATATATATATATATATATATATATATTGTCATCCACAGACAGACTGTTTCACAGCTCATCAATGTGGCTAGACATCCAGTTGCCTCTTGCTAGGATCAACATTCATTCAGCCTTGGACTAAGCTAAATTTTTGTTTATGCATGTCATATTAGAAGCCAAATATGATAAAGATTACCGATGACTTAAGTATAAAAATTTTACTTTTATTACTATTAGTCTTTGTTGTAATAATAATGTTTAAGCATCTTGGTTGTGTTTTTCACTATGTTCTTTTGAGAGAAGTGTATTTTAAGAAGGACAGTCGGTTTGTGTAAAAAAAATCGTTACATGTGTATATCTTTTTAGGCTCAGCAGTTAAAACCTACCAAAATTGTTAAGAATCCATTATTATTTTTTTTTGTATTTTGTGGCCAATGAGAGCTATGGTCTCAATCCCTTATAAAAACTTGGATGGAGTCTTCTGTGAGCCTCATTTTTTGCATAAATAAAACTCAGGTCAGTGAACATGGGAGAAAACTTTTTAACAGCAAGAGAACAAAGCAAATTGACATCAAGGAAGAGAGCATCAAGAAGGCACCAGTTACCAGCCAGCTGCAGAGAGCCTTGAAGTTAACAAGTGAAAAATTTTCCTGTGGTTGGAAAACAAAGAACGAGAAGAATTCAAAGAAATCTTTCTAAGCACAGTGTGAATTTAAAGAGGACTTTTCTAAAGTTACTATATGTCACAGAGAAGTATGTAGGCCAAGTAAAAATAGGTGTTTTCACATTTGTTTTTCTGCATTCTTGAATTGTTTTCTCTTTATGTCATTGAGTTCTTGTGTTTTTCCTAAACTGTAACCTTTTTTTCCATTTTTCGATGGTAATCCTTTTTTAAAACATCAGAAATTTGTTATCCTGCCTTAATAGGCACACAAAAGTAAATTTTTGTGCAAAGTTTTATATTTGTACCTTTTTGGCTTTATTTGTGTATTAAATGTTTTACCTTGAAAATTTTACACAGTGGTTGAGTCTTATTTTGTTATTTACGCCTATTTTGACCTCAAGGAGAAGAGAACATGTTCTCTTTTCTTTTTCTATTCCTAATAACTAAGTTTTTTGTGTTTGGCACAAGAATTTAGATTTGGTAGGGAATTAAAATGTTTATATTTTGCACAAAAGACGAATGTGGTCTTTGTGTAATTTTAAATTTTTATATAAGAGTCTGTGAAATGTGTGATCAAAGATACCATTATCCAAGTGACTTGACTTTTTCTGATTAAGAGATTCCAGAATTAAAAATATACTATTATTAACCTGGTTTAAGTAAGGCTTTGAAATATCTTAAAAATGCATTTTGGCAATATGGTTCATATTTTCTATGTTTTTATTTGCTTTGAAAGTCAAATATTTAAATCATGTTTATAGCGATATTTGATCAATATTAGGATTGATACATTTTCTACTGCTTATCAATTCTTTGCAGCTTATACTTTTAGATTGTAAGACATTTTCTATTTGCAGATAATAATGGTTTTGTGAGACAAGTCTTACTAATTAACCCATAACTAGGGGAGAGAAGAAGTGGAATCATACCTTTCTGTAGTGAAAGAGATAGTCAAGGTATATCTCGATGTACTCTCGGCCGACGGAGAAGTGAATCTTATGCCAGGGTATTTGTGTGTAAGTGAATATAATGAACCCAACAGGAATTGGAACTCAGCTCTCCAGATATATTAAGAGCACTGCATTGTCTAATATATGTATGTGTATGTAGTATAATATTTAGAGAGGCTCGGAACGAAATATTAACAAGCTGGGTTCAAATTTTGATCAAGATCAGTGTCAGACCTATATTTTTGGGGCCCTGAAGCTTGAACAAATATGGGTGTCCCTTTGCAATCAGCAACAAGACATTCAAGGATCCAATTTCCAAAATGTAGCCTTTGAATAGATTCTGTTAAGTGCAATAAGTCAATACAGCTGGATATTCTAATGCTTCAAGACACAAAGAAAATTTTGCCAATTACAGAGGAATTTTGAGGCCATATTAAATGGATATATTTTAAGGTCAACATTAGCTTACTTCAACCCATTGGCTTGTGATTCTATCATTAAAATTGGCCCTATTTTAATAACACTTTTAAAAAAATATCGATTTTGGTGAAAAATTCACTCATTAAAAAAAGCTTCATTAGTTTCATAGTAGATCTTCAACTAGTCAAGATCATTACATTCACTTTTGCACATATACTCTTGGGTAAGATATGAATGTATCTCTTCTCCCCCAGCTGTGGGTTAAATAGCAGGGTAAACTGGACTTTCTGTATAGGAGAAAGACCTCTGAATTTAAAACCATCTGTGGCCTTGGTATGGCATATAAATGAACTGTAACTGAGATTTATTAATTATAGATGCAGTATAAAGCACAGGTTGTCTCTGTGGGTGTTGAAAAAACACAAATGGGAGAATATGGGAATGATCAGAAACGAACAACCATGCTGAAAATGAGAAATCACACTGATTTGCAATGTGTCATTAAGTTTTAAAATCAGTTTTGATGATGATAGATAAAATTAAAATGCAAAAAAAAAAATGAAAGAAAAAAAAATTAATAGTTTTAAAAAGAAGTAGATTAGACAAAACTTGAGATGACAAAAATATTCATTAAAAAAATAAATAAATAAAATAATAAATGCCAGTATATAAAAAGTGTTAGTCTCTTTTTATATGGTCCAAACCAAAACCAAACACTTGATGAAATGATTGTATGGACATTTTTTGTAGGTAATAAATAAATTAAACCTAAATTAGCGAACGTAAGAGTAAAATCAAATAAGTAAGAATATAATAAACTTATCCTGTCGTTTAGTATAAATTATTGAGATTTAAACAGATGACTTGAGTCATAAGGTAGTTAAGTAAGTTTTCTAAAGTTTTCTTATCGTAATAATGGCGTTTCAGTGGTTTGCAATATTAAAAAAGAAAAGGAAGAAGAAATTTATATGTATTACAAAGGGACACAACTCTTGAAAGGCTGCACAAATTATCTCCCTTATGTGCAGTAATAATAAATAAATGGTCTAGCCTCGCAGTGGTTAAAAAAAAAAATAAAAAAAAAAAGAAAGAAAAAAAAGGAGTACGCATGCGCGATACACAAGGTTCTGTTTCTCTTTAGATGTAATCGTGGGAGATACCGCATACAGTTTTTTTTACGTACTTATATACCTAAAGAATGGCTAAGAACGAGCAGGTCCTAATCTTAGAACCTGCCAACGAATTGAAATTTCGAGGTAAGACTTCATTCCGTCCCTGAATGTCTCCTGTCTGAAGTGTATACGTGTATTTATCGTCAGCGGAAGGAAGAGGGTGGCTACTGGCGTTTTAAGAAGGGCGCCTCTCGCTCTCTAATGTAAATGCTGTGGACAGACAGCACTGTTTTCTTTGTCTATCCCTTTTAATTCTAACGTATTTTACTGCTGTTTTCCTCTTGTTGACTTATTAATGTCTATAGTCAACACTGAGACTTTGACAAGCCTACAAATAAACGCTTTCTTGTTCGTACGAAGTATTTTTAGAAGTAGACTTGAGATATCATGAACTACTGTATGAGTGTAGCTTTTTGAGTGTCAGCAGCATTTGTAAGGATGGCGATGTATAATATCATTTCTTGATCAAATATCGCTATTATTCTTTTAAACATGATTTTAATACTGATAATGTTTTCCGATTGATCGATTATATTGACTGTACAGTTTTTTTATTGTTTCTTTACCCGCATTTTCTGCCGATTAACCTGCTGTGTTCGTTCTTTATTGTCTAATGTCGGTTGTTGATGGCTGACTGGTTTGTCCTGCTTTTTCTTATGGCAAAAGGGCCGCCGCTACTTTCTCACCATATTTTACCTTCGTTGTTCGCCTGACAGCCAACAATCAACTCTTTTCGTTTCCTACGAACTAGGACACTATCACGTGGATCGTTCTAACGTTGAAAATTTATATTTTTGCATATGTCTATATATGTAATTTTGTATGTTACTTTTCTTGCGTAAGAAGTGAATGAATAATAATAAAAAAAAAAAAAGATGAATGTCGTTTTAAAAAAATGAAGAAAAGAAACCTGATGTTCGTACCTGTCTTCTCTTCTATTTTTTTCTTTCTTTCATATATGGAGAAATAGAAAAAAATATATTTTTGTAAATAAGTCTTTTATTTTTTCCCTCCCTCGCGCGCTAAAAACCGTTGCTGCAAAATTAATTAAGTAATAATATTACATGGCAAGTTGCCGGTTCGAAATATAAGTAACTCTTATTATGAGTGTACTCATTCACATTATGTTCGTGTGATATATATATATATATAATAGTGTATGTCTAATGAATTTAAATAAAGCTTATCGATCAGCAGATTCAAACTATGGCGTTCTCTAGAGTCAATCATTTCTGCTTTTAGTTTTCACTCCTTTTAATTTTTTGTCTCCTCGCTCTCTCTCTCTCTTCCCCCCCTCTAGTGCTAATGCCAACCCCCCTGGAACAATCTAGAGCTTTATCTTTGCTACTTTCTTTTCATTTTCTATTTATTTAATTTATATCTTTTTACTAATCAATCCTATATCCGTTCTGGACTACTTCATCAATATGAAATTCCAGTTGATCTTTTTAAATTTCAATAGGATTCTGAAACAGCGACTTTTTCTCCCCCACCCTTTTTTTTTGTTGTTCCGCTCGATACAATCCGATTTTTAGATCGTTTCAGATTTTGATATTTTTCTACGAAATGAAGCCATAAACATTTAAATTATATATAACGTGTATTTAATTTAACACCTACCTTAATTCAGCCTTTCTAAAAAGATTCATTCAGTGCTTTAAATTTTTAAATGCTCTAATTACAAAAACGTATTCTACGGTCAACACGTTTTTTTTTTTTTTTTTTTTAAGACTTTCTTTTTAATATATTGCTTGCAAGCTGCCGCAGTAATAATTTCGAAGTACTATTTTGTTGACTACAACATCCTCTTCTCTTACTAACAGCATTATGAAAGCTATGGTGATCAATGAATATGGTTTTTACCTGAACGATTATTATTAGCAAATACCATGCTGTACTGATTTCGTTACAACTTCTTAACTGACATATTATGGCGAGGGTCATTACTACTAACTAACTAACCTTATTGAGTATTGACTGTTAAAGTGTTAGGTAATAATAATAGCAATTATGACCCTCTTCATGACAGATTTTACATTCGCCGCAGAAATGAATTCGCATTGTTAATAATACTTGTTTATTTCTCTAGCAATGGTATTTCAATGTAGTTATTGCTTTTTCTGGTATAACTGCATTTAGTCTTCTTAATTAACATATAACTATTAATTCTGTACAGTAGTCGTCATACTCTGAGCTGTGTTAATCTGTTTTACTTTTAAAATAAGGTTTCTTTTTTTATATTTAATTTTTCTTCTGTTTGCCGTGTCATTGCAATGTCATAAAGCTATCTGCATCATTTGGAGACTTCTTCGCTATAGTTTCAATTGCCACCCCCCTACACCTTTTTTTCCTCCTCCTCCATCTTTCATCGAACTCCCATACTGTAGCTGTGAGCGATTGACTTTTTTTGTAAAATAAACTAACAGGATTTAATTGTAGATTTACTCTAAGGGAGGCTGTAAGCTTTTTGTGTTTAATTTTCACAATTTATGTGCAAAGTTTGACGTAATGACTCTGGAAATAATGTAGGATGGTGTCTTGAACAACATTAGGATTTTTCTTTTCTTCATAATCTCGTTTTTTTTGTTGGTTTGTTTTTTATTTGAAATAAGATTAACTATTTTCAAGCCTTTTTAGTTTTTACGGTGTGTAAATATTAAGGTGCATTCTATTCTGATTAATATCAAATGTATTTTGCGAAAAAATCTCATGATTGCAGCTAATATGGTGGTTGCTTTCATTACATGCAAAGCTGAAAATTGTTTTCTAGCTTAAAACTTGATTTTTATTTAATAGACTGATTATTAGTTTTTGGGGGGATGGGGGTTTGTGTGTGTGTGCATTTGTGCAGTAATAAATTGCTCGGCTAATTGCATGATGCTTGCGTATATCTTTATCTTATAAATGAAGAATTGTGCGTTGTCACATGTTTCAGTGTAAAATCTCTTGCTTCAAAAAGCAAGCAAGCTTTGCACTCGCTGAAGAAGCAGCTTTTTAATAGTAGCCTCTGTCTTCTTGAGTGAAGGCTACACTGCAAACTTAACGAGACATACTGTGTATGCAGTTGGGTTCTAAACTCGACTGTCGAATTTTTAAAAGGTCATTGAAAAACGGTAGGGGTTACGATTGATAGTTGGATCCGTGGATATTTGCTTCATCATGACATTTCCTATCGAGATCAGCTGTTTGTTTAAATGTTGATTGCTGATCTCTTCAAGGATTTCACTAAATTACAAAGCTGATTAACTATCACTGCTACGATCCAGGGCTGTTTTTTTTTCTTTACTACAGTAAATTACTTGTTCTTATTTTTATTTTAATCAGCAACTGCTGCAAAACTACGTAAAATAAAATAAAAAGTGTCTACCTGAACACCTTTCAGAAAATAAGAAATTTAAATTCGGTAATAAGTAAATAGACGCAGAATTTAATAATGACATATTTGATAGAACTCTAACCTTGGCTTTTTTATTTAAATAAAATAATTTAATCCATCTCGAACAGTTACCGTGGAGTGCATTAGTCAAGATAAACTTAATTTTATTAATTATTTACCATCGGATATGCGGTGATTTGTTAAAACAAATTAATTGTTCCTGTCTAAATTAGCAAGTATTTATTAATGACATTGATGCCCATAGCTTTTTTTTTTATCGTTTTTCTCTTAGCCAATTACGGTCGGGTAATGGATTATTATTTTTTTTTTTTTTTTTTGTTGGTTAGCATTGTAATGAATTAAATATTTTAGTTTCCAGCTCTTCAAAGTTTAAAAGGATATTATTTTTTTTTATTCGGAAATTTTGGGCGCTTTCACTGGAATTAGGAGTTAAACCTCGTAATGATGTTCTGTAGCTCAACGTTTGACTTTCCTCTTGAGTAAATTTAGGATTCTGTCATTTTCTCATACAATATTTATGTACTGATCGTTTTTTTCTTTCTCTATTTCTCCCATGGTTAACATGACTTAGTATTAATACTGCTATAACACACTTTATTTGTAAAGAAAATTATACATTTGCTCTGTAATTTTGGATAACGTGCCTCTAAAAATATGGCTTTTGTTGCCACTGCATTTTTTTTTTTTCTTTTTTTAATTATTAAAAAAGAAATAACCTTCAAAGTCAAACAAAATTCACCTGCTCAATGAAATTTAAAACTAAATTTGTAACTTTAATATTTTGCAGCTTAGATGCAAATGTACGATGTTACTCATTTATGTGGTAAATTCATTTAAAAATGCTTGTTTTTATGTTTCTGAAATAATTTGTCACCTTTTTTTTTTTCTTTTTTTCTCGCTCAATTTTTTGTTCTTGTAGATTCCATTACTGAGGAATCTATTTTCGCTCTTTCTTTTTTGCTGTTATGCCTGTTTAGGACCCAACCTTACTGGCTTATGCTAATTTGCTTCTTCGTGCACATCTTGATGCCTTTTTTCCTTCCTCTTCTCATCTGTAGTTATATCCAGATCCTATTTCAAGTCTCGCTTATTTTACCTTGTTTGTGAAACTGTCATTTACTTACTTTACTACTATTATGTTTCGTATTAATTATGCCTTTAATAAAATTTGAAAATTTTACCAAATTGTACTTCAACTTCACTTATATATATTTCTTTAATTATCGAAATGTGAAATTAAGTACAGATGTTCTCTATTGCTCATCTTATATTAATAAACTCAGCATAGTCAACCTGTTAATATATCTTACTTAACAGTAAACTCAAAATATATGTGAAAAAATAGATAATTATTTTTAAGGATGAAACTTTGTAGAATTTGGACTATACATTTTTTTCCGGCCATTGTTTAAAAATGAATATTTTACTTGGCAAGTCTGCTCATACTCTGTTGGTCAATCAGCTGATAGTGATTGAATTGTTGAATTTTCTAGTATTCTCTCTCAACTGCACTGGATTCTAGGCAGACTGTTCCAAGAAAATATTTGAAGTGCGAACAGACGGACTCCTTGCAACAATAACTGGAACAATATATACCTCATTTTTGATCGTATGGGTAAACTGTTAAAAAGGATAAGTGCTTCAACTCCAATTGTAATCTAAACTGAACAGCATTATACTGCTTCTCTGCAATGCTATTGCTACTTTTTTATTATTAGAAAAAATAATTCGAAGATCCTTAACTTTATTCCAGAATAGCCATTTGTTTTCTGGTAAGATGCAGATTTTCGTAGAATTACCTACTTCATGTCAAGATCAGGAATTTAATTTTTCTAGATTTGTGATGCTAAAATATTCTTTAAAAAAAAATTTTAATTTATTCAGTATATAAACTATGACCTTTTTTTTTCTCCCTTATATTTTTTTAAAATGAATCTCTGTAAATGTAAAATAAATCTTATAGATTTTTTTCTTTATATCTACAGAAATATTAAAGATGCCATCATGCAGAAGAGTGTATCAGGCAACTTAAAGGCAATTAGCCAATTGGGGTTGCAGTAAATGAGCCATAGCGCAGAGTTAATAGAATTCTGGATGATTGACTCGGTAGGACTGATTCCTGTGTAGCATGACTCTTCATTACATTTCAACAATGTGTATACAAATGAGAAAATGAAGGAGTTTGGCATATGCCATCTTTATAGTGCTCTCAATTTCTTATGGCCTTCCACGATTTTGTCTTATTGTGTATTTAAGTTGAATTAATATGACACCTGCACATCACAAATATCAAATTGAATTTCAACTTTAATGATGCATTGAAGACATTAGATTCAATCATGACTTTCTGCCTAACCTGAGTTTGCTGCCTTCATGTCCAATGGTACTGAATCATCAAAGTCTGCATTTATGATTAGTTGTCAACAAATTGATAAGTAAAATCTTTAACTGGATTTATTACAGCAGGAAAATGTAGAAAGATACAAAACTGAGATTTCTAAATCTAATACCCCACTGAATAAAAAGCAAACAAAAAATAATTTGGCTTGCATATAGCCTGGATAAAAGCCTTTCAAAAATTTTAAATACTTTGACCTATTTTATATAAAAATAACCTATATTTAAAACACTATCAGATATTTTAAATTCAATTATTCACATACAAATTTGATCCTCAAATGTTTTTAAGTTAATCCAAGCATTCAGGACATTGACAAATTCAGTTCAAACGATGCCGTTTCAGAGCACCATACTGGTGTTTTTCAAACAATTGTATTAAATTTTTCTTAAGTAATTGGTCTTGATAGTTTTTTGGCATGACACGTTTTATAAGATGTATTTTTATTTGTATTTGTGTTACTTTTGAAAATCCCAATATGGAAGAGATTTATAGTATAAACTAATTGTAAACGAGAACTATTCTAGTATGGGAGAATTTGTCTTTCATGTATCAGTTCAAACAATGATTCTTACCTTTTTTTTTCCCCCTTCCCATGAATCTGATCATGTCACTACTATTTCACCATTTTATAGGTAAAATAATAAACCTCGGATATAGTATATATATATATATATATATATATATATATATATATATATATATATATATATTGATATTCTGTAAATGTGGAAGAAAAGTTAGCTTTTTGCTGGACATATATGCAAGTTTCTTTGAAGACAACTGACAAGGCACTGTGATTAAGCTCTTTATTGAATTTCTCTTTCTTTTGTACAAGTATTTTCTTTCTGGACATAGTGTGCAAAAACTGTTCAAATGTTATCTGGATCTATTAGCCATTATCAAGGATTTATTTTTTAAGTAACTAATAGAGAGGGATGGGAATGTAAAAAATTCTACATATTTAATTTAAAAAAAATAAATCCTTGATAATGGCTAATAGATTATCAGAAAGCACTCGGATCCATAGAACATTTAATCAGTTTTTACACACTGTCCAAACAGGAAAACACAAAAGCGAGAAAAATTCGATAAAAAACTTAATTGCAGTGCTTTGTCAGCCATCTTCAATTAAATTTGTATAAAAGAGGGATTTCTGTCCAAAAACATTTATTTTATGAACAGGAATCCCTTGATTAGTGTAGCTAATTTGTACATCAGTAACTATAAAAAAAAAATAGTTTAAGAATGTTTTACTGCACTAATCAAATTTTGGTATTTAAACATTTTAGTGCACTTAACGAAAATGCATTAATCAAAGGATGCCTGTAGTCAACATAAAAATGTAAATTTGTCAGAAATTAGATCGGCTTTTCATGAGAAGATAGTCTGTGATTTTTTTTTTTTTTTATATAGGCATTGAGACATTTTAAAATGTTGACGAAGATCATATATAGCAAAGTAACAATCTCTTGCTGCATAACAATGTCATGTTATTTATATCATCTTTAAAAAAAAAATGGTTCATGTTGGAGGCCAAAAAACAAAAAAACATTTAGAATACCTTAATAGTACATACTTATCTGAAATTAAAAGAAATTGGATTTTACAATTCAAACTGGATGTATTAATGTTATAACCTAGGAAGGGTTACTGAATGAGGAAAAACCAAAACGGAGGTTGGAAATGAAATGGTAATCATTATAACCTCAACAAAATACAATACTCGCCAACGGTGTGAAGTAGGTAAACCACTGCTGGTGGTGGACTACTTAGACAGCAAATTGAGATTTATTATGTACAAAATACATAATTATGGCACAAGGCTGAAAAAAGGGACGGGTTGAGGCTGGTCATCACTATCTTATACGTAGCTAATCTGATTCACAACCATTCACTCGTTAGAATTTCCGCATTCACCATAAAAACTCATCCATCACCAATTAATCCTCCATACACCATAATACCACATCCTCTCTAGGGAGACCTACTTAGACAGCATATTACTCCCACTTACAATAGGATTGGGACATATCCATTAGTGTTCATAGGTATGGTATATAACAATTAAGTATAGTTGTCCTCTTTAATTTATGTGAAATGAAAGCTATAATGTATCAATATACTTTGAACAGATACTTTAATCAAAAAAACCTGTTTATCTTGAGAAATTATTTAAAAAATAATGGAATATTTAGATTGAAATGTACTAAAACTGGCACTAGCAGAAAATGCTGAACACTTGACCCTCAGTTGATGAAATGCATATACATGTGATATGCTTAGATAAATTGTGAAAATACCTGAGATAGTGGCTTATTTCTTTTTTTTCTTTTTTAATTCCTCTGACCTTCATTCTTTGCAGTCTTAAACCATTTATGGAAGTAGATGAAATTAAAACTTGAGAAATGTATAAAGCTATTTGCAAACCTTGCAAGAGTTTCATGAAAGAAGACTACTACTTATAAAGGACTTGCTAGCCTATGAGACATTATCTACTCCCCCTTCCCACACCACACATGAGAAGCATCCAATTTGCTAGTGTTGGAGACAAGATTGCAGTATATTGAAGAGGTCAGCATAAGTTGCAGTGATAATGTCTAAAATCCTCTTGTAAAATGCCTGATGACTTTTTTTTTTCCAAAACTTGATTTGACCATCTTAAAACAAATATACAATTCATTTCACTTGGCTCTCTCACATTTCTCTTGTTTATCTGCTGGCTAAACCAAAATGTTAAAGTACTTGAATTAACTATTAGGAAGATGTTTTTGTTTGTCTAATTTGGTTCAATTCTTACACTCTCCGCATCAATTTATAGTGTTAGCCTAGGACGGTATTGCTGGCAAAAATTAAAAATTTCATTAGTCTGAGTCAGTTTCTCAATTTTATTCAACACCTACTCAAGAACAAAATCGTATAACTGGTTTATCACTTGGGAAATGTTAATCATTTGGTATTAACAAATGTTGCATGCCCACATGTTTACGACTTGTCTATGAAGTAAATATTGTCTAAGAAACTGTCAGTGATTGTTTTTGTTTCTTTAGCTTGCCATTCAGTCTTGTTTTTCAAGAATAACTAAATATTAAATGGATAGTTAAAATGAATATCTTAAACTTTCTGGAGTGTCATACTGGTTTTTTTTTTTTTTTTTTTTTTGTGTGTGTCTGAAGATTTATATTTTTTAACAGCTAAATGTTGAAGTTTGCATTAATTATTGATGAAATATTTGACAACTGTATAGTTTTTTCCCCATTTAGAAATATTGAAATTTCAGTAACCTGTTTAAACTGATACCTTCTCTTTTTCCATATGTTATGACTGTTTTGCTTAAAGTTCAAATTCTTTTTGATTTTGGATGAAAAATTGGAAACTTTCCAACATTTTCAGTGAATTTTTCACTTTCCAAAATTATAGTTTGATTGGTTTAGATAGGTGGCCAAGAAAGGTTTCAGTTTAAACTGATTCCAGGAGGATATGGGTTAAGTTAATTATGCTTTCTGATGTGTTCAGTCTATTCTATAGTTTGCATAATGTAAAAACCTATTTACCATCTGTATGAATTAAAAGATAGATCCAGTTATTCTGGTTACCTTCAAAATGGTTGATTGCTGAAACCTTGTATACAGAGCTTAAATGTTCTACCTTGGTAGTTAGATCTTCAAATAATTCAAGTAAAGAAACTTATCAGATTTCCTAAAGCCAGTTTTAAAATATTAACATTTAAAATATTACTAAATAATTAGTAAGCAGTTCATGAAGATTATAGAATTAGGAAAAGTATATATCAGCATATTTTAAAGAAAATTCAGTATTAAAATTACTTGCTGTGAAGGTTATGACTTCTTTATTTACATGAAACTTGCCTAGGCAAAAACAAAAAAAACTCTCAAATAACAGATCTTTAGTGAGTGATCTTTTCTTTAGTTATTGCGTTAAGAACGAATTTAGGATCATCCCTGCTCCCCCTAAAGTTTTGATTCTGTCTGAATATATTTTCTTTATGTATGAGGACTGTCTTGAAAAGTTTTTGTCCAACCAAGATCTTTCATGCTCGCTCAGGCAAATTGTTTGGTCTGTGAAACAACTAAGAATTTTTCAGCATTCCTTTCTATATAGTACAGCCGGCCCTTACCGGACACTACCTCAACTTCAATTCCCACCATCCATACAGTGTGAAGGGATCATCCAATGCCTACAGCACTGTGCAAAAATCACAAGTGTCAACTCAGAAATGATCAGCATTGAATGTACCCTTCAAAATAACTACCAGCCTGTAAGAGAAACACAATATCAAGGAGGAGGACCATGAAACTACCATGGTTTGTCTCCCTTATGCCAAGGGCCTTTCAGGAAGATTCAGAATCTGTGGCTTGTACAACATCAAGATAATATTCAGAAGTACACTATGGAGAAATCTGTTGAGCCAAAAAGAGAATATGATCAAGAAATGTGTGTACTCCTTCCTTGCAGTTGTGGCAAAGAATATAATGGTGAAACTAGTTACTCTCTTGTTAAGGCTGGAGGAACATAAAATGTTGTAATTAGGGGATGGAACAATGAAATCAGGAATGGCTGATCATGTATGGAAAGAAAAGAATAGTCGTCAACCCTTGTGAAATGAAGTAAAAATACTGGACAGAAAGGAACACTGGAGAGCCAGATGTCTGAAATAATTCTAGGCCATGAGAACCTCCTTATTAGGCTTAGCATAAAAATGAATACAATATGGAAGCCATTAATAAAGAAGTGGCAACAAGGCTTCAGGTGCAGCAGTAAAAGGTGAAGCCTCAGTGAGTTCTCTGTGGGATAATTCTAAGGAATTACCCCATAGGGCAATAACCTTGTGAAATCTTGGTTTGTGAACTTGCTGACATAGTAATTATGAGTTTGATTCTTTGAATGGTATGTACTTGAAATATGCAAAAACAAAGCAAGCAGTAACTAAGTACTACTAAATAATAACTAGATGATGTCTCTGGACATGAACTTCAAGAGAACAATCTACCCTTATTGATTAAATTAAGGGTTCAGTTCAAAATTCACTGAACATTAACTGGATTGACCTTCACCTGATGAAGCCCTGAGGTCACAATGGATAACAATGAAGATGGAGACCTTAGTCATTGTGTAAATAACTTCTGATCTTAGAAATTCAGATAAAAAGTAAAAAAGGTCAAGCTATCTATACATCATTGAAGAATAATTAAATGTATAACTAATATTTGCAATGATAATAAAAATGACTCAAAAATGTTTTTTCTTTGTACAATGAAGATACAGTTTGCCAATTTGGAGGAAGTTCCAGTGTTAAAATTTTTTTATATAAATTTAATTTCTTAATATAACAAAATTACAACTTCAGTCTCCAACTTAACTTTGGAGACCTAATTAAACAAGTCGTAAGAACATTGGTATTTTAACTTCAGTTTCAGTCAGCATTATTGCATAATATTATGGTTTGCTCGTTTGTCGGTTTTGAGGAGTGGTCTATTCAAGAATCATTGTTTGAATAAAAGTATTTGTAATATGGCTATTAAATAACATTGTCAAAGCAGTTACCTTTACAGAACTGATAAAAAGTGTAAAAGCTCAATGGTAAAAATACTCAAGTGATATTTGTTTATACTTTGAAGAAAAATGTTTCCTTTTATATCAAAAAAAAAAAAAATTTAATGCTAATATATAAGGCTGGACTCATTTCATCTGCAGCTTTTGCTGTAACATATCAACAGGTTCAAAAGGCATGGAATAATAGTTTGAAGGATGGTATTTGCTATCTGTACTACCATATACAAGCAAGAGCATATGTCTGTTAACTTTCAAAGAGGATACATAATATATTAAGCCATCTGAGTAACATTCATACACTGCTTCTTTTGGAACCTGTGCACTTATTGATCCGCATGTGATTTATTTACTCTCAGACAACTATATTAGCTATATATTTTATTTTTAGTAAATTGAAACATTCAGGATGTTGCAATTTTTATTTTCCATCAATGTATATTGGGTGTTAAAAAAATTGAAACATGAATTCAGTCAAAATGAAGAAATTACCTGTATAATGGTTAACAACAATTAGAGAGAAAAAAAAGTTGGTACTCAATCTAATGTTACTTCATATATGTCATTAGTAAAGAACTATCATAATTTGTTTTACTCTAACACAGATCTTTCTTGATAACTTCAAAGAAAAACCAGCAAATGTTTCAAGAAACTTAAGTTACAAATCAATTCTACCACAGCCATCTTCTAGTTTGTTTACAAATATAGAAGGATTTAAAATAGAAATCAAAAAGTTAATACCTTCCACCATTTAACAGACTACAATATTTTAAACTATCCACAAAAATGCCATCTAAAATATATAAGGAAATGCAATCAGTTAAAGGATTTCTTGCTTAACAGATTTTGTGTCCTATGACTGCAGACATTCAAACATTGTAAGATCACTTAAATATGTAAAAGTTTATTACAAATATTCAGTTTTTAATTAGATATAAGCAAAATGTATTGGCTATATGAAGAAAAATATGTAGCATTTGAAAGATATGGATGGAAAAAGATTTTAACATAACTGAAAAACAATTGGTATAATACAATTAGATTCATAATTTTGAATAATTCTTATGCTTTTAAAACTTTTGCCCGAGTTCTAAAGCCCTCACTTTCACAAAATGAATTATCAAGCAGCAATATTGTGCATTGATGGAAAATAAAAATTGCAACATCCTGAATGTTTCAATTTACTAAAAATAAAATGTACAGGTAATATAGTTGTCTGAGAGTAAATAAATCACATATGCGGATCAATAAGTGCACAGGTTCCAAAAGGAGTGTATGAATGTTGCTCAGATGGCTTAATATATTATGTATCCTCTTTGAAAGTTAACAGACATATGCTCTTGCATGTATATGGTAATACAGATAGCAAATACCATCCTTCAAACTATTATTCCATGCCTTTTGAATTTGTTGATATGTTACAGCAAAAGCTGCAGATGGAATAACAATGAGTCCAGCCTTATCTTGTGTTCATCAAAGTTCAATGTATGGGCCAAGGAAGTTGTCAACTTTTTTCAGAACATATTGAGTTGGATGGACATTGCCCAGCTGGAACATCAAAGACTAGCAAGACATCCACACATGGCACCACGATGTAGTAGGCTGGATTTATGTGTTGAGGGTGAATAGAATCTGGAAGATGTTGTTCATAATTTACATTGCATATGCAAGTTGCCACCTTCACATATATGAAGACATAACCTGCTCTTACCACTGGACAGTACAAAATGCTGTTTGATCTAGATGATCCTTTTGTGACACCACTGAAGATATGGACAACAGTGTTCCATCAGAAGTCTGGCTAGAGGTGATCCTACAATTAAATGAGATTGTTTTGATACTACAGGGACCACATTTACTCTTATTTCTGCTATGGATGTCCTGCTGCTGCCTTTAAAATGCTTTGATCTTGGTTCGTGTTTGAACTATATGATCATCCAAAGCCTAATATAAGAATTGTCATGTGACCACAATTGCTAACATTGAAGCATCATTGACAAGTGTCAGACATGTGTAACAATTCTCCAAAATGGCTCTCAAAGGCTCATCATAATCCAACTCTCTCAAACAGTTCTAATTGAACAAAAGGAGTACCAGTGCATCTATGACATGAGATTCATTTCTGATGAACTTTTTTTCCTTCCTCTTCCCTTTCTCACACACTGAACCTCATCAAAGCTTGTGTCTAAAATTCACATGGTGCACTGTAATGAGTGTTAGTACATGACAAGATAGCTGAAAACTTGGAAAATTTTATCAATATATCTACTACTCCATAAGTGTGTGCATGCTGTACTCATGTCAAATTCTGTATGATCCTTCAGAATATTTTTTTACTTTTCATCAATATATTTTTCAAATAATAAAGTATTATCTTTCCTATCCAGGTAGCAACAGTGTATTCACTATCAATTCTTATACAAAGGAAGAATTTTGGGGGGAGTATCAAGAAAAAGAAATAACATGAAGTGTTTAACTGTTAAGTCAAACAAAAAATACAGGTGGGGGTTACACTTGTAAAGTGTCATGTTCTGATTCTTTGATCTAATAAAGAATTAATTTGGCTGTTAGAAAGGAATGCATGCAGTCATAAATCTTATTAGTTAGTAAAAAATAGTACTTAGTTTCAAGTGTAAAACTGAAACATGTGAATTGTTATACCAAAGAATACTAAGTTTTTGTTTCATGGAAAACATGGCTTGTATTTATGGTCTCATTTACTTAAATCTCCTATCTTCTTTACTTTACTAAAACACAAAATAGTCTTGTATTGTAACTTATGATTCTAATATCTGGGGATGAATTTTAAGTGTATCGCCATAAGTAAAAAAAAAAAAAAAAAAAAAAAAATATTGAAATCCCTACAGCCACTTAAGGATGTGTATGGTGCAATGGGTAAATTATCGCCATTTTATATTTTCAATTTCACACATGCGTGTTATTTGTTTTTGATTTTGTTGACTGCACAGTATAGTAGGATCAGTTAGGCATTGCCTGTGAGAAAAAAAGAGCACCATGATGCAATTCACTCCACCAGAGATCTGGAAATGGCATGCTGTACTATTTGGCATTTGTGCTGGAAGCTCCAATACAAACATTTCAGTGTTAGGGTGTCAATCTGAAGACAGTGCAGAGGATTCAGAAAGAGTTGGATGAGTCTAATGGTGATTATGAAGGTATGACAGCTCAGAAAACTCACTCTTATCATTCTGATAAGAAAAGAACTGAATTTGTTGGTGGGGGCCTCAAACTCAACATGGAGGCCTATATGAAGTGCCTTGATGAGGTAGTTCTGCCCTCAGTCAAGAGGATGGCTATTGGAAGATCCTATGTCTAGCAACAGGACTCTGCACCATGCCACACAAGCAGGAGAACCCGTCATGGCTGTCAGACAATTTCTACGACCATATCATGCCCTTACATCTGGCTACCTAGCTCCCCAGACTGCAACCTCCTTTATGATTGTGTGAAGCGCAGTATTAAGTGAGAGACCACTACAACTTCTTGTAAATGCCAAAGACAAACTGAAGTCAAGAGTTATGGCAGCATTCACCAACAAGGAGACTGTCCAGAGGAGTTGCAGGAGATTCTGAAATCATCTGGAGGCCATTTTTTGTAAAATTTTCAAGTCTAATAAACTTTATTTTAGTTTATAAACACATTGCGCATTAATTTTGCTTTTAAGATTGTTTTATAAAGTGTGCCAGTTTGACAATTGAAATTTTATTTAATCAATAAATGGGTCAAGATGTATGCAGGTGATAGATTTAATTGATTAATAATTTACCTAAACCTGCATCTATTGCCTGCAATCAGGAAGCCTGTTTTAATGAAAATGTACAAAATCTTTCTAAGTTAGAAGTATTTTCATTCTTAAAAATAATTTTTGCATTGATGTTGAGGCTGTATTAAGTTAATAACAAATAAGTAAAAAATTAACTCTCATAAGAGACCAGTATCAAACACTTCGCAATGGTAGTAATTTTGTTTTGTATTTTGATCTTTATCAGTTTATCGGACAAATTTACCTATTTTACATGGCCAGTTGTAAAAACTGTTATGACCACCTGCTCATAGATATCTAATAACACAATAAATTTCTAGCTTTAATAAATTACTAACTACCCAAACCAGGTTTTCTGAAAGGGAAGCATTAATTTGAATATGTGAAACATCAATACTTGAGTTGAAAAAGACTTCCAAACCAACCTGAATCTCTTAACCAGAGGTGCTTTATGGTTGCCAGAAAAACAATTGTTACTTACCAAGCATTACATGAGAGTAAACATAGTGTTTCTTTATCCCTTATGCAGTTCTTTTTAATGTTTGGAAAATTATCTGGCATATAAGATGAAACTAATGGCATGGTGAATGGCTTTACATTATTTTACTATTGAATCGTGAGAGAGACCGAGAGAGGGGGCATTTAATATATATTGCTGATTTATTGAATATTTAAAATTAGGACATATATTAAACAACAATGTATCAAATTTACAGAAATTGTCTGAAAAATTGTTTTTATTCAGACTACTGTTCTGAAGTACTAAATTTGTTGTGATTGTGTGTGGTGTGAGACTTAATTTGGATCAAGTTTTCTTGTGACAATTTTTCCCTTTATTTCACTACGCAACCTATGAAGAAAAAGTCATCAAAGTTCCCTTTAAAATTTCTTTATAAACAACATTTTCAGTAAGACATTGATTTTAGAAATTTCTTTTTGTCATCATGCTAAGTTCACTTGAATTTCCTACTCTGGACATAGCTGTACAGAACTGACCTTGAGAAAAATATTTGAACAATTTTGTAATCTTTGTTACAATAACAAAAATTAGCAAACTTACTATTTTTTAACTTGGTAGTTTTAAAATAATATAATTTAAACAAAAAAAAAAAAAAATTGGCAGAAACATTGCTTATATATGGAAATTTATGAAATTTGAATTGCCAATAACATACACATTAAAATGTGCTTTCAAAAAATTGTAAATTAATTATTAGCACTAACGTCATAAATGCTATTTGTTAGTTATATAGGATTAATACAAATATGAAATTTGTCACTTAGCACCCTGACTCCAGAATTTCGTAGACGACCCTTTTTATAATCATTTACCCACTCATCAGGAGGTATCGGTAACACGCACACACACATTTTGTTCTACTGATGTTAAGGAGGTGACCCAGACAAAATTTAACCATACACAAATTTATAAAAGATATTGATACAAACAGCTTGCGTTTTTATAGTTTCTATGCCATCTGCAATAATTAAAAAATATATTCCAATGAAAAATTGATTCTGCTTTCAAGCAAAGCTAAATTTCTGGGCAGATGATATTATAAAAGTACATTATTTTTATTTTTAAATTGATGCATCCTCAATCAAAATCTAACATAGCACTTTTATTATATTAAACTTGAAAATACTCCTAAATTGAATTATTTGTATTTTATTTAATTTTTCCCTTTTATTCATTAAAATATTTCAAAGATTAACTTGATACCTTAAATTTTGTCTAAGTTTATTAATGCAAATCTTCTCTTGGAATGCTTGATTTCTTTTGAGTTCTGAAATTCTGACTACTATCAAAACATATGAGAACTAATCTCATTTACTTTGTGTGCCTTGCCTCTTTAGGATGTAGCTGATCATGGCTCTCTAGTTTCTTTTGTTGCTCTCAGGTATACTTTCATTTATGATCTATGATGTTTCTCTTTGAGGTGCCCATTCCTACATCCATTGTTCCTTGTCAAGTTAGTTGCTCCCCACCCCTTCTGTTTTCTTTCCTTCATTATGTTCTGTTCAATGTTAAATTCTCAAAGCTAACATTGCTTATGTCATCTGATTAGATCAGACTTTTTATAGTTCTTGTTAGAACTTCATTTGTCAAATAGTCTCTTCATGCTATTCTCAACCTTCATTGGACGAACCACAGTTCTGTTTTCAACCTTTTTTTTTTTTCTTCCCCTCTCTCTCTCTCTCTCTGTCTTTGGGTAAATTGTCCAGTTTTCAGTGTCAGGAGGGCAAACATCACATAACAGTATGACTCTTTCTTTGTTTCTCCTGGAAGGGGGAATACTGTAAAGCCTTCAGGCTAGGTAAGGTGACTTTCCATGGAGGTGGAGGGTTACATTGTGTTGGAAAGTTTTTCACCACCTCCCTTTCTTCTTTTTTTTTTTTTTTTGTCTCCAATATTTATGGCTAACATGGTATATGGTAAGAAGTTTGAGTACATGCACACACAAATGATACTCAGAAAGTGATGCCTTTATTCCCACAGAAACAAGACACAATAAGCACAAAACCATTGAATAGAGCAAGTTTTGAATGACCGTTGAGATTCAAATAGGCAGGCTAGTGTGTGTTATATATAATGCCCTATTTCCACCCATCCCTTTTTATTAAATATGAATATTTTATAAAAGGAGTGGTTGGAATAAGGATGTCCTGGGTGGATTATTATCAAAACTACACAGAATTTAAAAAACAAATGTTTAGAAAAACTGCTGTTAATAATCTGACATGTTGGTTATCTTGCAAATTTTCTCATTGGTCAGAATGATCAGTTGAGGTTGATTATAATTAAAACCTTAATTGAGGATAATAATGGCCCAAAAGATCACCAGTTTGCATCAGCTTATGTTAGTTGCTTTGATGTGTGGCTTCCACTTGACAGGTAGGGCTAAACCTAGTGTGCCTTATATGTATGATTAACAAGTTAATATTGAATGTCCTGCTTTTGATGGCGTATCGAAAGTGGATACTTTACAGCAATATAGGACAAATGAAATAAACCACCATAAACTGTGCTATATGCCGGTCTTCATCCAGTGAAGGCAACAGTGTATATGATGAGATGGAAAGACTCTCTACTATGATCTCATTCCAGAGAAGCAAATTGATTTGAACAAGTATTGCTCCTGATTAGAACAGCTGAAGACAATAATCAAATGACAAAACGTTCAACCAGAATTAATGAGAAAGGGTAATATTCCATCACAATGCTGCAGGACCCTGTTTCTTGGTAACCAAGCAAAAATTAAATTTGCCTGGATTTTTTTGTTTTTTACTCTACATTCACTAAATATTGCTCCTTTGGGTGACCAATTATTAATGTCTTAAGAATTTTTTTTTATTGAAAAATGTTTCAGGTTAATTAGAAGAATGAAATTATGAATTTGCTTGAAATATAATTGAAGATAAATTGAACTATCAAGTTAATAGTTAAGAAAAAAAAGGTACTTAAATTGAATCAAATTTCCCCACTCCAACATATAAGCTACTTGAAAGTTTAGAATTTGAATAGTGCATTAATATAAATATTTAATAACTTGAGGATTTTCCAAATGCTGGTTTACCGTTAGATTAACTCCCAATAGTACTTCCATAATATTTGCTTGCAACCATATTATTTCTCATATAAGACTGTGCTATTGATTGATTCCCCCCCATTTGTAACTCATAGATTCATACAGTAGCTGTATTGATTTTAATATTTTAATTTCTCTCTCTCCACTAGTTAGAAAAATTGATACATAAGGTTATCTTCATTATTAGGTTAATTTGTATTCCAGAGCATTTAGCTAGAAATGTACACTCTGAATTTGTCAATTGATCTATGTATTTACATTTTAGGGATGTAAATTACACCATCCAGACACATGTTGGTTTTGTCTGTTTTTTTGTTTCCTCTCTCCACCAGTTTTTTTTTTTTTTTTTTTTTTTTTTTTTTTTTTTTTTTTAATTCTCTCTAGGATATAGGCAATCATTGCTTTCCAGATTTTACTGAGAATTGCTATGACTTTTTGGAAAAATAGTTGTTTCCTATTGCCTTCTCCATGATTTTGAATTTAGAGTAGTCTTTCCCTTAGAGTTGGCCATCATGGCTAGAAAGATTAGTCTACCTTATTTACTTCATAGTTAAGATTGTCATTTGCAAATTGCTAATACAAAAGTAAACATGTTGGACTATACTGGAATTTGAACTTGGCTTGTTGGCTCCATTTTCCACACTTAAATATCCAAATTTATATTTGGATCTAATATAAATCTATTTCACACTTACTAAAAGTGTTTTCTCCCCCCCCCTTTTTTTTTCTCCAAATTGCTTCCTTTTCAGTCATTGATCTTAATTTATCTTAAGTATTACTAAGAAAATTGTTTCTTACATGTAAGTTGCAGCCAATTGCAGAGGGATTTCTATGATTGTAAATATGACTTTAACAAGATTCATGGGTCTGAAATCTCTGGGGTTTTTTTGGGGGGGGGGAGTTCTTCCCTCTTGATCAATTTTTATTTGTCAGTGTTTTGCATAAAATTAATTTTGCCTTGAGGCTTTTTATACCAATCAACATTTCTAGTCTTGTCATGGAATTTAGTCATGGAGAGAGATGGGGGGGAATGGTGAGGAGCATTGCATGGTAGGTAGATAGCTTTTCTTCGATAACCCTACTTTGATATTTTACCATGTAATTTACTCACTAAACACTAGATGTTATATTACAAATGTTGCCAACCACTAGGATTTCATTGTAATCACTGCTGTTAACTTGCTCTTAACAATTAGTGTATGTGGCTGATGTTGATTGGCATAATCTTGTTGCTACTTAATCAATTCACACCTAACTTTTGCTACAAGACCAATAGCTTATTGTCCTGCTCTTTGCTATATTTAGTCCATAACTCCTTGATAAAACTTGATGCTACAATTAGATGTTTCTTTCAGGTCTATTTAGTTTTAAATTCTCTAACCCAGAAAATCCTTTATCTATTTTCTTTTAAAGTAAATATCACAAAATAACTGAAGTCTGTTTCTAACCGACTTCTCTATATAATTTGTAGTGTCTGCTGTTTATTGTTTTTATTACCACACTAAATATTAATTTATAAAATCTCGTTTTACATATATGGTCACCATGTTTCCAATGTGGACACCTCTGTGTATTTTCACATTGTATAAGTTTTTGTCAAAATTTTAATTTTTCTGCCCAAGTTTTGATCACTTACTTGATTTTGTCAGATCTTCATCAGGTTTTCATTTTCTTGGAAACTATTTTTCTTTTGTATCCATTTAAAAATTAATGTTTGTGTATAAATGCAGGAGTCTGCAGGATCTAATATAAACATATTAGTTTTCTTACATGAAGAAATGCATAGAAAAGGTTATTTGTATATATCATTTCTTTTTCTCTTAAGTAACACTGGTCCTATATTGTACACACCTACTTAAGTATAGCATTGGATTTTTAGGTAATCGTTGATGTTAATGTCTATAAAAAGAGACAAGTAAAAGCTGTCTATTTATACTGAATCTTTTAAACCCGCATCAATTATACAAAAATGATGCTTACTTTAATGTCGGCCATCAAACTTGTGGGCTTTGCTTCATTATTCTCAGGCTCCTAGATTTCTCTCATTTTCTCTTATCTGAATTGTCCCAATCATGAATCTAGAATTGCTTTACTTTTCTCAAACTGTTTATAGTCTAATTTTTTTATATTCAGTACCTGATCTTTAGTGTCTTCATAACTGGTTTAGCAACCAAATATAGCCTTTTATTTATTGCACTAATTAAAAAATATATATCTTCATTTGACATGTCAAAATGAACTAGGATGTTATATTTGATGAAATATCTGGGAAATAACTTGATATAACATGTATTTATCTGAGGAAATTTTGTCTCCCAAGAAGGTTTAAACATCCTCTTGATACCTCCCATAAGACATTGAAGACAATGGTGCCTTCATTGAGCTAATGTTGTACCATTATATTGGAGGTGTTTCTGTGTGTCCCCACCCACCCATACATATATTTCCCAACTAATTCGGTATATATAATGTCTAAAATTAATTTTTAAAATTGAAAAGGCTTTTTTGATACTTTCATTGTAGCTTTAATTGAAAGCTAAAGGATTTGAAATTTCCTATTTCCAGTCATCAAAATACTCTGCTGTATTTCAAACAGAAGTTGTATTGAACAATTTTTTTTTTTTTTTTTTTTTTTTTGTCACTTAAATGGTTTGTCTTTAAAAAGTTGGTTTATCCTTTTAAATATGCCTCCAACCTCATGAATATCAACTGGATGTAGTACCTTTCCCTTGTGTATTATCTGAAAATAAAACTATATTTTTAGTAATATAGTAGAATTGATGCATGACAATTTTAATTCATCTCTAGCACAAACCAGTATAATGTTTGAAGGTTTAAAGTATCATAACTAACTTTTTTATTTCCTCTCTTTTATTTTTGCAGGTCCTTTTGTAGATGTGGTAACAGCAAACTTAAAATTAACCAATCCCACAGGTCGTAAAATATGCTTCAAAGTAAAGACCACAGCTCCCAAGCGGTATTGTGTGAGGCCAAACAGTGGGCTTATCAAACCCAAGGAATCTGTAACTGTTGCAGGTAATTATTTTTGCAATTTTTACTATTGAAAATTTGTACAGTTTGAATTGTTTCAGAAAACTGTCACTTTAAGTACTCATTGTTTTTCGAAGAATGAATGAATATATATATATATATATAGAGAGAGAGAGAGAGAATGTATATGTGTGTCTAAAACTAAATGCCTACAGTAATTTGTGATGAAATAAATTTATATATACTCATTATCACCCAAACTAGCTTTTCATAAAATTATGTTTTGTATTTGATATTTTAAAATTAAAATGCATTTGAAATTCTCAAAATTAAAAAGTAAAAACAAACAGTAATAATTCTTATTCTTAAATCTGGTTACCGTTCGTTTTTGCTTTTTTATTCAGCTAAATGCTATACAAGTATATATTTTTAAAATTTGTATTCTCTTGAATTTTCGGATCTATAGTAAATAAAAGCGTAACTTTAAAAAATTAATATTAAAACAACAAAGCAAATTTAAAAGTATATTAAATACAATTATTTGAGAAAAGGTTTAATATTTTATTCGGTTGTGCGTGTGTCCGGCTAAAACTTAAAAACTACAGTAATTAATGTGTGTGTGTCTTCAAAAAATATTTACTATCTATTTTCAAGGAGAATTTAGATTTTTTTTTTTTTTTTTTTTTTTTTTTGTCAGTAAATAGTTTTACTTTTAAACATTAATTATTACTTTGAAAGAGAGTAGATGCAAGATATGTGGGTAGTTTGCTACTATGTAAGTGGCATGGCAGGTCCCATGCATGAAGGTTAGACCTGGTGGAACCATGGAATGTAGTTTGTCCAAGCATTTTCCATGGAAGTAGCAATAGAGCAGCGAGAGGCTTGCCACATCCTGCCTGGGAGAGAGAGGTTGGAGGGTGGGAAATAATTTGTCACCCACAAGGACTCAGCAACGCTTTCAAACTCTGAGACTGGAAAGTGAGAACTGGGCAGCTCCTGCCCAAATATAACGACGGTCCTCCATTTTTGGCCTGATCTGGCTCTTGTAAAGGTAGATATCGTGAGGAGTTAAGTACTTACTGGAGTAGTAAAGGGAGTCGACCATTTTAGCAATGGATTGTATGTACATGTTCCACTTGAGGTCAGGTGTAAGTTTTAAGGCCCAATAGTCTCAAGGCACGGTGCCTTCCTGAATGAACATCCATTCATTGTGACTGGTGGTAGTTCAGGATCCTATTGGCAATTATGGAATGTTTTGGTTTTCAAGGCATTAAATGTAACCAGCCAGTTTTTCCCCTACTGGGAAGTTAGTGTTAGATTGGATGAAAGATCAGCTGCCAGTCTGATCATCAAAAATTTTAGTGGTGTGCCCATATAATGCTTACAATTGATCCAAGTATATTATGTAGATCAAAAAGAGGGTTTGTCCAAGAAGAGACCCCTTGGGGGCACCTACATTGACTGTAAGAGCCTCTGAGGACTGGCCATTAATAATGTCAGGAAGGGTTTTATAATTAAGACCCTTCCAGTGATTCCATAGCAGGATAGCTTGTGTAGAAAACTTTTGTGCCACACCTTGTCAGAGCCCTTTGAAATATTTAATGCTATAGTCCTTGAGGTGTTTGTCAAGAGCCTTACTAATTCTGTCTATAATGATAGTTATAGTATAAGCTTTTTTTTTTTTTTTTTTTTTTTTTTTTTTTTTAGTGATCTAGAAGAACCCAAACATTTTAAACCAGTTTTATAATTGACAAAAAAAAACATGTCAAACACTATTCTTGTAGGTGAACTATCTGATAAACTTCAACATTTATGGTGTGAATTCTAAAAAAAAAAAAAAAAAAAATCCATTTTCATGTGTTTGGATTTTAAAATTTTAAAAATCTTTTAAAAAAAAAAAAAAAATTGCTGGCAGAGTATACAGTAATAGTGGTGTCAAGAGAGGAAAAAGATTTTTGAAACACTTTTTTTTTTTTTTTTTTTTTCTCTCCTTTTTAATTTCTTGATTATTTTTTTATTTTTATTTTATATGAAGGCTTGATGAAACATTTTGGCATATTTTTAATTGGCTTTCATGTGTGACTCATTTGAATTCATTATTTTTGTATGAAATTTTAAATTTTACGCTTTTTCACTTTGAGAAAATTACTTCCAAACTGTCCTACACAAACACGTGAGGGTCACTTATGTTGACAATCATTCTCTTTTTGCTTGATATTAAATGTTAATTTGCCTTTTTAAAATTTATCTAAATGTGGGAAATATATTTAATCAATATGCATTTTTGTTGACTATTAAAAAAAAAATGTTTAATCTACAAAAAAAAAAAAAAAGAAAGTTTCTTAAATTGTCAGTGTAAATGAAATCTGTGCAAATAATTGAATAGCAACTGATGAAGCTGACATTTTGTTAAAATGTTTTTTATGTAATAAATAGTTCAACTTTTATTAGACTTTAACAATGTCCTACATCCTTACAATATTGCATGGTTGTCACATTACTTTTAGACAAGCATGTTACAGTAACAATTCTAATTAGAAATGTAATTATCTATTAATCCTAAAATAAAGTATAAATATTATCTACATAAAAAGGATTAAAACTTTTGTCTAATGTTGCCAGAAAATTCTAGCAAAATTTAAAAGGAACTGTATGGTTTTCCGAAAGCTCTTGTATGGTAATGTAGTGAAATGTTAACTTGTGTAATCTCTTTAGTTTGAAAACCAGAGTTATGAAATTCATCATGTGTTTAAGGTGTTTTTTTTTTTTTTTTTTTTTTTTTCCTTGGCTGGTTATTTTAAAATCTCGTAAGTGGAAAACCTCTATCCTTAATAAATCATTTATTTCATGTACAGTGAAAACCTAGGTGATCTCATTTTGAAATTTTAATATGATTTAATATTTACAGTCCTACTCAAATAAACAAAACTCTAATTAGTATTATCATACTGACCCTTTCTAATTTTGTAGGGTGAGGAAGTAAAACTTGGAAAATTGCTATGATATTCAAAAACTGTCTTATGCATAAATAACCCTGTTGTTGATATAAAGGCATATTAATAAATGACTTGCTTGAAAACGTCTCACATTGTATAGTCTCCAGGGTTCAGATGCAATCTGGAGCAGGGCCAGGAGTCTGCTGGTCAGAAATTGGCAAAGTTAGCTTTGCAGAACTTCTGCACTTTATTGGCTGGGAGCACCATCCAAAGTTCACACACTTCTGGGTAGTTGGCCTTAAGCCATGGAAAAAATACAGTACCTCAGGCATCAGAAACCACCTTTTATCTCTGAACTTGTCAAAGAATTGGGGCATCTTCCCATTGCTGGCCACAATACCATGCTGGATGCATGGTCCTGAAGGTGCCCTTGAAATCAACTATTAATTCCACAGCTATTTCAGCAGTTCAAAATAGTGTTTATTGGGAAGATTATTCCTGTTGGAATATTTTAACAGTCGCCCTGTATTTCTTGAGGTACTTGAGTCCCTTTGCAGCTTCTTGGTCTTCATGAGCTTTGCAGGATTGTATCTCAACATCCCATGATTTAAAGCCTAGGTTATCATGCATAGACACCAGTCGTGTGGTTTGCTTCTAATGCTGAAGTTATTTTCTGTATTGATATTGTTTGGCCTTTTGCAATTTTGGTATTGAGGGCATTAATGAATTCCTATTTCCCAGTTTCTACATCTATAGTCTTCTTGACATTGTAAATTAATGACACAACAATATTTGTGAAGCTTTTAGGACACAACAATATTTGTGAAGCTTTTAGGACACAACAATATTTGTGAAGCTTTTAGGACACAACAATATTTGTGAAGCTTTTAGGACACAACAATATTTGTGAAGCTTTTAGGACACAACAATATTTGTGAAGCTTTTAGGACACAACAATATTTGTGAAGCTTTTAGGACACAACAATATTTGTGAAGCTTTTAGGATATATTTGTGCATGAAGTGAGTCTTATACTACTTATTGTTTGTACTTCTATTGTCTATGATATTCTTGATGTGTGTTGTAGTTTTAATTTTACCTAAAGTTCTCCCTCCCTCCCTCCACAAAGAACCTTGGCATCATTTCTATACACTGAGCTCATTTTGCATTTGATTTTGGTCAGTAATATCTGTGAATTATTGACTTTCTGATTTTATTCCTGACTCTTCAAATTGTATGAATTTCTTGTCAATTTCAGTAATGTTGCAACCCTTTGAGTATGATCCAGCAGAGAAGAATAAGCACAAATTTATGGTACAAACTATGTTTGCACCTGATGGAGAAATTGAAAGTCAAGATTTATTGGTGAGTAATTATTGCTTCAAAAGATATTACTTGATGTACTGCTGCTTTTGAAATTTGCCTTATAGCAGAGAGATTTTTCTACCATTGTCTTTGGTTGGGGTTTGAAACTTTGAATTATCAGCTTTTCAATGAAGGAATGCCCTCTCCTTGAAAGATAGCAACACTATCTTATTTCAACCAAACCAAATAAGTTAAGATAAGCTTAGTGTCTATTTGGCTTGAATATTTTTGAAAGTGTACATGTGCACACATGCACAAAAGCCAATTTCTGTAAAATAAAAATGTAAAAAATCAAAATGGATTTTTGCCAAATACAAATAACCTGAAAGCATTCAAGTTTCATACCCATTCACATAAATTTAAATTAAAACAAAAAAATGTTACATAAGAGTTAAATTTAAGTTTATACTGAAATTAAGATTTCCTTATAAATTACTCCTAAATAATTACTTTAAGTTACATACTTATTAACTTAGGTCACTAATATGAACTTTAGTAGTGATGGTAATTAGCTAATGTAAGGCTAATGATTACTCTCTTAAAATGGCTATTACAACTAGTTTCGTGTTAGAAACTCCTTGAAATGTATCTTCAAATATGATTAATGTGTATGTGTTTTTTGTTGTTTTTTTTTAACATTATATAACTGATTGGCTTTCAAATTGTCAGTTTCAAACTTGAGTTATATCAAAAATATTGGACATAATTTTACTTGTCAGCTTAAGCATATGTTCCCAATAAAAATAATATTTATAGGGATAAATAGTTACCTTAAAATATATGGAAATAGCTAAATTTGTCAATATTGCTTTTTGAAATTTTGAAATAAACTTGGATATTTCATTTTTTCAAGTACAAACAAAATTTGTACATATCTGTATTTTGAATTTACAGGTTGAAATTTACCCAATAAATGCTTACATAAATATGTTGCACCTAATATGATTATTTCAAGGTAGTGCTTATCAATTTGGTACTGAGTTTGACCTGTCTTCTAGGTGTTGCTAGGTGGCAGCATATTTAATATTTTGAATGGGTTCCATTATTTCTATGAAGTGTAACTTTGCAGCTCTCCTACTTATTTAACTGAAATTTATTCTTAATATTCTACAATTGGTTCTATTTAGTTTTTCTGAATAGTTTCAAATGCTAAGGCTGGTTACTGACTGAATACTTAACCTTAATGAGGATGCATGGGCACATGAACTTTATTCAGGGCATAAAATAAACTGACCCCCCCCCCCCATCGTTTTGTTTGGGCAGGGGTCAATGTTTCACTCATTTTATATTAACCAAATCTAAACATTAGGAAGAGCAAAACAAACAAAAAACAATGATAACTTGGGGTATTGGGAACTTGTTTTTTTTTTATGTAAAATAAATTGCTCTAGTGGTAAGTTTGCCTAAAATACTTGGATTTTTTCATAAAGAAATTTTCATCTCTACTTTTACACATGACTAGAAAATTTCCAGTGGAATTTTTTCACACTGGATTAAACAATAAATTCGAAATTTATACATTTGACTGAGAGAAAGCAAACGTCTTTAAAAATTAATAGAAACTGCTAGCAATATTGGTTGTGAAAATGCAATTTGTAGTTTGTTTTGTTAAATTAGGGAAGATACTTGCCAAGGACTTAATTTCTCATTTTATTTTAATTAATAATTTTTATAGTTAACTCATTACTTTTGTGTAACCAATGAAAATCCTGCGAGTGACCGTGTCGCAGCAAATCTAAGCATGTTGCAGATTCTTGAATCTTTGTGTCCACTTTTGTGACTCTTTAAGAAAAACGTATGATGGAGGTTCAAAAATATTCTCAGTCCCTCCTTCCCAGACCTCTGCACCTCCTTCCAAAGTGTCAAAATTTATTTTGGAATACTTTCTGTGTTAGATAGGGAATTTTTCATCACCACCTCCATGATTTTAAACTTGAATGAAATACATATTTTTTTTTATCTATTTTCAGTGGAAAGATGTTTCTCCAGAAAATTTGATGGATTCAAAGCTTAAATGTGTATTTGAAATGCCAACAACAGAGGTAAGACTGGTTTTCTTCTCTTTAACCTCTCTTAAACCAACCAGTTAGTCTCCTTTACTCTTACTATCCACACTAAACTAGACTAATTTTTGGTGTAAACTTCTTTTTTTTTTTTTTAACTCCTCCTCTTGAGTACTACTTGAAACTGTACTTACTACTATCATCTCTAAAACCTTTAAAAAAAAAAAAAATATTAACAATTTGGAAATCTGAGGTCAGTAAAATTTAATTTGAGACCAAATGTATGTTGTGTTTGTGTGTGTTTATATTTATTTTTTACCCTGTATTTCTACTTATTTTCTGAAAATTTCTGTATTACTATAAGATATATGCTTAACCAGTCTAGTTAGGTGGGGTAATTTCATGATGATTGAGAATATCTTGTAAAAGTCTAAGGAAAAAAAATATTTAAAACAAATTGGTTTGAATATCTATTATGCAAATATTTGTAAACAGTCAATTTTGCCAAATTTAGTTAGTTTTGCATAGTGATTTTTCTTTCTCTTAAGTGGATGCTGAAAAGTCCTTTACTTGACTCACTTCTCAAGATTTTGGTCAAAAAGATCTTTACTATGCATCAAACTTTTCAGCACTTCCTTATAAAAATGTCTTTTTTAATAGATTCATTTTTGGTTGTGGAAGACATTTTGTTTTTAAATCTAAGCAAAAAGCTAGGTCTTTAATGTTTCTCTTTATAGTTAGCAAAAAAATAAAAATGGCATTTTGAATAGCTTTCAGTGAAAGCACATAGTTTGGTGGATATTTTCTGTTTATTTAGGATTGAGAAGCAGCAGTCATTTTGGTGGGGTAAACATTCTGTTTTGAATTTTTTGATTTGGATCTTTTAGAGTGAAAAATGCAGATCTTTTTAAATTGTTACTAAATAAATGTGATAGTGTTTTCAATTTTTACTTGTAATTGAGGCAGAATTTATGAAATGATCTTTCACTTCAGGTAAATCATTGCTTTATTGAATAGTTAATTTTGTTTTGACTTAAACTTATTACTTTGGAGGAATTAAATGAAATAGTTGGCAAAAATAATGTATTCATTTGATTTGTTAGGTTGTTGTCGTAATCTTACAATACTGTGTTAGCGTACATGTACACTCCGGGTACATTTCAGTTACTTTGGATAATTAAGGATAATTAAGAGATTTCTGTAATGCAAAAGTTGTGTAGGAAGTTGTTAAAATAGGAGTGTCATTGTTTGAATACTTAAGTTGTAATGAAATTTAGTGTCTCAATCTTATGGATATCACCAGATGGGAAATTGACATTCTTTGATAGCTAATGCACGATTTTTCTCTTTTTCAGAAAGGTTTAATATTATTTGATTTGAAAAGTATCTGGTGTATTACAAGTCTGTCAATATACCAGATTATGTTAATATCTAAATCTGTAATATTTTTAATCTATGGATATGATTCATGAACACACATCACTGTTCATTCAATTTAATGATTACATGTAGTGATAAAAGTAAATACTAAAAAGCATTGCTGACAGTAAGCCGATGCCAAAATTTTAAAAGCTCATTTTAACATAGAAACAATTCTGCTAAATATAAATTAAGATAGGTGGTAACTTAGCTTTTCATTGTTTAATTTGCTACACTTAATTTAAAAATGTAATCAAAACGGCTGAGAGTTACTTTTAACAAATACTTAAATAGGAAATTAACCTTTTTATTTTTCCCATAACCTGCAACCCCACTTGGCACTTGAATATTGTGCATTCAAAATAGATTTTGGTTAGGAATTCTTAAGGCAAGTCTCAGAATTTGACTAATTTTTCAAAATGGATAAATCTTTAAATATTTGAATTTCCAATATGCTAAGCAAAGAATTTTGTTAACCGGAAATTTATTACTTTTCTCTGCACAGTCTGTTTTTTCCTCTATTCCAATGTTGAAAAGAATTTTTTCCAAATCTAAAGATTTGTGAATAATAGAAATTGTTGGACACTATTTTGATAAAACATTAACTTTCACAAGATGAAAATTTTGCTCATCATAGGCTTCCTGTTGGTTTTAAGAATTTTTTGATTTATTTTAACAGGAAACCCATCTGAACTATTGAAAATAGTTCAGATAGTACCTTTTATCATTAGTCACAGGAATGACAATATTTTAACAAGTCTTTAAATTCTTGAATGATTGGCAAGCTGAATTTTTATCAAGTTTGGGTTCTATAATAATACATTTTGAACATAAAAATCAGTTTTTGGAATAAACGTAAGGGAGGTAATCGGTGACTGGATTACTTCCCCTTTTTTAATATCACTGGAAATCACAGAAATTTTTTTATATCCGTTAAATAACTAGTATTTATTCAATTCTTTTGAGAAGCAGAAAAAAAAAATGTTTATAAACACTCATATTTGTGCATATTTTCTGGATAATTTCTGCTTATATAATGTCTTAGCTTTATCTCAATTGAATCCGAAAATTTGCAACACTAGGGTATATTTTTTTTCTCTTGCTTAAAGAAATATTAATTTAAATTTCTCTTCATGTCTTTAAAAAAGACTGAATTTTAGATGTTTAGCCTTGTATTTCATTAATTAACCAAATTGTGAATGATATATCTATCCTCTGCATCCTGATCCAAGTTATTTTTATTACCTTTCAGTGTTTACAGCAAACCAAATCTGTATTTTGTCAATTGGTGTTGCTTGAGTAGCATTAACTTTAATTTGTTTACCAAATTTGCTGTTTTAATTTTTTTTTTTTTTTTTTTTTTTTTTTTTTTTTAATCATTCATGCTTATGATAGTGGTGACCTATATAATTTTTTTTGTCTGTCTCTCTCTCTAATGATTTCATATATAACCTAAACTGTACATGACTTAAGTTTGGTCTTTTGGACATCTCTCCACCTCTACAAAAGCAAGCTCAGTTTTTAAAAATATTGAACAGCTAACAATTTAATGATGCCTAGCATTGCTTAGCTCTTTGATAAAATTATAACCCCCTTTAGACTCATTCTAACTGCATATTAAATTTGTTTTCTTCTATTTGCATCTTAAAATTAACCTTTTTTTTTTTTTTTTTTTTTTTTGTCTCTACCCTTTCTCTAACTAAAATACTTATTGTCAGTTATTATAAATTCTAGGCATTTCTATATATTTAAGTTTTTCATTTTTCTTTAACATGTTAATTGCAAAAATGAACCTTTTTTTGCCTTTTGTTTTTTGTTGTTTTTTGTTTTGTTTTATGAATTTTCTAATTAATTAAGCCATGATAACTTTTAATTCTTGTAAAATCTAAACAAAAACTGAATTAGATTATTTTAATGTTAAGCAGGTTATAAAAGTTATCTAATTTTTTTATTTTCATGTAAATAAGCCTATTTTGAATTTTTAACTTTGGGTTAAATGTCTCTCAAGAAAGCTTTACTGCCTGAAAACATAATTTAAAACTCCTTAAAAGTTGCTGCAAATATCTGAAACCTTAACTTTTAACTCTTAGGTTTCTTTATGATGAAGCTTTTGTGGTTTGATCATAATGTCCCACTGACTCTTCTAATAACCTTGCATTTGTTTGGTATTTTTATTTTTTTTATTTTAAAAAAAAAATCACTTACTTTTTTCAGTCCTCAAGGTTCAGGTCAAGTTAGCTTTTCTTAGTAAGGGTTTTCTGTTGAAAGGTATATGTTACGACGTGTAAATATTGTTTGTTCTCATACAGAACAATGTGGATGTTCATGAAGATGCTGTTAAGCCAATCAATCTGAAACCAGTACAGACAGAGCGACAGGCATCTCCCAAAGTAAGTTGGTAATTTAATCCTCATTGACTTCACTTACAGCCAGCCGATTACCTTGGCATGATAGGTCTGAAAGAGGGTTACTTTGTAGTTTTGTAAATTCTGCTTTCTGCCAATACATTAACTTAGAACTAGAAATAGACGAGCCATCATTTGCTTTGCCAAAACTTCATTTTTATTTTATTTATTTATTTTTTTAAAATTTTTTTTTTATTTCTTTAACTGCTGCTGCTGCTGCTTCAGATTTCATGGATGCAAGAACTTCATCCTTTAGAGATGTCAGATATTCATTCTTGGTGCAGATTCTCATTTTAATTTGTATCTGTCATTTCCCACACGCCCCTCCCCTTTTTTTTTTTTTTTTTTTTTTTTTTTTTTTTTTTTTTTTTTTTTTTTTTTTTTTTTTTTTTCAACTCATTTTTAAAAACTTCCAGCTGAGTAGGCATATACTAACAAATATTTGTGACCCTCAGTGTTTTATCCTTGTACTGCTCTTTCTTTCTTTAGTGTACTTGTGATATGCATGTTACATTTCCAGTTTGTTGTGTGTGAGTTTTTGTTTTGTTTTTGTTGTTTTTTTTGTTTTTTGTTAACATGTTCATTAAGATCATTTTTGCATTCATATTTGATCAATGTTACATTAATGTCTTGAGGCTACTGGAACTGAGTTACTTTTAGGATTTTGTCTGATAGCATTCTTTAAATTATTAAATATAAGTAGTGCTTCGCTTCAACATGGCAATTCACTAAATAGTTCAAGAAGACTGTTCCTTCGGTTTGCAAACAATAACGGGATTAATCCCTTCCATATGGCTAATCACTTCAACATACTGGTAGATTTTCAAAGTGTGATTATAAACTTGTTGCTTTCATGAAGTTTTTTTTTTTTTTTTCTTTAGACTCTCAACACTTTGCTATATAAACTGGCTTATGTAAAATTGTTGAACAATTAGTTTTTCTTGATAAAATTGATTTTGTATTTCACTGTTTGAAAGTGGTTTAGTCACCTGTAGTAATCAAGAGTGCTTATATGAGAAAGTATAATAATATTCTTGTAGCTGCAAAAATTTTCAACATCAGAATGACTGATTATATATCAATTACAAGAAGAATATGTAAATCTTTTTATCAGAACCGATGGTGTTAATATTTAAAAAATGTTCTGAATATGCAGCAAAGAGCAATTACTAAAAATATCTCAAATCTTTCTTTAAAACTAGCCAAAAACAAATAAAATTGCTGAATTTTGCAGTGCTCAATCTTTTTCCTTTCTGTTAAATTTTGTTAGAGCAATTTTTAGGTAATATTCCAAATTCAACGTTGAGCCTGACTTAAGTAAAACTGATTTGTTTTGCTTGAAAATGTTCAATTCGCCTTTGATTATTTGCTGTAATTAAATGTCAGAACATTTTCTTTGAGAAATACATTGTCTACTGACATTATTATTCTAACAAAAGCAAGGCTGTTTAGTGTTGAAGTGCTTTGTGTGCTCTGAATTTGCATTCTCTTTGTACATCATTTTCTCATAATGCAACAAATACTATTACATTAAAATTGTTCTCTCTCTCTCTCTCTCTCTCTCATATATATATATATATATATATATATATATATATATATATTTCTCTGATTTAACCAGTAGAGAAGACAATATATATAGAGAGAGAGTCAGAGATCAAATGAAGATAGGAATCTGACAGGATATGATAAAGAACAAATAGGAAACATCAATTTAGCATGTTTCACTTTTATTAAAGCTTCATCAGCGATTGAGAGAAAACAGACAAAAAAAGATAGAAATGGGTTGGTGTCTTTTTGTCTTAATCTCTGAATAATAAAAGTGAAACATGTTAGATTGATGTTTCCTATTTGTTCTTTATTTTTTTTATATATATATATATATATATATATATATATATAAGAATTTCCTCTTTTTTCTGTGATACACTCTCCCTCTGAACAATTGATATGTATGCCAACATGTTAAGTCATAAATAATTTCTGTTCTTGTTCTTTTTTGCAAAGTGTGTGTGGGGAACCCAAATGCCTAGTTTGATGGCTTTCCCTATCATTTCTAAATGTCAGCACATATAGTAAAATATGTGTGTTTAATATCTTTAATTCTTGAGTACTTTGCCATAGATTGCTTTCCAGTAATGACTTTAGAACTTTATCATCAAAGTCTCGTGGACGTCTCAGTCTGGCTTCATCTTCCAATGTTTTTCCAGAAGGAAATTTTACAGACCAATTTTGCACTTGCCAGTCAACTAGTTATGACTCCTTGACAATAAACATTGCATATTTTTCTAGATGTTACCATTACATTATTCCCATGAATAAAATTCACATGATGTCAATGAACTTTGAATACTTCCATTATTGGGGATAAGAAATTTATTCTTTGATCTACAGTGTATGCTGCTACTGGTGTGCAAAATCTAAACTGTTAGTGTCCTCCAAAGTGTGCTTAACTGCCACTGATTAGTTGTTAGGATGATATGGTCATCATTTAAATTGGCTTCTAAAAATAGAAGTTACTTATGACTTGTGTATGTATAGTTGGATTTAACTTGATTTAGTGGATGAAAGCATTTTCCCTTTTTGTTGCAGTCATTCAGATTAGAAACATTGTCCATCACTATTTACATGCTTGCGTCTGAAAAAGTTGTTCTTTGTCTTCATTGTAGATAAACTCCAGTATTTTAGAAGTATATTGATATTAATTTCGGAAACTAGTTTTTTTGTGGAATGTTTTTTGGTTTACTCATAGGTGAACAATGTAGAAGTGGAACTGCGAAAAGCCTCTGATGAAAATAAAAAAATGATGCAGGAAATTTGTCAACTGAGAGAAGAAAATACTCAGCTTAAAGTAAGTTCTGAAGGGTTTTTTGTTTTGTTTCTGTCTCTCCCTTAATGCAATATGGATGTGTGCATACAGTGTCATTATTTCCAATAAGTATAAATTCTTTGAGATAATGTCTGCAAATTACTGAACTTAAAATTCTTTAATATTTTAAATGGTTTAAAAATCAATTTTATGAACTGGTTTCACAAAACTTTGGTTAGCCAGATTTAAAAAAAAAAAAAGAAAAAAAAAATTTTCAAGTAACAAATGTAAACTCTTTACAAGAACATTTTGATTATAATTATGTGGAAAGTTACTAGATATTGTCTGCTGTAAAACATTAAATGCACCTTAGCAGATCCAAAACTATTTGTTTCTATTAATGTTTGAATGTTTAGTTTATATATTTATCTTCCAGGATGAAAGAGTGCGCTTGCGTCGGGTTGCCATGACAGAAACCATAAGCTCTACACCACAATCCAGCTCGTCTCAGTTATCATCTACGTCAGGACAGGGCAGCCAGGGCACTGCACTTCCTCCCATTGTCTATTTGTTGGCAGCGCTCTTAGTTGGGCTTCTCCTGGGCAAGTTACTGCTGTAATTGCAGCTGTAGCTGAGGATCTTGACTGCCACAGTGGGGCGCCAATGATGGTGGTGCCGACGACAATTATTAATGCAAAAAAAAAAAAAAAAAAAAAAAACAAAACAAAAAATGACGCCATTGCCATTCCCGCCCACTGTAAGAGAAACAACCTACTGTGCAGATTTTATCAGCCTAGTCAGCAGGCAACATACAGGAACCTTCAATCAATTGTGTGGATAAACATGAGACATGCTGAGGCATATCTTAACGTTGGGGATGGGCTGTGAAGGGACATGTTGGTTTATATTTTTTTTTTTTTTTTTTTTTTTAATTTTATTTAAAAAAAAAAAAAAAAAAAAACAAATTTTTTCCTCTCCCTTAAAAAAAAAAAAAAAAAAAATCCATTGTTCAAATTCAGAAACTTTAATAATGTTATGATCACTAATTTTACCAAGATGTTGAAATAACAAGCATTTTGCTGCCTCTTGTATTTTCTGTGAGTGCACTTTGTAAACTGCACTGCTTTGCTCATATGGGTCACTATTTCTGCTACTACTTCTCTTACTATTGCTACTGACTAAAACTTGACAATTGATTAAAAGGGATTGCTGTGAAAAAACTGATAAGTTTGGATTTTATTTTATTTAAAAACTCCTTTTATCTTCTCCCACCTGTTTTCAGACTCCAGAAATGTGGATGTCACAATACTTCCTAAATCCCAACCAGTGTTGCAGCATAAAGTTGTCTTAGGTTTGTTCCAACAGCTCTATCCTCTCCAGCAGACATACTTTTCAACTAGTTTACTACTAAACCTAAGTAGCACCATTACTGATTTTCTTTCTTCATCCTAGTGGTTGGTGATAAGGAACTACCGACTTGTTCTGTACGACGAACATTGTTGCATGCCTAATGATGCTATTGATTGCTCAATAAGTCTTCTTTCTTTCTTCACTGCCAAGTGTTGGTCAACATCGGGGGGGGGCGTTGCAAAAGGGTACACACTAAGGCAAAAATAGCGTTGTCTATTTCTTTCATTTAACCAAACTTTCTCAAATGTCTGCAAATGATAACGTATCTATTTAGTCTCGTTCAATTAGCCAAATTTTATTTATATATGGATAATTAACCACTGACACAATTGGTGTGTCGTGACTGAAATTAGTCTGTGCCCTCTCCTGCTCCCATCCAGTTTCTACTCTTTACCCACATGAGCAAGAATTTTGCTTTTTACTCATTTTGAAGCAATGCTAAAATGCTTCTGTTTTATTCCAGAAACTTCAGACACCTTTTTGGAATATTATGTGCAGTTATTTTTGATAAATCCAGCAATTTTATTTTAAGTTTTTTTTTCACCATTTCTGTTACCAAGTGGTAAAAAAATTTTTTTTTTTTTTTTTTTTTTTTCCCCCTCACCACTTTATGCATATCAATTTTCTTGTAGACAAGCTTTCTATCTTCAGCCCCCAAACAAAATCTTACTGACCAATACTAAGGGAGGTAACTAAAGACCTCCCTTTTTAGTTTGGTATGAAGGCAGTTCTATTATTCTCAGTCACAAGCAATCATCATCTAACTCTGCTTACTTCTCACAGATTGATTTCAACGTCAGCAACATTCAACATTTGGTCTTTCTATATTGAAAGGAACCAGAAAAAAAACAACTTGCTTCCTATTGTTAGAATAGGAATACTTTAGCTAACATCATCTATTATGATATAGGCAGTCACCACCTCTTCCTCTACCCCCATGTATATCCTGTGCCTATGAAGAAAAAAAAACAGATTTTCAAAAAGAAAAGGGGAAAACAAAAACTCTACCATTATTATTAATTGATAATAAAGCCAACAAACTATGGAATGTTGATATTTTGTCTAAAATGTTTTGACATTCAAGAAAAATGGTTTCCTTATGGGTTGGGGTAAAATCAAAACTTTTTTTGCTTTTTTTCTTCCCCTGGGGATCTTAAGTTATATATATATATATATATATATATATATATATATATATATATATATATATATATATATATATATATATATATTCTGTGGTATGTAGTTTGTTATCTTGCTAAAATTACTACATCCAGACTGCTTTTAATCTTTTCTATTTACTTGTTCTATTACAAATAGCTTGTTTAGTAATTGTATTGACTGGCAGGAATCTTAACTCTCATTTTTTTTTTTTTTTTTTTTTTTTTTTTTTTTTTTTCCCCTTCTCCACCCTTATTCTGAGCCTGTCCAGTTAACGACATAGTTGTGTCAACCATGATCTTGCAACTAGTCTCTCCTGTCCTTACCTTTCCTCCTCCCATTACTATTCTATAGAAATTGCATACTCTTGAGTAATTGTGCTTAGTATTATCTACAGATTTATTGTTGCACACCTATGTATTTAATTCTGTGCTCAGATAGCCCTGCTATACAGATACACTTCAGTTTGTATTATCACTTACACAAATTACAAATAAAATCCTTTAAAAAAAAAAAAAAAAAAAAAAAAAAAAAAATTAAAAAAATAAAGTTATTTCCATCCGAAGATAAAGTAAAATTTAAAAAAAATTATTTTGTTGTCTAGGAGTTGTTATTTTTTTTTTTTTTTTCTCCTCTCCTTCATGTTGTTTTCATTTTATGCAAAAATTTAGTTGAAATATTTAACATGGTGTATCCTAAGTACCAATTTAAGAAAATGGGTGTCAGTTAATGAATTATTTTTTTTTTTTTTTTTTTTGTCAGCTTTGTTGCTCTTTTTTTTATCTCTCTCTCTCTCTCTCTCACTATGTGTAACTTCTCATTTGTTTATATTCTTTGCCAGTTCCCCCCCTCTTTCAAATTACAATAGCTCCCATTTACTACTCTGTACAATCTAAATTTGTGTATTTGGAAACATTAGTGAACAGGCACATTTTTGGAATAATTTTCTGTCTTTCAAGCTGACAATGAAAGCAACCATGACCAATAATCAAAACAAGCAGCCTATGTCCACATCCACACTTCTGGGTTATGGTAGTGAAACACCTGAATGTTTGTCATTTTTCTGTTTGTAAATTCTCTTGACAATTTTTCCTTTTGAATAATCTTGCTGTTTCAAAGTAGTAATTGCTAATGAATTTAAATCATGTTCTTTTGATTATTCAATCTGTCTCTGTACAGTTGATATCCATTGAAAAGATACTCACTTTGTTTTGCCCAAATTATTTAGATCTTATCATTTGAAGTCCTTGGTTGGCATTGTTAAAATAATTTAACTGACTCTTCACTGCCCTCCCCTCCCAATTTCTTTTCATATCATCATGCTGTCGAATGTTTTTTAAAAAAAATTACAGATTAATTTATTTCTTGTCTACTTGATTCTTTCTTTTTAAGCTAATGTTGACTGCTCAAGAATCCAGTGTTGAGCATTTATTCTAAAGTGATCACAATCTTTTCATCTTGCTGCAAATGGCAGAACAGATGCATTTGGATTGGAGATCATTTTCCTTGTTGGTCTGTGACTTAACCTCCATCACTGGTTGAGCCACAGTATGCAAAGAAACGGTCTTTGACACTGAAATCAGATGAAGCATGGAAAAACAACTTTAGCCCTTCCTTTCTAAGATTCCCAATTCTCACATTGGACAATCGCAAAAGATACAGAGATAGATATATTTCCGTTATTTTATTTGTGCGTGTGTGTGTTTTTTTTTTTTTTTTTTTTTTTTTTCCATAAATATCTGAGTTGAATGAATTTTTCCCCTTTCACTTGTAGAGGAATATATTGATCCACTTAATACTCAGCCAAAATTGCATGCAATTTCTGGCTGGTTTTGATTGGGCATAGTGATAGTCTTTCTTTGATATCATGCCTTTTTCTCAAATCTCTTCATGGTCCACTCTGTTGAGATTGCTGCTGCCAGTGTAGATGTGCCTGTTACTTGGTTACTTCTGCCTCTTCATATGTGAACAGTTAGTTGTCAAAACTTGGGTCACCCCTCAAGACATGTTCACACAGCCTACATGTCAAACAGCATGACCATGTTTATCTTAAAGCTTCTTTTATTTTACTTTTCTTTTTTCTTTCTTTCTTTTTTCCTTTGCAATATAGTTGTACCATTCAACCTGAAATAAATGCTATTACCACATAGTTCGTTTTTGTTTTTGAAATTACATTCAAATTTATTTTTATCATCTTCATTGGATGGTCAGCTTATTGCTTTGACCGCCATACTTACCTTTCGTCCATGACCAAAATCAAAAAAATATTCTGTCTGTCTCTCTCTCTCTCTCTCTCTCTCTCACACATATATAATTCCTTGTAAGAGACCCTGATAGATTACCTTGATTTAATTTGTACCATAGCTTGGAGAAGGAAATTCAACCAACTAATTTAATTAATATTAACTACAACTAACCATTTTAGTACTAAAGTTTTATTTTATTTTTTTAAGTGCATAAATTTTGAGGATTTATCTAGTATCTATAGTTCTCATTGCATCAAATTTTTCCTTTCATTTAAGCATCCACAGTCCTTACAAGTCAAACTTTATCTCGAGACACTTCTTGAGTATTATCTATTTCGCAGGAATCCTGAAGTGACAGCCCATTATTTCTCAGTATTTTCTTTTTGAATTTTCGATAGAATGGTCTTGAAGATTCTATGTGAATCTTTGTGCAGAGATGTAGTGATATCCAAACCTCTGTCATTTTCTCTTGGTAAGCTACTGCAGCTCAAGTTTGTACTAAATGGAAATTAGTGTTTTACCTTCTAAAGCTTCCTTTGACATTTGATTTTGAAAAAAAAAAAAAAAAACTTTGTTGGACCTGTGGTGATCTTTCATCACTTACATAACAATAAAATGTTTTCCACTTGTTCCTAATAATCTTTAGGACTTCATGCACTACCTTGAAAGATAAGGCACCCATATTCTCAGGCAAAATACTGCTTTTATACAATTGGATTTGTTCTAAGAGTTCTCAAATTTATATTGTGTTAGCATATCCAATTTCAAATATTTCATTGGTATGGTTTTGTGTGTGTGACGGTAATTCATTGCAAAGTACTACTAAAATTTACACTTTTCTTTATTGAAGAAATATTGTTAATTTCTTTATTTTTGTATGATTTGTAGGAGAGTGGGCTTCTCTTGAGTTATTTTGCTGCTTTTTTTCTTTTCTTTTCTTTTTTTTTTTTTTTTTTTTTTTTAAGAAACAAAACTTTTTTCTTTTCTTTTTTGTACTCCACCTTCCCAATACTGGCCGAAATATCTCCTGGGTTTTATCTACAAAGTTGAGGTATCTGATTCACTAATATTTGCCCAGATGCAATAAGCTACCTGCATTTGTATCAACCTAAACTCCATCATAGTGCCATATGAATTTTAAATTGCCCCAAATCTGTTAAGGTGGCTTCAGTCTTTGTTTTCTTTTGGATACTTGAAAATGTCTTTCAATGCTGATGTTCAAACCAGTTTTCTGCTCTTGTTTGCAATATCTGCTTAATTATTTGAAAGCATTTACATGCACAGCTGTTGTCTTAAAATGGGTCCAATTAGTCTGCTACTTGTATGCTGAATGTGATTTATTTTCAGCTTGAAATTAGGGTCACAAAGAACAAATCTCTTAATGTCAACATAATATCCACAGTGCAACCTCACTTCTCGAACATCTCAAATGTCGAACAGAAAATTTGAGATGAAAATGCCTTGGTTATTGAACAAAATTTTGGTTCTTGAACAACATTGCCGAACTAAGTTAACTCAAATGGGATAATTTCTGAGTCGACTGCAGTGTTGTATACATTCGTGTGTTGTCACGTGATTTTCTTTTCCAATTTTATTGTACTGTGACTTTTTTTTCTCTAAATTGATTCCTATTGGAAAAACTGGTTCAGTTTAGGAATGTCCTTTGGTCACAAATTAAATTTGTGAACCAAGGTTTCACTTTATATATATATATATATATATATATATATATATAATGGACAAAGTCTGCCAATTATTTTAAGACATTTTTATGTTTATACATTCTTTTTTATAGATACAAATATTTAAGTAAATTTTTTCGACAGTGAAAGGGTGAGAGCAGGATGCCAGCCTCATAGGACACTTGAACCAACGAATGCAGCTCCTTGGAGCAGTTGCCATGAACGTATTTGTAAAACAGACAGAGGCGACTGCGCCTCTGTGAGAAAGTGACTATAGCAGGGCCAATTATATTGCATATCCGCCTCTGGAGCCTATCAAGAACCCCGAGGCAAAGAGAAGGGGTTCCAGACCATATATGGCAGCAATACTCCATGCAAGGGCAAATTGTTGATTTGTAGATCTGGAGGATCAATTCCGGGGAGAAAAATTTCCTGGCGCGGCACAGGGAGCCAACTTTCCTTGTGGTGGACGAAGCAATTGACTCAATGTATTTGTTCCATCTTGGGTCAGCAGTCAACGTGAGACCGAGCAGCCACAGAGAGGTGCTCTCGAGAAGTTGAGCGTCAGACATTCTAATGGAGGGTAGGGAAGGGTCTCTGTGGTTATTAATAGAGAGCAGTTTTGTTTTTGAAGTATTAAAGTTGACCAGCCAATTCCTGCTCCAGTCTTCAACCGATTGGAGTTCCTTTTTGAGACGTATGGACAGGTTATTTTTGTCAGTGACACTAGACTTGTTTTTGAGGCAGGAATAAATTGTGTCATCCGCGTAGATGCCAACTTGAGAATTTATGGTGTCAGGAAGGGCATTTATGTAGATAAGGAATAGAGTGGAGTCATAAAACAGTATTAACATTTACTGGCCTGAATGTCAGAAATTTTCATAGAAAATATTCATTCTCCGACAGGAATCAAACCGTCATGTAGCCTGATGGAACCTTAACTGATTGGGTCATATAGGATTGTTCGGTTAGTTTAAAAGCAGTAAAATCGACCTTGCTAACCAAACGATCCTCTGTGGCCTAATCGATTAAGTTGAAACACACACACGGTATTCTTGTTCTTCATATAATTAGCAGTACTAAGAAATTGCACCTTCAAATTTTCTGCAAATTTGTTGGCTTCTGTCTTTATCAGGATCTGTTTCTAAACATTTTCTTTTAAATTCTTCAATGACCCTGAGAAATTCTAATTCTTTCTTTGTCATCTGGTGGGTAGGTAAATATTAAAATCTGAAACAAAAAAATTTTCAACTTAAATTTTTATAAAAAGAACTCTGTATAGTATTTTAACCTGAAAATTGAATGTATAATCTTTCTATAGCAAATGCATACATCTTTTATATTTTGATATTTATTAATAAATGTAAATTTTTCTGTCTAATTAAATCTTTTCAACAAAAAAATCAGAAATTTTCTTTTAAAACCTTCAAAATAAGCATGAAAAAGAATCAAAATATTCACAAAAATTTGAATAGAGATAAACATTCAAATATGTACCTGTTTTTATTATCGTCTTTTATACAATTTATTTATAACTTTTTTTTTTTTTTTTTTTTTTTTTTAACTATGATCAGATAATGTGATACTTGACAAAATAAATAGTTAATCATTTTCCTTTTTTTATTTTTTTTTAAATTTTAGAAAATTTTTAATTGGTAAATATAAAAAAAATCAAATTTCAAACTGGAGAAAGTTTTACTGCACTAATTGAGTATTATGCATGTACTAATAAAATTTTGGTATATAAAAATTTTAGTGCACTAATCAAAAAGGCATTAATTGAAGGATTCCATTTTTTCTCTCATATATATATATATATATTATATATATGTATATATGTGTGTGTTGTGACACCAGTTTAAGATTTTATGGTGGGTGGGTGGGTGGATATGTATTCCAGAGAGTAAAGTTCTATAATTTACTGATCAATCTTTGATTCTTTTCACTCCTGGATTGAGCTCTCTTTATAGGTGCCTGATTTTTTTTGTAGCATATCAAAAGTGCAGATGTTATGGAGAGACTAAATTTCATAAGGAAGTAGGCATATTCCTATTTTTGTTGAAATCCTGTGCCTCTTTTTCACTCTGCCAATATTGATCAAGGCCAATCTATACGACAGAACCTAGACTGTTTCAGTGTTTATGTATTCATAAGCAGGGCCATATTCTCTCTTTCCTCACTGAATCTCATTAATATGACCTGTACTGGACCAAAATTCAGTTTTCTATTTTTCTCTCTCTCTCTCTCCTTAATAATGCAGCAAATATATACTTATAAAATCCTATTCTAAAGGGTGTCTTGGTTTAACCCTTCATCATTTAACATGCTCAAAGCTGCCTCATAAATGTCAGCTTTCAAAGTCTCACTGTTTGCATGGCTTCCTGTGTTATTTGTGACTAGCAGTAGAGCCCGGGGATATAACAGTAAGAGATAGATCAAGTATCGACCATCATAAAGACTAAATAAAAATGACAAAGATTATTGTTTAAGGTTGACGGACACGCATGTCTTAATTAGTTTTTATTTTTTTTTACGAATTTATCAAACAAAAACATTGTTTTCAATCGTTATGAGTCTATTGATTGAATAGAATTTTATTATAAACAATTGTCTTGTAAATGGAAGTTTTGAAGCATTCTGCATGTAAAAACAGAAAAAAGTGTGCAAGGTAATAAGAAACACTACCAGCCGAAAAAAAGTGAAGTTTTGTTGAAATCGGTTGAAAAATGTAGGAAATCCGATCCCATATATAAACGAACACGCAAACAACCTGGGTTTTATAATAAGTATAACTCAATATGAGTTGTCCCCCCCTTTCATTTTCGCAATGCCTCTTAATTGTGTTTTTCCAATTTTTGGCGCTATCCAGAACCACCGCAAGGTAATTTTGTGTAGTCCTGTGAAGTTTTGTTGAAATCGGTTGAAAAATGTAGGAAATCCAATCCAATATATAAACGTACAGACACACACACAATCTGCGTTTTATAATAAGTAAGGTGATGCTGTCATATATTATGGCAGAGTATACATAGGTTACAGTGGGTTGAACATTGAGAGCCAATATTTATGAGGCCGGTTTGGGTTTGTTGAAGGCTTAAATTGAATTTTGATTTTCGTTTCACATTGCACAAAGTTCTACAGCCTAAAGAATAGATTGATCATTCCTAACCTAATTTCTTAAGTTGAATGTGAATTAAAAGGTACCTAGTTTTGAATGTAACTTTTATTTCAACCTGGTCCTATTAAGTGACTTTTTATTTGTACATGGGCCTCAGTATTAATAGGTATTTATATATTTGTGAGCCAGGACATGATCAGATATATGTGTGTGTCGACAATATCATCTATTTTGTTTTAACGGCTCGTCAAGTGTGCAAGCTGGCCTTGTATATTGCATTTTGTTGTGTTGAATGCTGCAGTTATGGGCTAGACTAGATTTAAGTGCTTTTTCTTAAAGGTTAACATGGCCAGAGTATTGAAATGGCCCTGGAATGTTTATATTCTGTTGAATCAAGTGGTCCAAGGAAGACGAAAATGTTAGTCTGTACAATGCTGAGGCATTGTACAGACTAAACTCAAGGTGAGAAGTGAAAGGTGATTCCTTAACGGCAGAAGAGCTACTGTAAATCAAGGTACAGGAGGAAATTTGTCAGAAGGCCAGCAATCCTTGTTGCATATGCGACTATCTATTGTATATATTTGCTCATAGGTTGCACCCTTAGCTTAGGGTTGACAAAGTGGGTATTTGTGATTGACTTGCAGGTAGATCATGCTATAATCTGCAGAGTTATATGGCCCTTTTTCTAACATAAATATAACTGATATTTGTTAAATATTTTCAAATATTCACCTTTATTTCAAAACTGCTTATATCTTAAAACATAAAAGTGATTGGTTGTAATTGTGTGGCATTTCTTTGAGTGCAGAGCTGCTTTGTTTAGACAAAAATTTAGATACCAGTAATCACTTCAATCCTAAAATCACTAGAAAATGATAGTCTTTCATCGTAAATTGAGCACTTATTTGTGTGATGTGGTACTTCAGGAAATGTTGGAAAAAAATTAATTTCCTTCCTTGCTCTCACTTGTGCTTGAGCCCCTGGGTTCTCGGCAGGACTACTGATACATCAGTCTACTTCAGATTCTCCATGATGTCAAGTGGATAGGTGGCGCCCCTCGTTATTTTTTTTTTTTTTTTAATATCAGAATTTTGGTTGGAGGGAAAAAAGAAAAAAAAATGCAAGCTATCCTCAAATATATATGGTATCTGTTAATTGGTCTCCATGCCAATGCTCACCACTTTTTTGATCACCAATAGCATATTCACTGAACACATGTTACATCAGTACTGGACATTGAAATAAGGTTGCCTGGTATGATTATTAGGGTTGCATGTACATTGTCATCCTGCAGAAATGCTTGGAAAACAGGCCATGACTGACAGAGTGATAGTTCAGATGTGTCCTTGTATTCATGTGCAATGTATTTTATTCTGTACCACCTAATTCCTTAAGGCATGTTGGCATGAGTTAATGGTTATCATTTGAACTCCACAGAGCTGCCCCCGTTTGACAATATTTTAGTACTCACAGTTTTTATTTATGTTCTCATACGAACACCAAAGATGACCCATGTTGAGCCTGGTCAGTATCTAGATGGGTGACCACTCAGGAATTCCAGGTGATATAATGGCACAGAATTAGAAATTGCAGAGTTCCAATTCCAGTTGGGTTCATTATATTCACTTATGCATATTATTGGGAAGGTATGGCTCCGCTTCTCCCTCCACCTATGGGTTAATTAGTAGGACTTGTATCAGTAAATCATTATTGGACTGCACGCCCCTACCACCACATACACATTTTTCTAATCTAAAAAATATACTGTAAATTGTGGTTTACAAGTCTAGTTTTTAAGCCTAAAACATTGTTTTGGGTCACTGCCTACCAATTGTATGTTGTCGGTAGGTCAACTTGTATGCTGCATTCTATTGTAACCTGCCAAAGGTTGATAAATCATAAAAAAAGTAATCAATCATTCTATTTGTATGTTAAGTTCTGTTACATTTGGAAGATGGCATTATTGTCTGCTAAATTTATAAAGCAGATGTTAAAAAAGAAAAAGCCATTGTACAATGGAATTGTGAAACAAAAACTTCTAAATGACACTTGAAAGCATTTTAGATGTCAAAATATTAAAACTTCATAAAAAAAATAAAAAAAAAATTCTCCACTTACGGAAATTTACAAAACCACACTCTGAACATAATCGATAGTTGGCTCAACTTATAACAGGTTGATTTTTTTTTCTCCTATTTCTCAGACATAAGATGGTGGTGGCAGTCATTTTATATTCAGATTCTACATAATTATATACACTAATGGGTTATAGAACCCATGTCTGATAAGGGGGGGGCTGTTTTGTGGTCACATGGGTTACTACCTTCTTAGGTCAGGGGGTCATAATGTTTTAGCTCAACAATCTAGACAGAAGTTTGCTTGGAATATTTTGTTTCTTTGGCCTTTTATGTAAGGTTAGCTTGTCATTGCTGATGGCTATCAAGTAGTTTTGTTTTTATGGGCTTCTGAATTACACTAGGCTGGCATGAAGTTTATTTTAAAAATACCGAAAATGTTTTCATTTGCTTGTTTTGGTTTGTGTATTTTCGTTTTTATGTTCAGAGTTAGAAAAACATTTTTCATTTTATCATTGTTTCATGAGACTGATAAACACACATTTACATTGTATATGTATATTTCTTGTTACTATAAATATTTATTTTATTTTATTTATTTTTTTTTTTAAACCATAAAATTAATCTCTACCACCCTAGAGATCAAAAGTCTTATTAAAGAAATTGTGCTTCCTGGCAGGAATCGGACTTATATTCCCTTATTAACTTGAATAGTCACTTTCAACCCAAATTTGTTTTACCATTGAGCCAGGTGGATCCATCACAGCAAAGCTCAATTAAACTAAGAAATACACATTGCCATAGATATAGTATTTATTTCATATTACTAACTACACTTTTGTATCCAAAAACAAGCTAAAAAAAAAAAATGAATGGATTTTCTATTTACTCAACATTATTTCTTATTGTAATAAATATATATAAAACTGGTGTCTACTCCAGTCTCTATCCCCCTCTCCAAATATAGTTTAAAAAAAATGAACTGCTTATAAATTGAATGTTTTGCCATTTATTTAGTGTAATCTGATGAAGCTAACAAAATGTTAGTCAAGAAGATTTTTCTACTTGTTTATTTAATCCATATTTCCAATTCATATAATGGCTGGCCACTCATTTTCCAAGTTTGCCTCTTATAGGGTGGTTAGCTAGTACTTGTTACACAAATGCCTGTTTAAGCAACACCCAGAGCCAAGCTGTCTTATACTGCAACAATTGTATTTTGCTGCTTATAAGACACATTTTTTTCTGTAAAATATCTCCAAAAACCAACCTGCATCCTATAAATTGAAGAGTAGTGACAGGAGATATGTGTGGGGTGGGAGCCAGCTCCCCCAATTACATCCAATTCTGAGACCTTGATTGTTAACCTTATTTCTGTATCCAAGTTTACATCCTGGTTTGTGATGAATTTGTCATAACTAGTGAGGATTTCAGGCTGCAATAAGGTTAGGTTTCAGTGGTATTATGCACTCTGACTTCTATTCAAATTATTACAAAATAAATACTTACCATAATTTTAGTCTCTGATGAATTTGTCATGTTGAAATATGCTATTAAGAGGATAAAAATAGGGGGTGGCTAAGAAGTACAAGGGAAAACTTTTTTCTGATTTCTTAATTTTTTTTTTTTTTTTGTGGGTATCAGAGCATCATATAAGTAGCAAAATATGTATGGCTGGGCAGACCTTAGTCACAGTTTGGAGGTGATGAAGGCACCTCATCTGGCATTATCAACAATATGAACAGGATCACTAAGCTCAAACCCACACTCACAGTGACTTTGTGTTAGTAACCAGCATTAGAATCATTCTGTCTACCCAATTTCACTCAAAGCTTGGATCAACTCGTGAGATGGTATTCAAGCACTTTCCAAAGGTGCTGCATGCTGGGATTGCCTCCCCAGACGAACATTACCAAAAAAAAAACCATGACTTACTTGATAAATCAACCCTGGTGGAATTTGAACCTGGGTCTCAATTCTCAGAAAGTGAAGTTAAAAATATATACAGGGTGATTGAAAAATAACTTCCTATTTTATGTATGATGAACACTCCTATCTAATTATAATTTTTACCAGACGGGAGAGTCCATCATACATAAAATATTGAGTTACTTTATTTTTTGTTATTACCTTCTGTTGTTTTTTTTTTTTTTTTTTTTTGTTTTTTTTTAAACTGATAAAAATTCACACTATACTCAGTTATATACAGTATATAAAAACTGGTTGGTTTTGTCTTTCTATTCTGAGCAGAAATTAAATATACAGGTGTATCAGAAATACTTTGGGAGTGGGATATGGATACGGGAGCTGCTCTTGAAGTACCTTATGAGATATGCTAGGCCCACTTGATATGTGCTGATACTTCAATCATCTCCAACAGCCTGTAGAATATATTCTTCATGGTCAGGCCAATGAGCAGTTTTTGGTCTTCCTCAATCCATAGTTTATAGTGCCACAGATCCTGTCTCAGCAACATGATAAACAGCACCAAAGGTGGGATGACTTGGCTGACTATCTTCAGTCTGGAAACGCAATCTGATACAACCATGCAGCCTTGCATATACTACTATTCGCATGTCTGTATGTAAAAATGCAGCCTTGCATATATTACCATTTGCATGTCTGTAAAAATCATATCTGCCTGCTCACAATATGAATATACTGCCATTGTTAAACAGAACAATTCTCAATTAACTCACTACTGCACATGTTAAAGATTGAAGAAAGACTAGCCACAAATGTACATGAATGACAAATGTAACATAGTCTGTATGGCAACACAACGCCTTCTGTAAACTTTCTTGAAAAGGAATAACTCAAAGATGAAGGATATGTGGGCATATGTTTATATATTGTCCTTGTTTTGGTGTGAGGAACACTCCCCCCCACCCAATGTTTGTAAAATTATTTTTGATACACCTGTATAAGGTAAATTTGTTGGTATTTAGTATCTTCATAGTTTTTACAAAGAAACTCTTCAGATTCACTTATGGTAATGGATTTCATCAACCCAGCATCAGAGATAGGATACTAAGAATTACCCGATGATCTTCCTTGTGGACCATACTTGAAGTAATTTATAGTACAAAAATTAAACTTATCCTTGTCTTTGTTATCAACATTTCAACCATTCTGCTCTTTGGCCATCGTCAGGTATTGGTTGATCTGTCCAACTTTCAATTTCAAACAGAAACCTTGATTTAATCTACAAGGATAGATTGTACTTGCACCCTAGGCTCATTTCGTTCTTATTTCATATTGCTCCATTTCCACTGAGTCCAAATACACACTGCCCGGTCCAATGATTGAACTCACAATTCCTGTGTCACCAAATTCATGAGCTAATGTTTAGGCCAGTGTTTCTAAACTGGGGCATACTGATCTTCTCTGAAATGTAACCAAAGTTAACAGGAGTAATTTCTGCAATTACACCCTTTTGCAAATCAATTGAAACAACCACTTTAGTTTCCTTTCTTTTACCATACGGTCAGATTTAGATCCACTGGAGTGACGGGGTGTAATCAATTTCTATTTCTTTTCCTCAGATTAGGTCATTTGCAGTGGTGTGCAGTAATATGAATCTCTTTTCAGGGTGTATGATGAAATTTGTTTAGCCTTAAAAAATATTGTGTCATCCGTGATTGCATCATTTTTATCACGCCCAGACACTATTGTCTCGACTGTCAATTAGTTGTCCTAGGGCCATTTTCTGTGATGGACATTACTCCAAGGAAGTGTACAAAAATTGTAACACTGCATGAACATATCGGTAAGCCTTACCAGTGAGCAAATAAAGTATAATAGATTGGCCCAGAAACTATCCTAATTTAAATCCAATCAAGAATGTGTGGTCAATCTGCAAGGAATGGACATACAAAGTACTGACATGTGCACTGGGTCATGTTTCATTGGAAAAATCCGAAAAAAAGTAAATAATAACGGAATTATTCGTTTTGTTTCTATTATATTTGCACAGTTATATTTCAAAAATCCTTTTTTAAAAAGTTAAGGCAATCAAGCACATGACTTCGCTGTCTAAGTCAAGTCATTGTTATTTGATATTTTAAACTTTATGCTAACGGATTTTTTCTTATTAAAATTTAAAGTGTGCCCTATGGAAAAGACTCCCTAGAGGATGTTTCCCTGAGCACTACAATCATAACCTGTTCAACTGTTATCTCCCCCTCCTATCCATATAAACTACCTCTTAATATAACCCTCTACCTCAAGTGGCCCCCAGGCCTTGTACAGAGTGAGCCTTACTGTAAAAAAAAAGTTTTAGTTATTCTACAAGTGTTTCCTGGTGTTAAAAAAAATGGTTGAGAAATTCTGTACTTGACTACTGTACTGAAGAACTATAAATATAATTATTCAGCTTTGCCATGGTCTGGCACAAGGTCATGTAAAAAGCAGGAAAATTGTATTCTACTCACAGTGACAATCTGTTTACCTTGTGAATCAGCATTTTTAATCTTGAGATTATACAGTGACACTGTTGGAAATAATGTTACAAGGTGGCATCTTTATTATAGACATGGAATCAGCAAAGTTATTTTGGATTTAGGTTCAGTTAGCTCTAATGTCCTTGGGAAAGGCATGAATCCACACATTCCTATATTCTGTCCCATCATCAGATATCTCGATGCTGATATTCCATATTGAAGATGAGTGAGTACTTGAACAAACAATGCTTCTTTATCTCAACAGTAATTATCATCCATTCTTCTGTGGACCCAATCCCTATTAGTATCAACAGCATTCTAGATAATCACTCATCATCTATAGTTGTTGAAATCTCTTGTGTTTTTGTTTTACAACATCTTTGTGCCCTATTTTTGTATAGTTCCAGGTCTCCTAGATTTGTTGCCAACCATGACTATTTAATCCATAGCTGGTGGGGGGGAGATGGATTCATACTTTTCTGAAGGGTATTTTATGCAAAAGTGAGTGTAACAAACTTGACTGGAATTCAAATTTCTTGTTAAAAACCACTATTACATGACCTGCACATCCAAATAATTATACTTATTGTCAACCTTGACAAGCCATTCATCAAAGTTGATGAAAGACATTAATGGCTCAAAGGAAGAATGACCAAATGTAGAAGAAAAGGCTTCTAAATCTAAGATTTGTAAGTTTGGTGACAAGCCTGTTAATACCAATTTGATATCTACTTAGCATGGTGCTGGGGAGTGGGGTATCAATGCAATATAATCTATATTATCAATCAATATAATGAAGATAGTCTGCAATCTAGGTTTTAAAAATCAGCATCTGTGTTATATAGGAATAAAGTGTCTCTGCTGACACTTGAGTTTGAACATAGATCACCAGTGAGCAAACACAGGCAATCCCATTATTGAATCAAGTAGACCACATGACCATAGAGGAAAAGCCTAAGTAGGAGGTTATTTCATACAAAATATGATTTATGTTAAACCACTGATTTTTACTGTTATATAGGAATAAAGTGTCGCTGCCGACACGAGTTTGAACATAGATCGCCAGTGAGCAAACACAAGCAATCCCATTATTGAATTAAGTAGATCACGGGACCATAGAAGAAACGCATAAGTTGAAAGTAGCGTGACATCTGAACAATCGCTATTTCTACTCTATTACTATTTGAATCATCATTTCTAGTCTATCCTCTATTACTATATGAACCGCTATTCTCTTCTCTACACTATTCTCTATTCAGATCAATACGGTGATTACTATTTGAGCGGGTATTATCGAGCAAGTACTTTTAGTGTAAGTGCTGTTTGATGGCATCTGAGACTAGCATTGTTCAACGGCATACTATAGTTGTATCGGCAATTACAAGGTCTCTACTGCAACGAGCATTGCAAAAGTGGCAATGAGTATTTGTTGACATCACAAAAATCTGAAAACTACAAAATCTCCTACAGAAAACAGTGAAGGAAAGCAAGAAGAAAGGACTAAACCTAAACTGCAAAAAGACAATGCATGGTCGTAAGAAAAAGGGATGAGCCCAAAATGCAAATTACAAATCAGAGATACCAAAAATCAAACAAGCACAAAAATTTAAATATCTGGGAAGTGTTCTGACAGAGGACAGAAAGTGTAACACTGATATCTGCAATGGGATAGCTAAAGATGCTTTCCAAAAGCTAAGCAGAGTATTAAGAGACAAAAACTTTGTTAGAAACAAAGAAAAGAGTACTGAACTGTTACATAACATCAGTCCTGCTACATGGCAGTGAATTCTGGACAATTTCCTCACAGATGAAGAGACTTGAAGCAACAGAAATGTGGTACTACAGAAGGATGCTGAGGATACCATGGACCAAACATGTTGAGTAACGACAAGGTTTTAGAGAAAAAGGAAACTTATACTTAACATCAAGAAGAGACAGTTGTAATTTCTGGGGCACATAATGAGGAAGGAAGGCTTGGAAAATCTGATACACACAGTACAAATTGAGGGACAGAGGAAAGCAGCACATAACATATCTGATGAGCTTTAGTAAATGGCTGGCTGAGCAGGGTTTCATGAGAATGAAAAGATAAGGTTTATTGAGAGTTACAAAGGACAGGAAGTTGTGGAGACCAATGATCGTCTACATCCTGACAGGATATAGCACATAAAGAAGATTTGAAATCTTGCAATTGTTATTTATATTTGTACTATTGTCTTCACCTCTTTTTTTATTTTAAATGTTTCGGTTATTCCATCCTACCTTCTTCATGAGTTTGTCAATTTGGGTTACTTTCATTTTGAACTGAACCCTTTGTTTAATCTGCAAGGTGTAGATTGTTCTTGATTCATTGTTCATATCAAGGGATAATCCACTGAGTTTAAGTCTGCACTACCTGGCCCAAAAATTAAACTTTCATAGACCAACATCTTAATCCGCTATAGATTGTTGTCCTTTGAGAATTGTTACCTACCAGGGCTGAAACACAATCATTGTTTCTTAGTTCCACAGGTTTTAATCTTTGTGGCTAGGACCCGCCATGCCACAACCACTGTAGCAAACCACTCACATTCCCTTCATATCCTCCCCAGTGAGATGTAAGTTCCACTTGAGCAGTTTCTTCCCGTGAACCACTACCATTTGGAACCAACTCCCAAGAGGTTGCTTCCCCAATCACTACAATCTTAACTTGTTTAAATCTAGGTTTAACCATTATCTTCCACACATTTGTGTATAAGCTGTGCTTCTTACTATAAATTTCTACCTTGAGTGGTTCTCAGGCCTTGTACAAGGTGAACAGTATTGTAAAAAAAAATCAAAAAGGATTGAGGCAATTACGTCAATTACAGTGTAACCCGAATATAAGAGAGACCCGGATATAAGAGAGATTTTCTCTGGTCCCAAATTAGAGCCTGTGTTAATGTATATAAAATAGACCAAACCCGGATATAAGAGAAACCCGGATATAGGAGACTTCTTCTCCGGTCCCGACAACTCTCTTATATCCGGGTTACACTGTAGTCGGTTCACTAAAGCTCCCTCTACAGATGTGGGCCATTGAATGAGAACTGCACTCATTCCAATAGTAATATTCTTCAAAGTTAGTATTCTAATTACTCTACTGAAAACCTTTTGTGTTCTAACATATGAGACAAAGTCAAAAATTATCTCTTAGGTAAAGATACATTAAGGCAAAAGTGTGGATAATTTTTGACTTACCCTTGTATTATATATAATAGCTGCCCAAAAATACATTACTCGTCCCTAATGATTAAAATGTCCTCATTCTTAATTTTATATTGATCTCTTTCAAAATTCAACTTAAAACATTATAACCCCCCTTATTTTGAACATGAAAAAGAAATGCATTTACTTTTTTGCATGAATTCAAATTGGTGATAATGCTTCTCAAGCTGCTGACAACATTAACAGAGCCTGGAGTGAAGAATTCACTTGTGATCAGACAGTACAGTGCTGGTGTCTGAAGTGAACCATCAATAGAAATCACTAGTCAAAAACAAAAGCCTATGTGAAAATGACAGAGAAATGTCTCAGATAATGGGTGACAGCATTTCAGCAATATCAGACCCTCTCAAGAAAATTGGTAAGGTGTTGAAACTCAATAAACTTTTATCATATTAACTCAGTGAAAGTCAAAAAAGGTTGACTTTTTTAAGTGTGTTCACTGCTACATCAGCAAAATTTGAATGATCCATTTCTTGATTGAATAAGAACTTGTGATGAGAAATGGATTCTTTATGACAATCACCTCAATAACTTGGTTATGACAAAGGACCCAAACAATTTCCAAAACCAAAATTGCTCCAGCGGAAGATTATGGTGACTGTCTGCCATTGTTCATTATCTAGCACAACACTTAGCAATTGATTCTATATGACCTTTCCCTTTCATGTCAGCAGAAAATCTTCTAGCATTAAAATATTTTTTCTTTACACTACATTAGTACTGTGAGGGCACTGTCACAACATTAGTACTGTGATATTTTGAAACACCCCATTTAAAATATTATAGATATATCATTTAGTTTTTAATTTTCTTCTTATATACAATCTTTAGTCTTCTTTATGGCATCCTGGGTAAGATGATAAATTACATCAGACAGCAAGGCTTCTGATCAGGAGGTTTTGAGGAGCATGGAAACACCTATTAATTGCTGGTGTTCCCAGGTCCACCCTGACCTGGGGTGGTAGCACCTGTTAGGGTCCCAGCTATGGGAAAATAGTTACCCCCCCACCCCAACTGGAGTCAAAACACTATGAAAGTGTAAAAATAGATTTTAATACCAGCAATACATTATTACTAGTAATACATTTTTGAAAAAAAAATTACAGCAATAAAAAATCTTGTTGGCATAAAATAACCCATTGAGGTGTTGATATGCCATAAAACAAAACAAACCAAGCTTCTTTATGATTTTTGTAAGATAAATATTGAAAAAAAAAGCATTTTTTTATAAAATTAATAGTTGAATATTAAAAAAATTACTGTCTGAGTTTCTAAAATGAGAACTTATTATTTACATTCAGACTAATATCCTCATCTTTGTTGTTCTTACCACCTTCTGTCAGAATTTCTGGGATGAGAAGTTATCATTATTTATATTCAGGCTAATATCCTCATCTTTGTTGTTGTTATCACCTGATTGCCTTCTGTCTGAATTTCTGGGATAAGGAGTTATCACTATTTACATTGTTTACATTCAGACTATTGTCCTTATCTTTGTTGTTGTTATCATAACATTTTGTCCATTGTGCTCTCCAGGCTTCATCACATATATTATTGATCAGAATTCCCTGTAGGTTACCCAAATCAATATACACCTGATAAAGGCAGAAGGGTACAATGGCTGAAAGATTGTGATAGCAACAACAAAGATGAGGACAATAGTCCTAATGTAAATAATGATCACCCCTGATCCCAGGAATTCAGTTTAATTCTTATTTTTAGTACTCAGATTGTTATGCATTTGATGAAGGCTGAAGGGTACAGTGGCTGAAATGTGATAGCAACAACAAAGGTGAGGATAATAGTCCAAATGTAAATAGTGAGAATAATGATCACCCCTAATCCCAGAAATTTGGTCTAATTCTTATTTTTAGTACTCAGATTGATATGCATTTGATGAAGGCTGAAGGGTACGATGGCTGAAATGTGATAGCAACAACAAAGATGAGGATAATAGTCCAAATGTAAATAGTGAGAATAATGATCACCCCTGATCCCAGAAATTCAGTTTAATTCTTTTTTTTTAGTACTCAGATTGATATGCATTTGATGAAGGCTGAAGGGTACAGTGGCTGAAATGTGATAGCAACAACAAAGGTGAGGATAATAGTCTGATTGTAAATAGTGTAAATAATTATGAAATTAATTTGTAAGTCTTAAAGATTCAAATATGCAAAAATAGGTTTAATTTTATTTTCAATAAACAACTAAAACTGCTTGTAGTTCACAGAAACTCTTCATAGTTAATTGACTGAGGTATTCAGAAAACAGCTTATCATGACTATTTGACTTGCCACTTGCTAAATATTAAGAAAATCATTTTGTGGTGTCTTCAAATAAGCCACACTACTAATGGAGGATTTTAAAAAAAAAAGGAGCTGATGTCATTGGCAATCATTGAAGAACCGCACACAGAGATTGGTCGAATTCCTCCGTATTTTTTGAATGTTGCAAAATAGATTCACCTGGACACTGGAGAAGTGTCTTTCACACAGTACTTTTTCATTGCTCTTAGCATAATGTTTTTTTGTTTTTTTAGCATTTGATAACAAAGTGTCATATTTTTAAGTGGAAAAGATGTTTGTAAATTTAAAATAAAAAATAATAATAATTATTTACATTATTTGGACTATTGTCCTCATCTTTGTAGCCATATTTATTACAACATTTCGGCCATTCTATGCTCTGGCCTTCTTCAGGTGGTTGGAATGTTGAACTGAACCCTTTATTTCGCTCACGGGGGTAGACTGTTCTAGTTCCATGTGCCATGTTTAATGGATGTCAGTTATCTCCTGTTAATTCCCCTGCCTTAACTGGATATTGAACTCACACTCTTTGGGTCCTGTCACTGGATCTAACTAACGCCTTTATCCACTGTGCCATGTGCCCTTGAGGATTATAAAAATTTAAACATTCTGAACTAAAATCAAACATGTTATCAACATGAAACACAATAACATGAACTAAAACATTTTTTTCCTTGCTTCCTGAAAAGTCAAATAAATATGATTTTTTCATATTGATATCATTTCAGTTTATGAAACTATTCGTAAGTTATAACATCTTGGATATGAAAATCAGTTTTATAAAAATTTCTAAGATGGAAACATTTTGAACTAAAATTAAACACGCTATCTACTTGAAACACAATGACACAAACTAAAACATTCTTTTCTTTCCTTCCTGCAAAGTCAATTAAATATGAATTTGTCATGCTGATATTATTTCAATTTATCAAACTATTTAGAAGTTATAACATCTAGAAAATTAATATTTATTATCTTATAAAAGATTGAGGGTCTGCAGCCTATACTCGCTTAAAAGATAATCTTCCCTGGATGTCGTGCATGGCACCAAACTTGTTCATAAATATGTAAACTGTCAGCTGTATACAACTGCTTTCTCAGATCAATGGTTAAAAATGTCTTTGTGAGAACAACACCTGAAGGTTCCAGCAAGGACTATTCTTCTTTCAACTTCAACATTATCACAAAAACAGAAACCACATCACTTAAGGACTTCCAACAAATAAAATGGCAAGTACATGTAACTTGAAGAGGAAATAATGACATAATCAGTATTTTGATATTCCACACTACTTAAAACAAAAGGTTAGGAAGGAAACCCGCATCAATATTGGAAAGTATATTAACAACTACTGGACTTGAGAAACCAATTTTCCTGAAAAATCTTTTTAAGAGAAAGATTTCAAGTGACAGTGGCACTGGCTGCTCAGTCAATAATTGCTGAATGTTTCTTTATAAGGACACCGCTAATATTAGCATTCTGTAGAATAACATCTCTGTTGCTTAAAAGTTTTCTCTTTATCTGTGAGGAAAATGTCTAGCATTCAATGTCATATATAGAGATTGGCATTACATAGCATTTCAGTCCTCTTTACTTTGTTTCTAAATGGCTGCTTGGTCAATGAATTTTTTTAAACATCATTTCACTGTAAGGCAATAAAGCCACTAAGATGCAATGAGTTACTGAGTGTTAGAGAGTATGAGAAAAAAACATTATTAAGGAAAGTAAACATTAAAAGAACAAGAATTAAGAAGACAGAAGATAATGATTGACATTGCATTTACATTTTTAAAGACCAAAGTTGACTGAAAAACAAGAAGCCAGAAGAGGTCCATCCTTCAAATCTATAAATCAACCATTTACCCTTGCATGGAATACTGCTGCCATATATGGTCTGGAGCCCCCACTGTTTGCCTTAAGGTCCTCAACAAAATCCAGAAATGGATATGCAATGTGGTTGGCTCTGATCTGGCATCTCGTTTACAGTCGCTCTCTCACAGACATGTCATCGCCTCCCTCTGACTTTTCTACAAATATTTTCACGGTAACTGCTCTGACAACCTACTTTCGCTAGTTCCCAAACTGCATGAATTTAAACGTGCTACTAGGTTGGCATCTCAGTCCCACTCTTTCACATGTCGAATCAGTTAAATGTAGCCGTCTCTTCTACTCCAATAGCTTCATGTCTTGCACTTCCCATCTGTAGAACTCCCTTCCTCTTACTTGCTTCTCAGATAGCTATAATCTTCAAATATTCAAATGCAATGTCAATCGACATCTTCAGATGCCTTAATCTAATTCCCCGTCGTTCTCTTCATCCTTTCCCCTATCACGCCTCTTTACTCTTGCTCCGACTCTCTGTAACCCCTTGTGTGCTAGTGGCACTCCAGCCTTGCATGGGGTGAAAAGCTTTAAAAAAAAGAAAAAAGAGAGTTCCACAAGCGAGAACTGCGATAGAAGAAATTGTTAGCATAGAAATTATTGTTATATGTAACAATTTCAACTGGTAATATTTTTTTCCTCAAAAATGTATAGCTGGTAATATTATTTTAAAACATGTATTGCTGGTATTATTTATTTTTTTCCAAAAACGTATTGCTGGTAATATTTTTTTTCAAAAATATATTGCTGGTAATAATTTTTTTTTTCTTCAAAAATTTATTTCTGGTAATAATTTTTTATAAAGTATTTCTGGTATTAAAACCTATTTTTATGCTTTTATAATGCTTTTTACCTCAGTTTCAGGGTTAACTATTTGCCCATAATTGGGACCCTAACAGGTGCTACCACCCTGGGTCAGGGTGGACCTGGGAACACCAGCAATTAAGAGGTGGTTCCACACTCCTCAAAACCTCCTGATCAGAGGTGTTGCTGTTGGACGTAGTTTATCGTCTTACCCAGGACGGTCTAGGGAGGATTTCTTACTATCTTTATATAAACTCCTATTAGACATCCTTCCTAAATGTTGCCAAAATTCAGACCCTATTCCAAAGAAGGCCATTTGTTATTGAACAATGGCAGGTCATGAATATCAAAAAATATACAATAAATCAAAGCCGGAGATGCACATATTTGCTTTTATGGACGTAACAGCAAAAGCCAGAGAAACTGACGGAGGTCAGACAGAGAGATAATGATGATAGGCGAGGCCCATTATAAATCACACCTCCTCTCGCTGCTCATGCTCATGCTTCTGCCACTAACGAACCTACAGGTAAGCAAAAATAAAGGGCTTGGGCCAAGATCTCTTAAGTTATTACAATTGATTCTGGAATGATTTTCCTATCAAAAAATCATCAACCAGGTAACATAGAATGATTAATAATTCCTTACTTCTTATCTACTTTGAAATTCTTTAATTTGTTTTCAGTAAATCCACCATGAGTTATCAACTGAGTTTGTTAGATTCTGCTGTGAAACAACTCTGTTAACTTCTTATACATTATTTATCATTGATTACTTTATTATTCGTTGTTGATTATTATTATTATAACGAAGAACACTGTAAAATAGCTACAAATAACTGCATTCGGATCCACTATTATTCCAACTCAATAACCTTTAGGATAATTTGAAATAGAACTGTTATCACCTACCCAATAGGCATTACGATAATACAATATACCTTATTATCCATAATGCACCAGTAATCAACATATATGAATAGTCGAACTGAAACAGAACACACATGGCCTAAAGAATGCTTTCACGCATGAAACAGACTGTCACCGCTCGGTATTGACATCAGTGTCCACTTTTATATTTACATACGTTCTATATTGAGCATTTTTACCTATAAATATAGCATACCTTGAAAATATATTTTTATCATATGATCCAATGGATAAATATAGGTAAGTGTATGGTCAAATGTATATATATATATATATATATATATATATATATATATACTCTGTACTGTAAGAACAAACAGTGCTCTATGTTAAATAACAGCTATTTAATATATTAAAAGTATACATAATGCAACAATATATAACAGGGAAAGAGTGTAAGGAAACAAGAAAATAATGAGAAAGAGAAAATACCACGACATTTGACATATACGCACATGTACATGCTTATGCATACTCACATAGATACAGAAATACACACACACACACACAACGCACAAAAAAAGGAAAAAAATCCACTAATGGCACTAATAACTCATGCATAAATTAATTACATCAAACTTAGTGTAAAGACAATAAAAATGAGAAAATCAACAGACAATTGCTGATACCTCCTGACGAGAGGACTGAACAATTCCAAAAAGACTTGTCTACGGAACTCTGTAGTCGAGGTGATGAATATAACATAAATCAGCTAAGTGACACCTTTTATTTGGATTAATCATATATATTAGAGAATATGCATAATATCGGCGTTGAATATTATGTTGATTTTCTAAGCATAACTTAAATGTGGCACAAGGCCAAAAGTATGGGTAACCTACTGAGGATTGAACTCAGTACTTAGTCGTCATTTGTTCTAGCGAGACACGGTTGCTAGCCATTACACCACGCCAAGGTGCCCAAAAGTTTTTAGATGTGGTACAAGGCCAAAAGTATGGGGAACCCAGTGAGGATCGAACTCACTACTCAGTAGTAATTGTTCTAGCGAAACAAGCTTGCTAAATATTACACTCCCTCGAGGTGCCCAAATGTTGAATATTATGTATAGTCACTAATAGCTCTGTTTCATAACATATAATGTATTTATAACATCTGAGGAAAATTTATACATACATGCAAGTATTTGTACGTGTATGTAGATATTTTTATCCTACCCATTCCTACACACACACACACACACACACACACACACATATATATATATATATATATATATATATATATATATATATATATATATATATATATATATATATATATATATAAGGATTGCAGACAGCATGTTGTGCAATCAATGTAGGGAGCATTATGTATATTTTAATTAGCTCTGTTATTTAACATTGAGCACTGTTTTTTTTTACACTATAGAGTAAATATATATGTATTTGTATACAAACGCTTGCTCGTACATTTACCTATATTTATCCATTTGATATATATATATATATATATATATATATATATATATATTGTTGGGGAAGTATTCTAAAGGTCAAATAAAATGATATTTATTTAAACGTAAAATAAGCAAATTCTTAAACAGTAACTATCACGAAATAAAAGGTTTTATTTAGAAAGTTCTTCTCCCTGACTGAAAAGGAAATGAACATAAATAGTCTTTCAATAAGGAAGGGAGAAAGTGGATTTGGGAGACAAGATCAAATAGAGTCCACTGTTGCTTTGGTGAGAAAGACCGGACGACAATGTTGACTCCTGTTTTTTTTGTTACTGCTGACAATCTTTCGGCATAGTTAAATGGAGGTCTGGTTTATATGGCTTCGTGTAGGCTCCTAAAGCCTATGTTTATTTACTGGTGGAAGCTGATTTTATTGGCTATTCTTTATTTTTATTAATTTGAAATAGGTTTGAAACCGGAAGGAAACACGGACCCTTTGCGTGGGGTGTATTTTTTTGTCATTTGATCTTTTGATTTAAAACTGTTAACTTCCGTTTACATTACAATATATATATATACACACACACACACAGTGGGTAGCAAAAGTATTTAACACATCGGTTTTTTATAAATTTCGCAATAAAATATTGTTCAATTTGAATGATACTTCAAATATTTTAATGAACATTGTCTAATTAAACATAAATGAAAATTGAGAAACATGTATGTACTTTTATTGCGAATTTTCGAATTTGAGTTTGACTGTGTACAAAAGTATTTAACACGATTTGTTAATATTTAGTAACATATCCTCTATTCTACCTTACAACCTTTAATCGTTTTCTGCAGTTTTCAGCGAGCTTCTTGCCTGAAGATTTTGGCAGTTTTTTCACCCATTCTTCTTCACAGACTTTCTTCAGTTCATTGATATTTTTTTAATCTCTTGCGTGTACTTTCAACTTTTTCCATAAATTTTCGATTGGATTGAGATCCGGTGACTCTCTAGTCTATTCCAGAACATCAATTCCATTTTCGTTGAACTTCTGTTGAGTTGTTTTAGCCACGTGCTTAACAGATCGTTTTAAATACTTTTACACAGTCAAATTCGAAAATTGGCAATAAAAGTACATAAAAACAAGATTTCTCAATTTTCCTTTATGTTTAGTGATGTAATGGAATAACCTGTCACCCCTATGAGTGACTACACTATAGGTAGTAACTGCCTATAAGTATCTGTAAGTCAACGGACTACGGAGTCTAGCTGAAGTTTTTTTCGACTGTACTCTCAAACTCTCTGCCTTCGAGCAGAGAGGAACCCAGACGAGGCTATGCCGAAGGGCAGAATCTCGTCTGGGGTGGTAGATAGCAACCCGACCCCGTTTTTTTTTTTTTTTGCCCGAGCCTACGAGCTCGGATACCCCACATTAAATTCAGCCTTGTGCCACATTTGACCGCGTGGGGCGGTTGGCAAATATCCTAGCTGAAATCTTTTCAGTTATACGGTTGAACATGTGGACTCTTCCACAACAAGCTAGTTTTTCCCTGCTAGGAAATACACTATTCCTGTTATAACTTTCACCATCACAACCTTACAAAATATATAACAAGCATTCATTGGTTAATCACCTTCAATCTAGCTCGCTGATTGGTCAGTTCCGACCAATCAAACCGCCTGCACGCGACAAATCTGTTTTACCGCGTTTTCCATCTGAGCCAGTCACATGATTCACGATGATATATAAACAGAACACGTATAAACTCCCTCGAGTTTTCTTTTCTTTTTCTCTCTCTCGCGTCTCATTCCTTGCTACCAAGTACCAAGATGTAATCTTCAAGAACTCCCGTCTTAACTAATGCAGTCAGACGTTAAAGACCATTACCAACATTCACGCAATACGAACTCTGAAATCTCTTCTGAACTTTTACCAACTTGTACAATACACAATTCCAAACATGCTAAAGAAACTTTATTCTTCTAAACTATAGTTTAATAATTACTTTCACTTTATGAGCTCGAATACAAATATTTACCTAATCTAAGAGACACAACTCTGTCTAACTTTTCAGTTCACATGCATGTATATCAATATTAATAAATTCAATTGTTACGTTTTGAAACAAGATGTTTATGAATCACTATTTCTGTCTTGTATTAATTGTTGTGGATGGAAGATTATTGAACACACACAACTTTAAACCTTCTGATAATTCAAACCTTCTATTCCTCTCCAACACACAACTCACACATCCGCAACAAACTCTCTGCCTTCAGGCAGAGAGAAACCCAGATGAGTCTATGTCGAAGGGTAGAGTCTCGTTCGGGGAGGTAGACCAACCTGATCCCGTTTATGCGGGTTCTACAGGGAAATTTTGCCCGAGCATGTAGGCTCGGAATCCCACATTAAATCCAACTTTGTGCCACATCTGATCACATGGGGAGGTTAGTAAATACACTAGCTGGAATCTTTTCCAGCTATGCTGGTCGAACTATCTGCCTTCGTGCAGAGAGGAACCCGGACGTGGCTTTGCCGAAAGGCAGAGTCTCGTTCGGGGAGGTAGACAGACCCAATCCCGTTTATGCGGGGGCCTACGGGGATTTTTTGGCCAAGCCTAAGGGCTCGGGACCCCCGACATTAAATTCGGCCTTGAGCCACATGTGACTGCGTGGGGCAGTTGCTAGATACCATCTACAACTTACGCGAGAACTACCGACTTACTGGATTGACTTGCGACGACCTTGTGCATAACTGTTACCTTTATTCTTATTGTATTGGTTTTTACAATAAACATTTACTTATTTTATCCACCGTGTTTTTTCAAGTATATATTCTTATTAGCACGGAATATAACATTTAGTTAGACAATGTTCATTAAAATAGTTGAAGTAAGTATCATTCAAATTGAACAATTTTTTATTGTGAAATTTATAAAAAACTAATGTATTAATTACTTTTGCTACTTTTGCTACTGTATATATATAATAAAGTTAATGGTCAGAGGTGAAATAGACCAGGAAACAGTACTATTAAAAAGTGCTCAATACACATATAAAAAGATAAAAAAATTAACACGTAGTGCTTTTAAGTATAAAAAAAACAGACAACAGAAGAACAAATGACAATATGAGCTTTTCGAACTCTTCAAAAGCCTCGGCTTTGAAATAGAAGTCGATATGAATAAGAAAATCGTCAAATATTTGAATGTAGAATTAAATTACAAATTGGCAGTGTCTCTCTACACATGAAACCCAACACAAAATTAAAATACGTGAATGTTAGATCCAACCACCCTGCAAGTATAATAAAGCAAATCCCCAAAGAAATAGAGTCCAGGTTATCTAGAAATTCCTCTAGTAAAATAAGTTTTGAAGATAAAAAGAAAGAATATAAAAGGACTTTAAAAGAAGATGGACATAAGACCAAACTGGAATTAAAAATTAAAATAAAACAACAAAAGAAGAACAATTCAAGGAAAAGAAAAAAAAAATTATTTGATTTAACCAACTCCCCTTTTAACTTAGAGGTTAAGTGTAAAATAGGGAAAATATGTTTTCGAATTACTTAATAAACACTTTCCCCAAAAATTACAAATTACATAAAATATTTAATAAAAACACAGTTAAATTAAGCTACAGCTGAACTAGTAATTTAGAAACCACAATAAAAAGACAAAATGCAAAAAAAAAAAAAAAAATCAAAACTGACATGCAGCAAAACTTTGTTAACAGTGAACTATGCAATTGTAGAATTAAAAATAGATGTTCATTAGATGGAGTTTGCAAAACTGACGCAGTAATTTACAAAGCAGAAGTAATAGATACAAATGGCGAGAGAAAAATATACATAGGGTGTACTGAGTGTAATCTTTTAAGTTTTTAATTCTACTAGACTGGCCAACCATATGTGGAAATTAAAGGGAAAAAACAGATCCGATTGTAAACTGGAAAACTAAAAAAAAAGCAAAATCTTACAACAATCCCAACAAAAATTAGCCATAACATTTCCAGATAAAAAAAAGAAAAAAACTTGAATCAGAGTTCGGAAATTATGACTCTTTATGTACATACTAAAAAGTTCTTTTTAAGTTCATATGAAGTGGGATGAAAAGAAAGTATATATGCTTCATTTAATCCCCCACTGATACATTTCCAATACACTTACTCCTCCTCCTCCTCCTCCTCCTCCTCACCTTCTACTACACCTCACGTCGTCAGCTTATTTATTTATTTTTAAATAAATATAGCGTTCATAATTTTTTTTTTTAAATAAAGCGTTAAGAAATCAACTGACCGAAATCGCCTGAAGATACAGAAAGGTTGAAACCAAGATGGCGGAATTGGCTGATCTCCTAATTTCTTATACTTATATATAGTACGAGGCAAAAAATGGACGCACCCATAGAAAGTCGATTTTTGTATTTTTATCAAGACAAGTGAGTAATAGAAATAGAATTGGTTTATTAATACAGGATATTAATACAGGTGTACATATGTACATTATACAAGTCAAAAAATGAGTTAGTAACGATAACGATCCTAAGCACTCTGTCTTAAAGAATAAACATTACCTAGAAAGGAAGCGCGATGAGGTTAAATGGCGACACTTCCAGTGGCCTAGTCACAGCCCTGATCTTAACCCAATTGAAAACCTTTGGGCGATAATGGTCAAGCGTGCCTGTAATAGGAAAGTTAATGCAAAAGATGTGCTTTTTCGCGAAGTAAAGGAATGCTGGAAAAATCTGGCGAAGGACGTTGACTTACTAAAGAATTTAGTCTATAGCATGCCACGAAGAATTAAGGCCGTAATTAAAGCAAAAGGTTATCCAAAAAAATACTAACACATTTTTTTTATTTGTATAATGTACATATGTACACCTTTATTAATACCCTGTATAAACGAATTCTATTACTCACTTGTCTTTGTGAAAATACAAAAATCGATTTTCTATGGGTGCGTCCAATTTTTTTGCCTCATACTGAGTGTGTATATATATATATATATATATATATATATATTATATAAATAGTGTTACTCGCTTGGAAAAATCTTGGATAGTTCGACTTGCAGTAGAACAAATCGGTACCCAAGAAAAAATGAGGAATAAAAAAAGAAAGAACTAAGAACATTAAACCAAGGCGAAAACAATCGTCCAGTGTTCAAGCTCTAAGTCCAAAGAAAAAAAAACCTATAAAAACGAGTAAAGAACTCATTACACGAAGTAGAGCAAAACCTAAGATGGTAATAGTATATTTTTAAAGGAGTAACCTATGTTCCATAATGATCTTAATCTTATATATATATATATATATATATATATATATATGAAGAAATATAGTCATAAGATGTGCTATATTTATGGGATAAAGTGCTCAATATCAGAGATAGAGCGTGTGTAAATATAAAAGTGAACATAGAAGTCAACACTTAGAAGCCTCTAAGTGTTGACTTCTATGTTCTTTTTATATTTATATATATATATATATATATATATATATATATATATATATATATATATAAAACAGTGCAGTGAATATTATTGCGGTCAAGTTATGCTTTGAACAGTGAGAGAGAATCGTGTGAGGAAGTTTATTAGATCCAAAGACCAGTGTAACATGGTTGTGCTCCTGCTACTGAATCCTGGTGTGTCTTATTTAAAAGCAGAAAAATGGCTGTGTACATACTTAGCATAAATGGTTTTCCAGCGGTGTTTTGATTGGACGGAAATATTTATGATGTTCTTTAATCACCTTTTATTAACTTATCGGAACTTGCTGCTTCTTCCTGGTGTTTATAAAAACAACTTCATTATTTGACTTCCGGTCCTTGAAGGCGAAAGAGGATTGTTACAATGCTATGTTAACCGCTTCCCTGGCGTAGACGTATATATACGTTTTTTATAGATGCCAAAGTATCTCTTTTCGGACACAGACGAATAAACACGTCCAAAAACATAACGTTCAAAAACCAGCTACAGACGTGTTTATACGCCGACCTTGATTATTTTTTTTAATACAATTCTGAGATTGAAACGCGTTCAGTTATATATCTGATAGAGACGTTAGCCACTGTTCGGGTACTTCAAGGTACCTCAGTTTCTTTGTTACTATATTAAAAGTAAAACCAATAAAAAAATCGCCTGAAAATGAAACGTTTTTCCCCAAAATAATTTGTAGGGAATGGGTTAATCACATAACCTTGTAATGTAAATATAATGTTTTGGCCTGATAGAGACGTTAGCCACTGTTCGGGTACTTCAAGGTACCTCAGTTTCTTTGTTACTATATTAAAAGTAAAAAAACCAATAAAAAAATCGCCTGAAAATGAAACGTTTCTCCCCAAAATAATTTGTAGGGAATAAATTAATCACATAACCTTGTAATGTAAATATAATGTTTTGGCCTGATAGAGACGTTAGCCACTGTTCGGGTACTTCAAGGTACCTCAGTTTCTTTGTTACTATATTAAAAGTAAAACCAATAAAAAAATCGCCTGAAAATGAAACGTTTTTCCCCAAAATAATTTGTAGGGAATGGGTTAATCACATAACCTTGTAATGTAAATATAATGTTTTGGCCTGATAGAGACGTTAGCCACTGTTCGGGTACTTCAAGGTACTTCAGTTTCTTTGTTACTATATTAAAAAAAATCACAAAAAAAAAATCGCCTGGAAATGAATTATTTTCCCTAAAATAATTTGCAAAGAGGAGCTTAATCACATAACCTTGTAATGTAAATATAATGTTTTTGTTGATTTCAGTGCCTCAACGTATCATATTGTTGCTTCCAGTATCCGCTGTTATTCTAAGTACTGACTGGACTCGACGTTGCTTAACTATGGTGATCTAAAGAGAACCAGTTACATCACAAGAATACTGGCAACTTATTTCTGTTCTCATAAGCTTAATGCATAAGGTGTTCTATTTTAGAGAATTTTCATTTTGCAGTTGGATGGTGAATTTAATTAACTAATATGCAACGTTCAAAATCGTTTATACGGCCTTGTGCGTGGATGCCTAATTTTCCACCTTACAGCCTATTTCCCCACAGTTGCAAGCCTATCGCTACTTCCATGGAAAATGTTCAGATCAGTTTATTCTTTAGTGCTGTAGTGGTTTATCTTACCATTATTGTTTAATTCCGACGGAATCACCAAATATGTAATGGCTTGTATATTCCTTGAACGTCGGTGTCACCAATATATGTAGTAATATGTGTTACCAATATTTAACTTTGGTTAGGAAAGATGAGATTAAGGACAATGCGTGAAAGCAATGCAATTTATACTTGACGTAAATAGCACATAGAATAAAATACAAAACTGAACTGAATGATTCCAAAACATAACAATTAGATTTATTAATGTTTGATGTACATGCATGCGAACTGAAAAGGTAGGACAGAGTCGTGTCCCTTTGACTTGGTAATATTTGTACCGGAGTTCATATTAAAAAGAAGTAATATTGTACTTGTAATTTAGAAGAATAAAGTTTGGAATTGTGAGTTCTAAATTTGGTAAAAGTTCAGGAGTGATTTCAGAGTTCGTGAATGTTGGTAATTGTCTTTAACGTCTGGTCAGCAATGACTAAGACGGGAGTTCCTGAAGGTTACATCTTGGCACTTGGTAGCAAGGAATGAGAAGTGCAAGAGAGATGAATGAAAAACTACTACTCAAAAAGTTCACACGTGTTCGATTTATATAATGGTCGTGTACCTCGTGGGAGGCTCAAACGGAGAACGCGGGAAAAACAGATTGGTCGCGTGCAGGCGGTTTGATTGGTCGGAACTGACCAATCAGCAAGCAAAATTGGAAGTGATTGACCAATGAATACTTGTTATATTGTATGAAAGTAGGATTTTACTTACCAGATAGGAAGAGTGCATTTCCTAAAAAGAGGTAAGGCTGGTTGGTTGTGGAAGATCCCACAGTGCCACCTGCTCAGACCTTTACAGCCAAATTCCGCCTTGTTGCGTCCATAGGATTGAATCGCCCACATTCCCTGCGTATTCCTTTGTTTAGTAAGGCGCTCCACTCAGTTTTCTCAAGAACTGCTACTTTGTGGAACAGACTCCCGAGTGGATGCTTTCCCAAACTCTATAATCTTAACCTCTTTAAATCTAGGGTCAGTCGTTATCTATTCATCACGTCTTCATAATGTTCACTTCCTACTTTCTCCTCTTAGGTTCATATCACACACCACATTCAACAACCTTCTGCCTTGAGTTACTCTCGGGTCTTGTTTAGTGAAATTTAGCCAAATGAAATATTGCTAATTTTCTAGTAGAAAATGATGTCTTTAGTATTAAATTTAATTATTCAGGTTACTTTTCTAAATAAAAAAGAACTTTTAATACATTATGAAGCATTGTTTAAACAGTTCATTTTTGCATTCCTTTAAGTTCCAATTATAGCAAGCGTGTTTACTTCTCATACGACGTATTCCTTTTTATTCAATTACTGAAATCTTGGAAAGATTTAACTAACAATCAGAATTTAGCGGGAAAATACAAAACGCATTTTCTAACCAATCAAAATACACCATTTTTAAAACGTAGTTTCTGAAGTCTTCTTGTCATTCTGAGACTTTATATGCGAGTGCACATCAAGGTAAAAACCAATAACTCGAGGTAACAAAAAGCAAATGTTCCTCCAGAGTTACTGCATCAACATATGGCCATTTTTATTCCACTATCAACAATGTCTGATCGTTTTCTCAGATGAGACCACAGACAGGGACGGTGCGCACTACCCTCGAACCCCCTTCGACCGAAGGGAGGGTAAGCCTGATTTGGGGCCTCGGACAGTGCTATTTTATGAGCATTTGCTTTTTTCATACTTACATTTATATACGTTACAAATTAAACTAAATAAAACTGACTATTAAGGAATTTTAAAAATTCTCAAAATTTGATGTTATTCTGGGGTCTTTTGTTTTCTTTTTTTGTCCAAATCCGTGAATTTATTTTACACATGCTAAAGTCACGAAGACACACTATATGAAATTCATTATTTTTTATCCATAATGTTGGGAATGTTAAAATTATTCAACTTTTTAACAAGAAAAATCTAAAGTTGATGTTAAAACTTGCTGCAAAAAAACTGTTGATCTTGTAGACTCGTCCTTTTCTACCTATCACCCCTAGTAACAGAACAGTCTATACCTTACGCCTACGTACGGAAAACTTCGACCAATAAAAAAACATACTAGGCGAATCAACAAATCTCATTGGTTAACGACACAATAGTCTGAAAGTTTCACATGCAAAACAAAATTGCGCCAAAACTTTTTTGAGCCGATTTTGGACTTTCAAAAACATATAAAAGAAAACACCGACTGACCAAAAGGGTCAGAGACAAACATCCACAGAGAAATTGCCAACATACTCCACGTCACTCGAAATCACGACTTTACCGCGCAAAAGTACATCAACGTTGACTCACTTGCAATTTAAACTCGACCAACTCTGTGAACATCCAGTCGCAAACCTAAAACAACTTTGCTTATCCAAAGTGAACTATACTCACTACATTATTAAAAAAAATCAACATTCGAACGATTCAGAATGTTTATTACAGTCAAAAGGTAGACCACTCTATAACAGCTGACTCCAAAAAACACTTAACGACCGAAATATTCAGTCACCCCCCCCACGAGGGTGTCATGAAAAGTAGTATTTTTTTTTAACGTGGGCAATTCCCAAGCCATTAGGCTCGGCAAACTGTATCATTTGAACCCGCATAAACGGGTTCAGGACAGGTTTTACCTCCCCGAAGGAGACTCCACCCATAAGCGTAGCCTTCTTCAGGTTCCTTGAAAGGAAGAGAGTTTAACCGAACAGTCGGTTCAGACTTGAACGACAGACTCCTAAAAACACTTAACATCGACATTTTAATATTAACACGACTTCAGAAAGACTTTTTTAATTGAACATACAAATACAAAACAAGACATTGAAACCTCAAATATCACACACACTTTGCCATCAAACATGACCAAAATATCCTGTATATATATTACTTTTAATTGTATATAAATGTTTTTGTTGGTTTCTATTTTGAATATGTCTTGTTTTTGATTGTATTTAAAATTCGTTTATTTATTTGTTTGTGGATGCAGAAAGTCACGCAACCTACACAAATTCCTTCTGATTCACTCAATTACAATTAATTAATTCTGCACATCCCCAACAATCTATTTAAGATAGAATGGTGTATTATGACATCTTTAATTTTTATTTAGATACATTGTATTTATTTACAATTTTCCTAGTTCAGTTGTTCACCTATATTGCATATGGTCCATTATTGTACATAATTAGGTTACAATAAAATTTATATTTTATATGAATACTACCCTATGAAAATTGAGGTGTAGTAGAGTGGGGGTCTCGTACCATAGATTCTGAGAGGATATAGATTCGGGAGTGGACACGAGACCCTTGGATCGAGTCTGACCACAGACGTTGTTGAATTATAATTTTCTCATACGCATACATGACAACAGCATGCTAAACTTACCAACTTCCTTACGCATAAAACTGCTACACAATCATGAAGTCAAACCATGTTAGTACTTAATAATTAGTGCTTCAGCGAAAATCTTTATAGAAAAGAAATAATGAGAATTGCTGATGTAGTAGAAAACAGATAACAACAATTGCTGACGTAACAGAAAACAGATGACGAAAGTTACTGACGTAGTAGAAAACATAAAAATTGCTGACCTAGTAGAAAACAGATTACGAAAATTGCTGACGTAGTAGAAAACTGTGATGGTAAAGCAACGATTCAACTGATAATAGCAGATAGGAAACGCGAGGAGGGTAACCAACAAAATAGTGTCACACGTCCAACCTTCTCACGAGCAAAAAAACTCAGTACCCCGAAAAAAAAACGCGCCTGCTTTATACAGCCGAGGACCGACCATAATTTGCATGCGAATGACGTGACAACGAGATTTCGCGTTAACTGTCCGAGACCGCCCGGCATAAAACATGGGCGCCGCCATTTTAGTTCTTTTCATCCGTTGAGCAATCGGAGTTTGCACGACGCACAGATTCGCGGGCGTTTCCGAGGTAGGCCATTTTCCCCATAAAAACAGATAACAAAAAATTGCTTTCGTAGTAGAAAACATAAAAATTGCTGACGTAGTAGAAAAAAGATAACGAAAATTGCTAATAGTAGTAGAAAACAACACGATAGGAAGAATTTTCAGCCAATCGCTGTTTCGAAAACTGGTTCTGTGTCTCCTTGAAAGAGGTAAATTCATGAAATTACAACAGGTTGTCAGTCAGTTATGTGCCACGCGTGATACACGCTTAGGCGATCATGTATCTTTCGATACATGACTGACGAGGCAGATTTTTTTCCCCGCAGTATGTTGCCATTTCTTTCTGCGATAGACCAGTTGCCATTCAAGGTTATAGAACCCGGTCTATCGATATCTGAGGGATGAAGGATTCATGCCTTTCCCAAGGGCATTAGCACGTAAGTGAATGTAATGGATTCGACTGGAATTCAAATTCGGCTCAATATTACTCTACTGTAGTCGGTCAATTAAAAAAGATCGTCAACCCTAACTTGCGTTTCCCTTTGTAGGAATCCTTCTACTCGGTTTTTCGTTGAATGTTAAAATTTGGAGTATCGGAATTCAATACATTAACAAAATATCGTTACAGGGTCGCTCGTAATTTGGCCGTCTAGAATAATCAAACGCTTTTTATTGAAGGAATAAAATTCAGTAGAAAAGACGACATAGTTTCAACAAATAACCATTAATTTAATATAACGATAGGAATACAAACAGTTGATAATAGATTGGAAAGTAATGTCTTTTGTTTGGGTTGATAAAGTTCTGAAATAAAATATAAACTGACTTTGTGTACGTGCGTGAGAAACAATAAAATGTTGTGATATGTGTATTTGTATGAAAAAGTCAACATGTGTGCGTGATTCATAGTAAAAACGGATACGAGAGATACGGATTGTTTCTTACTGTTGGCGGTATTGCCGTGGTCTGGAGTTTGTCAACGCTGTCGTTTTTGACATGAGGTCATGAAGGTCATCAGCGAGAGGTGTGTGTAGTTTAGTGGCAGCCGCGTGTATATTGTTTTGGGAAAGGATTTCGTATGTTTTTATACACTTTTTCCGAACAATATCGGCTCCAGAATTAAATTATTTATTTATTCCTAATTGGCCCTAAGAAGTCACGTGGTATGTCTTCTACTACGTCCGCATGATATTTGGTCGGTATCTACCTAAAAATAATGATGACTAATACAACAAACATTCTGATTTGTAATCTATTATTTTATTGGTGCGTTTTAAGATGTAAGTGTTTTCTTGAGTGTGATTGGTTTATAAATATTGTATTTAATATTTTAGTGGACACGACACCTTTATCAAATGGTGAAGCAAAGCTTTTCGAGATTAAAAGACTCTAGATTGCAGCGTCTTGAAATCAATATATTTATACTTTTTATTAATGACATTTGCTAAAATGCATTCGCTTTCGCTATATTGGACACATGTCCATTTCCGAGAACATTTCAAATATTCTGTATACTATTTTTAAAGAAAAGGAAGAAAAAGATACATCCACAACAATCAACTCACACACACACACCTTTATATATGAGGATATCATGTTGCTCAATAAGTGGTCTGGGTGTATTGATTTACCACTAGACTGTGCCATTCAAGACACACTCATTAATAAAACAATTGACATTAGCTTAAGTAGGGGAAAAGTTAACTATTTTACGAAGCGTGTGAGAATGTTTGTCGTTTGATTAACTGTTTTGCTCAATAATGTTTTATGTTTTATCAGGCTGACGTTGTGGAGTTAAGTAGTATAGGTATATTTACTCGGCCTCTCCACTAAAGCAGGGTGTGACACAAGGTCAATTTTGTACGTGGGGAGCCCGTATACATACGTATACATAAGGACATAAAAATACCCAGTCTCCGCTGCCACAGTTACGCTGTCGTCGATATTACACAGAGCCCACCCCTCTTAGTGCAATTAGGGAGTAGCTGTAGCAGGGTTGAAATCTCCGGGGCCGTTGCTTTCTCCAATCTAAAATTAAGATTCCAGCCAAAAGTGGAGTCCTCCTGTGCCAGGTCTCAGGGAATCACGTGTTACGGTTTTTTGTGTATATTATATATAACTAGTGAGCGAGTCAGAATGACTTATTTCCCTTTATAATCGACCAATAGAAGGTTGACCAATCAGAAGCCGCACAACACTGTATCTGTCGTGTATAAAGGCGGCCATCTTTGTTTTCCTATCGGAATGACCAGAGGCAACTTGTCCGGGAACAGGACAGACAGAAGAACTACGCTCTGCTACCTTGCTGCGATATCCACTGCGAACCTGCACTGCGCTTTCCTACTGTCTCCGAAATATTCACTGCCAACCTCTGGATTCTATACTCGAAGACGACCGTCATCAAAATGTCTAACATCACGCAAAGACTCGCATAGCAACAGTAAAAGTAAATATTTAATTAAACAAATTATTGAATAATAAAAGGAATAAACATGAAAAAAGAAAGGAAACTGTGAAAAATTATGGCAATACGTGCGCGTCTTATGCGTACATAGTCATGGGTCAACCATTCATTAAGTTTAAGAAGAATTTGTTCAATCTTGTAAAGACCTATTTGGACTTGGATTGGAAGACAGTTCAAAATTCATACTTAAGAGTTGGAATCAGTCTATGTTACGATATATAAAAATTGTATATATATAAAATTTTATAACTACTATATATATATATATATATATATATATATATATATATATATATATATATATGTGTGGAAAATTTCTTACAATTAACAATAACACATTTCTAAAAACATTTTTCGGATTACATCTATATTTTCGTTGTCCTCTTATTACTGAGAAGTAAAAAACAAAAACAAATCTATTTCCATACCTGAAGATGTCTGTAAGAACAGACGAAAGCTTGTAAAAAACTAAAAAAGACCTTATGCAACTGGAATTTATAAACGGGGATCATAACATTCATATACAGGTTCGGGGTTAATGTACTTCATTAAATTTGTTTGCGAAGATGTATTCTCGTCATTTAAATCATTAACTTCTATATCTGTTTTTTGTATGAATGATTCATGTAATGTAAATTGAACTGCACAATACACTTGATATATATATATATATATATATATATATATATATATATATATATATATATATATGGACAGCATATCTTCATTCAAGCATGTTTCATTGAGTAATATAGACATGCCTATTTTTATAATAATCCTTTCTAGTTCTCTAATCAGATTCTTGATATTAAGTTGAAATTCATTAAGGAAAGCGCCGTAGTTTTTTCCTACCCCAGTCTCCTCCGAGATCATCCTCAGGGGGTGAATTACAAAGTCAAACTGTGATCGTTGTGATGGTAATTTTTAAAAACACGCGTGTTTAAAGATATAATGAATTTCATATATATATTAGGATATTACACCGAAAAGATATAAATTTCTAAGCAATTGCAGTCGTATTTCAACGCATATCAATGCGTCTCATCAGGCGATTGTAAATTACTGGCGAGTGGACGATTCATTTGGATTTAAAAGCAAAATACAACCTCTTTTTTCGAAAAAAAAGTTTATAAGGTTTGAGGGCTTTACCCTGATTAACCAATCAAATATAACCTACGTTAAATTTAAACTAAGCGAAGAAGCAAAAATGAAAAAATATTTTTATATAAATCGGTCATGACCGCAGCCAGACATTAACTTAGTGCTGATACATATGTTTATATAAAATATACAAACCAGACAATTCATTTTCTTAAGAAATTAAAGCGTGAGTAGAGAGGTAATTTAACTAAATGTTAAGTAAGTTATATGCTTTGTGAATTTCCGACATAACACAATTTGTAATTGATAAATTAATGGCTTCTTTAAGAAACTAGTAAATAATTTAAACATATAGAATTATTTGGTAAATTAATTTGCAACTGTTGAATAAAGATTCTTCATTTAAAATGTTTATAACACTAACCAATCAATGTGGAATATCAAAAATACCAACCAAATACCAGTACACCCGTACAAGATGTTACTAATACTACCAGGAGATTAATATAAAATTATATTAAATCCAAATTAATTTTACAAATAGATAGATAAGTCATATATTGTGCAACACAGTACAACTAAAATTATAAGAAAATGCATAATCAAATTCCAAAGTTTAACTAAATTTTAAGGTAAATGGTAAATTATGCTTACAATTTACAGTTAATTCACTTCTTTGATTTGATAATGAATTTTTTTTCTTAAATCTGATAATTTCTCGTCTCAGCAAACAGCTACACGACTCCGTTTTATACGGGGTCTTCGGGGAATATTTGGCCGAGCCTACGGGCTCGGACAACCCACATTAAATTCGGCCTTGTGCTAAATCATTACTAAGAAACTTTTTTTCCACAAATATTTTACATGTATCCTATTTTCTATATGTATATTTTGAAAATGTTATTTATTCATGATGAATATTAAATGATAGCATTGTAGTTGTGGGTTGGCACTCTTTTTCTCCTGGTAACCAATAAACCCAGTCTACCACTCTGCGATGATCATGGCTCTCCACAATTTTCTATTCTTTTTAGCTCTTGGCAACATTTGTTTTATTATTATTATTATTATTATTATTATTATTATTTCTCCCCTTACCTGTTCTTCAACCCATTTACCGTATATACTCGTGTATAAGTCGACTCCATGTATAGCGCGACCCCTGAGTTTTTGCATGAATTTTAAAACATCTCGAAAAAAATGTGACTGTTTATAGTCACCGAAAATGCACGATTTTTAACCGTTTCAAAAAATTACCACGGTATAGTGCCACTCGCTATTTTACCCTCTTCAAAAATATTACCTCTGTATAGTGCTATTTTTTGCGTAAAACATATCTTAAAACTCGCACTGTACGCGAGTATATATGGTACACAAGCTGGTTAGGTAGGTTATTAGCTGTTTCCCTCTGTTCCTCTTGCCTTCAGAATGTCCTGCGTGTGTCAAATTTTCCAAGCTTTCTTTTCTCATTATATATACTAAAAATTTCAACGGCTCCTTTCTGATCTTCAGCACAATTAACCTTTTTATTTCCATTTTCCTTAAAACGATTTTGTTGCTTACATTATTCTGAAATATTTCTTTATCCATGTGCTGTCTCCCTTCATGACGTAGTCGATCATGGCTCTCCACAAATTTTATTGTCTTTCTTAGCTCTTAATAAATTTTGTCTTTCTGCTGTTTAGTGATTTTACTTTTTATTAATTTTCATCCTATTTTCTTTTAAGTTAACCACGAATTAAAAAGAAAAAGAATTTGTTTCTATCTCTGAATAATATAGTCTTGTGGAATATGTACTGATTTCTAGAAGCAGAAGCAAAATGTTTAAAACAATTTGTAATAAATTCTGAAAAAAAAATGATTATGTTCTTTTTCCCCTTCTCATGTGAAAATAAACTCTTAATGTTTCTTTTATTGTTATAAAAATTAATTTCTAGGCTTGGTCAGAAAAGTTCACGATAAAATAAAATGGTAACGATTTAAAAAGTCTTGGTTGTTAACATAAAAATTCGATAAGACCGTAAGTTTTCGACCAGCTGTTACTTTTCCTTAACTAACGTACATTGGCGGCCATTGCAATTATTGCTGAATTTCGTTCCTCCAGTCACATGACCTAATGCAAATTGTTTGCTGGGCAAGTAAGCCTTTCACCGTCCATTCCTGTCTCAGTTTGAAAAGTTTATTAGTAAATATGGAATATTCAGCATCAATTGAACAATTAATTTCCGTTCATGGATAAATCTGCTAAAAAAAATTTTCTGTTCTTTGTGTGTTTAGACGGAAGGTAAGTTTAATTTAAAACTTGTGTTTCTTGGACTAAATATATATATATATATATATATATATATATATATATATATATATATATATATATATATATTTTTTTTATCTCGTTCTCTGATGAAGCTTTAATAAAAAAAGTGAAATATGTTAGATTGATAAACATTTCCTAGTTGTTCTTTATCTTAACATTATGTCGGATTCCGATCCGTATTTGATCCCAATTTATATATATATATATATATATATATATATATATATATATATATATATATATATATATATATATATATATATGCTGTGGAATTTGTTCTTGGTTTTTGTATTCTGTCTTTTTAAACGTAACATGATATTTTTGTTATGAAACGTTTTCTATCAGTGTGGGATATATATGGCAAACATCTATCACAGATGTTGAAGATCTAAATTAGTGGAGTCAGGGAAAACATAATATTGTTGAATGTTTTTAAAATTTTTACAAGTGTTGGATCTTAGCTTAAAAAAAAACCCAACCTCTGCATTCCGTGCACTAAATTACCTTCCTAATTATATAATTATATAATTATATAATTGCTTTACCTAACCTCATAATCTTACATAAATATAAAAGAATGTCATTACGTATTAAAAACTGAAATATAATATTTGTGACCAATCAAATTTTGAATTTACAAAATTAATAAATAAATAAATAAATATAATTCAGCCATGTTTTGAAAAATATGTTATCAGAAATAAAGCGAAAAAGTAGTAGCCGAAAAGCAATACTTTTTTTTTTTTTATCTATAACGACTTTTGTTAAAACCCGTGAAAAAATCACTGATATATTTTAATTTCTACCAGATGATATCTGAGGTCAATAATCTCAAAGAAAAATGTCTTTGTTCGTTTGAACAGGAGTTGAGAGACTTACCCCTTTTTTTTTCGCTTAGGATTTGGTTTCCGGCTCCTTCTGAAGCAATGATTCTCAACGTGGGCCGGTGGTGCATGGTAATAATTTGGGCCCAATTCGAAAATGAGTTATTAACAGTGAATTGTATTCTAGTAAGTCGGAGTGAGACTGTTATACAATGCATACTGTATGCATACATAAAAAATATTTTGTATGTACGTACATGTGTAACTGACATATATGTAAGAATTAAATATTACAAGGGGGGGGCACCAGAATTTTAGAAATACCAACGTGGGGATCGGCCCAAAATCGGTTGGGAAACACTATTCCAAAGTCTACTTCAATTCTATACTTCTAAAATTTCCGACTGAACGCTGAAATTTTATTCACTAATTATTTATTTAATTTTTTTCTATTCTTCAATAATAGTGGATAGGTTATCCTATCGCCTGGTTCACACTTCTCCCCGGTCTTTTGAACAGGAGTAGTTGTTCCCTGTTTAGGATTGGATTTCCGGTTCCGTCTAAAGATTTCACATTCACTCACAATAGCCTCATGCTTCTTAGTGGCATTATCGCCTTGCTTGGAGTGAATTGATTAAAAAACAAGATGACATCTAGGAGCATCCCCCTTTATGTGCATTCCTTTGTCGGAGTTAGCTCCTCCTTAATTCCCTAATTGTTCACTAGGGGTCGCTCTCCCTACACTATAAATACTGGGCGACTTCTTGCTTCGTTCTCTTTTCTACTTCAGCGGACACATTTAAGAATGTGATTTCTCGTAGAGATCAGCGTTTTCGCCCACTTGTGGGAAAACGCCATGAAACACACATACACGTACGTACGAACATTCACCAAAATACAAACTCTTTACGTCCACACACAAACGCAAATGTTGATGACTTTGTCACTTGTAAATTTGTTGTTTAATACATATATTTGTTGACATATATATATATATATATATATATATATATATATATATATATATATCGGTCTTGTTTGTTTACTTTACATCTTCGATTGGACTCAATTTGAGTCCGCCATTTTCTTTAGTTGGACCTTCTAGCAGGAATAAACAGCACGTATCCTTAATTCAACAACACTCAAACCCACACGGTCCTCTACACCAGAGAATAATTCAGTATTTCGAACGTGGAACTCATTTCGGAAGTTACAACCAACAATATCGAAATTATTTTATTTAGATATAGAAATTAGTATGAAAAGTGTCATTTTTTAAAAAATATATTATAACATAATAACATATAAAAACATATAATAATATAATTTATAGAGGAGACTGGTGTAGAGTGGCCGTGGCTGTTATGTTGTTGATAGAAGTCAGACGTAGAAGAAACGCATGTAAGGTTCAGATACTCCTGCCCGCCGAGCATAAAAAAGTTGGACTTTGATTAAGTCCAAAGAAGAAGGCAAAGAAAGCAAACAAAACACAAGACCGATAATATATGTATATACAAATATATATTAATAACAAGTTACAATACATGGAAACAGTACAAAGGACGAAGTGTGTGTGAATATTCTGTATGTGCGTGCGTGTGTATTGTGCTTAGCGTGTTTCCACGCTATTCCTTTGTTAGCGCCTACATTTCGAGGTTGATAGCTGAAATCCTGAAGGAAAAAGAGCGATTTATCTCAAGGTGTCGGTGCACAGGCCTGAAGGAAAAAGAGATAGAGGCGAAGGGTCAGCGGCTATTTATAGCCAGAGAAGAGAGACCCCTGGTGAAAGGGTTAACGGACTGGAGGAGGAGTTAACTCCGACACTGGATATTAAACTCGTGGTGAAATTAAGATTCATAAATAAAATCCTCCATCAGTTTTGGGTGTTGACGGTTTAGCGATTCAACCGATTTTTACATACCAAATACTTGTTTTATTACCCTGACACAGACCAGTCGCCGTGTGAGGGCTGCGGTTGGATGTCTATCCCCCCACAACCAAATCATTTGTTTCCTCTGTGAAAGATATGAATGTAGTATGCAAATTCTTACTCACGGGCCCCTGATTTAAAGGACGCCCTCTTCCAACTGAAAATACCCTGGTGATGAACCTGTCCTTATATAGGGCGTATATTTATAGAACGAGATATAATTATGAACACTATTTTCCATATGAAAATTAAAGCATTGAAAATAAAACGAAAAATAACGTACGAAAAGCAATAACATTATTTAAAGTATTTTCCTTACTTAAAAAAATATTAATTTAAAATTTGGTATCACTAAATCTCAGAATTCGAAAGGGAAAAATACTAAGCAACCCAGGGTCGAAGTATGGGTCCACAGAATATGTTAGAAGTAGAGGCTCCTAAATAAAAAAAATAAATTTTCATAAATATTCACGTTAACTTTTTACTCGCATCCTAAAGACATTAAAATTGTACATTTGGTATACATCCAGATGATCATCTGGTCGAGCTAGCGCGAAAAATTACAGCCAAATAATGTAACTATGGAGTTATCCCACTTTGTGTACCAGGATTCCCGCCAGGTGTCTGTCTATTCAGGACTATAAAAGGAAGGAACTTAACCTCCTCCCTCTCATTTTCTTACTCCGAGATGTAGTAGCGACAACATCGAGACTTTCTCTGCCGGAGTGGATTTCTTTCCTCCGGTAACAGAGTACTTAATTTCAAACAAACCACGTGGTACATTACACTCCCCTTTACACTATAGCTAAGCAAATAAATGTTTTTTTTTTTTTTTTTTAAGCTATCTATACACTTTACTATAATTTTTCTTTCTCTTTTTTGTGGCTTGCGGCCATATCACATTGAAACACCGGTTCTCGTACGATTACTGCAGTTAAGCCACATCAAACCTGATCAGTATTTAGATGAGTGACCGCTTGAGAATACCAGGTGCTGTAAGCTTGTATATGATGGTGGTGCAATGGATAACGTATGATAAAGTGTGAATCACCTCTTCTCTCCCAGCTGTGGGTTAATCAGTAGGACTTATATCAGCAAATCATTATTATCTCAAAAAAAATTTTGCAATCTAAAAATATTTTCTGGCTTTAAATAACCTGGTTGTTAAACCATAAAAAACAAATCAATCAAATTCTTTTTTTTTTGTCAGAATTGTTGTTCATTATATAAAGGTGTATATATGAAAATCTTTCACGTGTTGAATTAATTTCTTTAGAAAAATAGCAATTCCGTCCGTTACAAAGTAGAACCTCGCCCAGCTCACTTGATAACTAACAACAGATTTAATGAAAACAAATTGAAAATTCAAAAGTATATAAGGCGTAATGAATTATTAATCTTTCTATGTAGCCTGGGTGATGATTTTTCAGCAGGAATATTATTCTAGCAGTAATTCGCAGTAAATTAAGAGATCTTACTCCTAGCACTGTATTATTGTCTACTTGGGCTTGTGTCTGTGGGTTTGTTAGTGGCAGAAGCAGTAACAGCGAAAGAGTGGAAACAGTTTATGAACAGACCTCAGCTATCATCTTGCTTTCATCTCTCTCTCTGGCCCTTTTGTCGGTGTGTTTCTCGCCTGCTTCGTTTATATAAGGAAGTTTGTACACCTCTGACATTGATTTATTGTACGTTTTTCTGATAAGATATTAATGACCTCCTTTTACTCAGTAACAGGTTGTCATTTTAGGAATGCGGTCGAGTCTAACTTCTGGTGTGAATATTGTTAACAACATAAGCATCTGAGGACTAATAGTACTCTGTATAAACATAGCAAGAATTCTACTTGAAAAATTGGGAAATTTCAGACCATACATCCTTGACATATTGCTCGGATACCCCACATTAAATTCGGCCTTGTGTCACATCTGATCGATTGAGGCGATGGGTAGATATCCTTGCTTCAGGAATTAGTCTAGAGTTGGAGATTCGTCTCTATCTGTGCTAGTCAAACTCTCTGACTCTGGGCAGAGAGGACCCCCAGACGAGGCTATGTCAAAGGACAGAGTCTCGTCTCGAGAAACAGTTACCCGACCCCGTTTTATACGGGCTCTACGAGGAATTTTTGGCCGAGCCTACGGGCTCGAATACCCCACATTAAATTCGGCCTTGTGCCACATCTGACCGCGTGGTGCAGTTGGTAGATATCCTTGCTTCGGGAATTATTAGCCTGTTAACCGATCTCCTGTCTTTCAGTAGTGTATTCTCTTTTACAGTAAAACCTCTGTTTCTTTTATCTACGCCCGTGTTGCTGTACCTTTTACACAAGTATCACCTTTGTTTGTAACCTTCTTTAAGGATGCAACAGTTTATTTTAGATTCTAAACTTCCTAGAGCCTTCCCCGAACCCATTTTACGGCTTATAATTATTATTATTTATCTGTTCTTTCTTTCCTTATTGTCTTCGACACCCAGTTTCCCTGGTTTTCTTCACTGATTAATCTTTATTATCTCCTGATTGATTCAAATCGTCATTCGGTATTCTCATGCATTAAGCCGTCGAACCAGAGTTACTATCTTATTATATGTAAATATTCCTTTCTTTTGTGTGTCAGGATGAAAATATATTTTTGTATTAATTCGACTTGTAAGCTTAAAGTTCCTGAAATCAGATACACTTCAAAGTAGTTTGATTTTATTTAAAGATAAGAAAGGAAGGAGTGTACAATAAAGTCGAATTGAAAATATTCTTTTTTACTGTTAATAGCTATGATTTAACGCGGTTTCTTTTGATGACAGTTTTTTCGTTTCTATGGTGGTAAGAAGAAAGCTTTTGGTTCGGGCAAAGCGACATAACAGCTAAGCAATATGGCTAAAAAAATGTTCTTTAAGTGTTCTTATCAGATCAGCTTCTATAAAAGTGTGCGCTAATAGTTTAATTTCTTTTTCAAACATTTCATTGGATGAAAAACAATATTTATTTAAATTAATGTTGAAGTGATTTTATATATCCTGTTCTAAGCCAGAAATTGTTTTTCTAATTAGTTTTTAATTTCCAGTGTTCAGAGTGAAAAATTTCCGTTACGATTTTAAAAACCAGAGCTCGGACACCTGCGACCAGTTGTGTAGCGTAGGTCGTCGGGGCTCGGGAAAAGACAAGTATTACACCCCTTTTTACCAGTCTAGAACTGAAGCCTTCTAACGTTTTTATTTTAAGAAAATATTGATGTAATTAAAATATAATGTATTTTATGCTCGTATACTCAAACTTATTTTAAATTCCCGTTGTAATGTACGGCAAGTGTTGGGGGAAACACCTAACCTATTGCTTTTCCAGCAACTGCGGAGGTAGTAGGCAGAGGGACAAAGAAGATGGGAGGTAACAAAAATAACATTTCCTAGGAAACCATAGCAAGTTGAGGAACAAAAATACCTACGGGACCGATTTCCCAAGACACCGTGTCTTGCCAAATTCCGACTACTGGTTTTTCCCGTGTTTTTATTGGCATGAGGTACTTTACAAAGATTCGAATCATGACCACTTGCAGAGAAGCCCATATTTAGACATGCCGAGCTGTGCTGCTGCTAACGGGAAAACCCCGGATGTAATAGGTGTTGACAAAAATGTCCGCATGCAATCTGAGGCCTCTTTTGTGTCTGTACTGAGGCATGTTCCCCGACCACCTGATCATAGATCCGACTGCTTGGAGCGGGTTTCTTTTGTTGAGTGCTTCTCGGAAGTGGGACTGGTTCGTGACCCTCCACCTCGTTCCTATGTAATTATTCCTCTGTGTTATGATGTTAATTTGGGGTTAATAAAAACAAACGCCAAATAACATGTAACAATAAAATGGGGTTTATTCGGTTGGTAAGTTGGTACAGATATCGCCTGAGTAGTCTATAACTAACTCAGCCCAGAACTTCTCCGACACTGTCTTTTGACATGCCACTATCTAACGTCCTTGTTTGTAGACGAGTTCATCTTCAAGAGGGGTGGTAGGTTCCTACACAACACTCTGTGAGATCATTTGGAAAGGAGACATAAAAATTACGCTAATTGGCAATGAAATTTTCGGTTTTCCAACATTTTAGAAGGCTTTTGAAATTTAACAAGGCTTCAGAATGCTTAAACCACTGAAATCATCATATTCACGAATTTGTTTCTGCTGTCTCCATGTTTGTAGTTGACCACTTTCATATTCAGTCAGATCCACGTCTTTTTGCGCAATGTATGAAAAAGTAAATTATATTGCTTGAATATATCCATGTAAATGATTCCTAGAATGCCCACACCATATTCAAATCTTGACAATAAGATGACAAACAAGCATGGGACATTTAAAAATGGTGTAATACGTGAACTATGGGTGTTATGGCTATTAGTGCTGGGTTGATTCTTTCACCTAAACATCCAAAAACTTGTTGAATTGCCTTCGTCGCTGAAATAAATAGACAAAGAAAAGACGGAAAGATACGGAGACACTAGAGGGACAGTTTAGGACACTGATTTTATTTCTTTCTTTTTGATTCACCAGTCAAAGGTCTAACAGAGAAAGAGATAGATTCTTCTAGTTTATTTTTGGCGCCAGGAAATCTCTCTTTTTTAGCACATGCGTAAATTGTCTTTCCAGTCAGAGGACTCCTGGGAGATTTTTATGTTTATGTTATTTTGTACTTTTATTTAATTTTGTATTTTTATTTTATTTGTATTTTTATTTTATTCCCACAAAACCCACAATATAAACATTGTTTCTGTTTTCAACTTCATGGTAGAAAGTAGTCCATTTATTTATTGACAACACCCTGCCTTCTGATCATTGTTGTCTGAAATGTTATTCAAGACTTGTTTTATTGTAGAAGAACTGTGGAAAACCGCCTTTGTTGTGTTTGTACTAGATGAACACCTGTGGTAGATGACATTCTTTTCAGAATGGAAAAATGTGAACCTTCTTCTTCCACGTGCCGTGTCTCTACAGAACGTGGACGAACATGGCTCTCCACAATTTCCTGACTTTTGTAGCCTGTGGCTGTTTTACTTATACACGCCAGCGGTCACTAAAATGTGGAGGTTCACTTACATCATAGCAACAGAAATTAGCTTTGTGTTCACGGAGATAAAAGCATACTTGACAGGAAATAAAACGTACACAAATAACAGGAAAAGCATGGTAAATTTTATGTTACTTTCATTCAGTTTATTTATATTTTTTGTGTGTATTGTGGTGTATATTTTTTAGTTTAGAATTGTTTTATGGTACATGGGATAAAAGGGATAAATTTACTCCATAATATTACAAGCCATATGACAGAGAGATGTTGGACATGTTGCGGATGTGTGATGTGTGTTGGAGAGGAATAGAAGGTTTGAATTATCAGAAGGCTTAAAATTGTGTGTGTTCAAAAATCTTCCATCCACAACAATTAATACAAGATAGAGAATAAAGATTCATAAAGAACTTGTTTCAAAACGTAACAATTGAATTTATTAATATTTGATATACATGCATAAATGCTGAGTGAAAAGGTTAGACAGAGTTTTGTCTCTTAGATTAGGTAATATTTGTACCTAAGTTCATAAAGTGAAAGTAATTATTAAACTGTAGTTTAGAAGAATAAAGTTTCTTTTGCATGTTTGGAATTCTGTGTATTGTACAAGTTGGTAAAAGTTCAGAAGAGATTTCAGAGTTCGTACTTGCGTGAATGTTGATAATGGTCTTTAACGTCTGACTGCATTAGTTAAGACAGGAGTTCTTGAAGATTACATCTTGGCAGCAAGGAATGAGATGCGAGAAAGAGAGAGAGAGAGAGAGAGTTTACATGTGTTTTGTTTTTATAATATAGTGTATCACGTGGGAGGCTCCGAGCATATTGAGCGGGAAAACAGATTTGTTGCGTGCAGGCGGTTTGATTGGTTGGACCAGGTCTATTTTATTAGCTAGGAAAAAATCCCAGCATGCATTTGTGTACTTCTGACTATAAATTGGGGTGGGGGCAAGTGTTTTGCAGTTATTCCTATTGCGATTGGAACTAACACATACCAATATTTAGCGTAGTCGCATTGTTCCAAATTTCTCTATGCGGGTACCATTCACTGTCTGTAATTTGAAGACCAGGAGGGAGGGTGGTTGTATCCAAGGCAGAGGTTATTACGCCAATTGCTGCTCCTGTATTCAAAAATAATTTTAGATCATTTTTTTCCACTGCGAGGGTTCACCGCTATAACGCTTCTATACGGATACAGAAGGTGATTATCTTCCTTTCACAAGGATCACGTGACAGCCGCTTGATTATGTCACTGTAACGAAAACAGCAATTAATTTTAGTTTGTTTACAGCATTCAAACCGAGAGTTTGCTTTTGGGAATATATATTTCCCAGATATAGAAATAAACTCTGGCTCGCAGTCCTCAGTTTGGGAAAACCAAAGTTTCACCATTTCCTATTTGTCGAATATGTCTACGCCTGGGACATAGTAAATGAATCCGGCCCGTTTGAATCTGGAGTCCTGAACATGGCTTCTCCAGAAACACAGAAGTATTTCCATATTATATGTAAGACTTTATTTTTGTTTCTCTTTACACTCTGCTTGATGTATAGATATGTGATATACTGTTCTCTGCATGGGATACGTGTATACATGTATGTATAATTTTGTGTATGTCTTAGTAGTATAAAAGTTTCCCTGAGAAAAAATATATTTGTCATTCCTTTTCCTTTCAGCCATTCCGTTCCGTTCGTGAATTACGGTGTTGTTATATCAGGGATATAATAATGGCCATAACGGGGGAATTACAAAAGGGAGAATAAACCTTTCTTTTATATATGCCTTGTTATAGTTCGGTTTAGTCGTTTTCCTGTTGTGCTGTGCGGTAGTTGTGTGGTTTACAGCATTTAGTATCAGCGTAGTCTTGGAATATTTGGTAACACCAGCAGATATCTGAGTTTAGTAGTAAGTCTGTAAACTGTAGCTGCGTTTTTTATTGTCTCGATTGCATGATCTACTTCGATGTCTCTGTCTTTGGAGCAATTGCATCTGCTTTCCCTCTTTCTGCAAGTCTAACAATGCCATTTCTAGGTGAGTGTATCGGTGTTGTTGGATTCGCTGGTTGTATGCAACGAGCTAACTATCTGGTGATATGTGACAAATATCTTGTTCGCCATATCAGCTAGTTTATTGAAGGACGTTGTGGTCTGTCATGTGTGTTAGGATTTGCACCATAGTTGTCGGTAGTTTGTCTTTGCAAAGGTAGCGTAGGACTGTGTGTTTACCCAAACGAGTTTTTGTGAAACGTAGCAATTGTAATGGAGTCCTGTCGCCGATGTCTATATGGTTGAATATCTCTCGGACTAGTTTTTCATCAAAGACTCTGATCCTCTTGATGATTGTTTTTTTAACGCTGTGTAGCGATCATTTCCGGGGACGTTTTCTAGAATGTCTACTACTTCGTCGATATTGCGTGTCTGTAATGCTTGAACTACCTTTGCAAACTCGGTTCTCTGGGAGGTAATTGGTCTGACTGCGAAAATAGCTTCCATTTGTAAAAAAACAGTTTTTTGATGTCGGATATTATTACCATATATTGGGTCACTCACCTCGGGTTACCAAATTCTGACGGTGGCTATCTTCTTCTTTTTATACCTGTTGATTCCTTGGGGAACAGAGGGCCTCAACAACACCTCTCCAACGGGCGCGATTCCGGGCTGCCTTCACCTCTGCGTCAACACTTCTGCGCCAAGTCTGTTTTGGTCGACTCATTTATCGCTTCCCTTAAGGATTTCAGTCAAGGGCCTACACAGTGAGACTAGAAGTAGGCTTGCGGAGTGTGCGGCCAATCTCCATATCCGTTTCTTGATGTCAATCTCGATTGGGGCTTGTCTGGTCCTGTCCCAGAGTTGGTCGTTGGAGACGACTTCCGGCCACTTAACATTGAGGATGTTCCTAAGACATCGGATGGTAAATGTCTGAAGTTTGTGGGAGTTGGTTTTGGTTACCCGCCAGATTTCTGAGTCGTAAAGTAGGACCAACTTGACGTTGGTGTTGAAGATCCAGATCTTGTTGTAAAGTGAGGAGGGCTATTGATCTCCAGATTGGCCGCAGAGTGTTGAAAGCGTGTTGGGCTTTGCTTTGTTGATTCGGTACTTGATTTCATCTCTCCACCCCCATCTTTATTGACGACACAACGGCGGCCTTATCGTTGGCAAGAAAAAAGTGGAAGTGACAAAACAACAAATGGTTATAAGAAATGGTTGAGATAAGTAAAAGCGTTTTATTTTCCCGTGATTTACAAGGTTACATCGTTTGCTTGTTCTTGGATAGTGTATATCAGTTAGGGGAGACTGAGAGTTCATCCGGCGTATAACACAAGGTAGTAGTCGAGATAGAGACGTGAAGAAAATCAATAAACATGTGTAGTCGACTGAGGTAGACTCGTGGGAGAAATGTTCCACAAATTATCGTATTGTAGTAGACGAGAGTTAGTTTCTGCTGCTGCTGGTTTCGTCACTGGTCAAAGGCATCACTGTTGATGCACATACCTTCACTTATTCTACGTCGAATGAAGCCTTCTCATTCGAGCACTCACGCCATACAGAAAGCTCAACTCGAGATGAACTACTTGCCCGAACACCAAACTATGTCTCCCACAGAAGAAGAAAAGTGAGTTCTGTTCATAAATATATATCTTCACAACTCCATATATTACGTACACTCACATATCTGTACATACACCGACATTTGTTTTCTCGAAACTCTGTTTTTCTAAACGTTTTACGGACTCTCTCTTAATCTTCTGTTGTAGAGTGGTTTCACAGTAGAGGTTTGTATTTGTACTAAGTCGGTCCTAAAATAGGTTCGACGGACAAAACGTTAGGAACTTGATATAATAGGTAATGACGCAGAGAAATCTAGTGGTGGTCGCTGATACTTTTAGTATCCGACTAACGGTCGTCCGACATCGACTGACTGACCAACGATATTTAGTAAACCCCCCCCCCCCCACGGGGGCATCATCTGGCACAAGGCCGGTTTAACGTGGGATCTCCGAGCCCGTGGGCTCGGCCCAAAATATGCCCATTGAACCCGTATAAACGGGTTCAGGGTCGGTTTACCTCCCTGAAAGAGAATCCGCCCTTCGGCGTAGCCTCTTTCGGGTTCCTCCACGCCCGAAGGCAGAGAGTTCAACCAATCAGCCGGTCGACCGACATCGACTGACTGACCAACGATATTTAGTCACTCCCACACGAGGGCATCATGTGGCACAAGGCCGGTTTAACGTGGGATCTCCGAGAGTTCAACCGATCAGCCAGTCGACTGACTGACTCCTACTACTCCTACTTATTATAGGTGGGAAAGTCTATTAACAATAGAATATGTGTGTTCCACTATAACACCTTCTAAGAAATCCTTTTCTCTTTCATCTATTTGATACCATTGTTGTTATTAAATTGTATTCAAATTTGCTCGACGATGTTTCATTCATCATTTTGGGCACACGAAAGATCTTTCACTTTTCATTTCTTTATATTGTCACGTCATGTGGGGTAAGTTACCAAATAATGGAGGTTAATAATATATTGTCACGTCGAGTTGGCTCAGATAATGTGTGCATTATGGAAGAAAATTTTATTCTGCTATTTGTATTTCTCCCATTTTAGGCATTATTGTAAGCATGATATAATAACACTTTATTTCACGGACGGATCAGAATACCTGAAAAAAAGGAATGACAAACATGCTTTGTTCTTCGAGAGAGTTTATGATGTTAAGTCATACACGAAATTATATACATATTTACACGTGTGTCACGCAGAGAAAATATAACACATATCTACACAACATTAGAGTGAAAGGAGAAGGAAAAGATAGGGTCTTATATATAATATGGAGATTCATTTGTGTTTCTGGAGAAGCCATATTTAAGATTCCAGATTCGAGCGGGTCGGATGTATCTGCTATATCCCTAGTAAAGACATATTCCGCGAACAGTGAGTGTTTTCTTAACATGAGGACTGCGAGCCGGGGATAGTTTCTATACATTATGAAGATATATTTCCAAAAGAAAACGGTGCCATGGGCTTGTAAGCTGCGCCACGTGGCAACTGGTTGGCCCGGACCTCTTCCCGGGCAGTTCAAACAACTCATGTCTTGTCTCCAGGAAGCTGACTGACTGACCGCCACTTTCGTCACTAAGCGGTCGTCCCGTGACCCACGTGACTTAGTCTCGACCAAAGAGAGATAATCTCCTTTTGTATTCATACATCTCATTTGTTGTCGGCCGAAACATTCCCTTCCCTTTTTCACCTACAGTGAATTAGCAGTAAATGCCTTTATTCGATCGTCAAAACAAGGCTATACAACCCATGGCTTGTAAAACCGTGACTTCTGTTTCTAACAAGCAACTTTAATTATTTATTATTCATTTCTTCTATATTAACCTCATATCGCAAAATAAAAAAATATCAGCGTATGCCTAAAAGTAAAATAAGTGTCGCAGTTACAAAACAAAACAACCTAAAATGTCAGCAATAATTATTCTGCTCTCATTCGCAAAAATACGAACATTAACAGCCAAGCCACAATCCTTAATTTATTAATAATGTAATTTTGTAATTTGTATCACTGATTGTTGCATCAAGAAACAAAGTTACCATAATTAACCTATATTCTCTTGGCATAAGTTTAAACTGACGCCTTCTTTTTTTCCATACAGACCTCACTCTTCAGCCTTGATAGTGTTCAAAAGCGTCTCCGAACCCTTGTGGGTGACGAATTATTCTTCATCCTTCAATCTCTCTCCCACAGGCGGGATGTGGCTAGCCCCTCGCTGCTTCCACGGAAAGTGCTCGGACGAACATCTCCCGGTCTCGACAAGTCAAACCTTCACGGTTAGGACACGCCGTACCACTTTGTAGCAAACCAGCCACATTCCATCAGTGAGAAGTAAGTTCCACTCGGGCAGCTTCTTCCCGCGAACCACTGCCCTGTGGTATCGACTGCCAACAGGATGCTTCCCCGATCACTACAATCTTAATCTCTTCAAGGCCAGAGTTAACCGTTATCTTACACTCCTTTACACACAAATGGCATTCTAATGTAACCGGAGTAACCCTCTACCTCGAGTGCACCCCGGGCCTTCTAAAGGGTTAACCATATACCTCGGCGCTTCCCCTTTTGAGAACGCCTTAAGTGCAGACCCCTCTGGAAAGAGAGAAACTGCTTGGGATGACCCTCCCTATGTAACTACCCAAGCAGAAGCCAGCAAAATATGGGGAACGAAAAAGTACGTATCAGTTTTTAAACTGATGCCAAGAGGATCATAACTTTTTTTAATGGAAAAGGCACCCCCCCCAAAAAAAAAAAAACCAAAAAAAAAAAATAAAAATAAGAAAAATGTTTTCGAGTTGAATACGTTCAGAAGGAAATCATAAAAAAAAAATATGATCTTTCAGGAAATATTAAAAAATATAATTGGGTTGCAAACATATAAATAAAATAAAACAAAATTATCATTTAAAATTTAAACATTCAACGTTTTCGATTGAACCGTCTTCTTGGCGGTTAGATTTGTTTGCCATGTTGGTTTTTCTTGCGTGTTACTGTTCGGTCAATGAGACAGAAAATGGAAATAAAATACATGACTAAATAATAAATAACCCAAACACCCTTTGCTGTCAAGGTAAGTTTTCTTTTTATCTATTTATTATCACTTTTATAAATAATGATTAATAAAAAGGAAAAAAAAAACGGATCGGTGATTGACTTATTAGTCGAAAATTGAAATTAAGTCATCGGTGTCGTAATTTTTGATTTGCGGCTCGTAGAAAAATGTCATATCATTTAAAAAGTCGATAATAATACTTTAATAAAATAATTAATATCTAAATTTATTTAATATGAATTATAATATTGAGTAATATTTTGATAAAACTATCGATATGTCGTAAAAAACGCCCGTACACAAGTATTTTTTATTGTAAATAATTACAATTATTTTGGTAATTGACTATCATTGCGAAGATTTTAGTTTATTAAAATATTACTGATTTATTTTTTAGTTCATTATGTCATAATGAAATTAAAGAAATTAATAAAATATTACCTATTTTATTAAAAATATTAAAACAATTTTTTTTCTATGTGACTTTAAGAAAAAAGTTATGAAGTCTTTTCTTTTTGACTTTTCGACAAAAAGAAAAGACCAAGAAACAAAAATAGTCATTTAAATTAAAAAAAATATAAACTGTTAAAACTACATTCACTCCTTGCATTCTAGAAACTTCTTTTTGAAATCGTTAACAAGTGGAAAATTTAAAAAAAAAAAAGTTAATACATTTTACTTTTTATTTTTATTAAATTAGTTTTTTAAATCGTTTAAAAATTGTCTTTAAAATTGTTTTCAGTTAATTATTCAGAGTCAAATTTTATAAACAGTTTTTCTTGAGTCAATAATGACTTTGTTGCTCTTAGTCTTATGAACACTAAATTAAAAATGCATTTTGTTTTAAATCTCATCATCACACGTCGTTGTCTTAAATTTTATACGAAAATATTTTGAAAATAATTTTGCAATGTAGATATTTACTTGACCCCCCCCTCACTAAATCAGGTTGTGACACAAGGTCAGTTTTTAACGTGGGGGACCTGAGTGTTTTCACTCGGGTCGCTGGTCTTTAGCTGGTCTTTAGCTGGTCTAAGCAGAAGCTGGTCATAGCTTGTCCAAGCCAGTTGTAGCCTTGATACCACCAGCACAGGGACGGAGCCCTGGGGCAGGTGCAATGTAATGTTATAAAAATTACAAACAATTCTATATATACATATGTCCCCTCTAGTTTTGTAGCCTCTCAGGTTTTACCCCCCACCCCAATTTTGTTTGGTTGGCTATCATTTGTAGATTTTTTTTTTTAATTGTTTCGTCCCTATAGAAAAGTCAATATTTACCCCCACCCCTCGTGAAAATGAGATGAACTAATTTTTAGTGTGCACGTTCTTACTTGTGCCTGACCCTGTGAAAGCTCCGCCCCTAACACCAAACGTTTGCGATGGGCTTACCTAGGGTTCATTTAACATTTATTATTCGTCATACTGATGTCCCAATTCTTCGCTGATTGTTCCAAGATTTTTTGGGAAATATTCCAAAAGTGAATCCAAAAAGGAAACTTTCAGAATTATGTTATAACACAATTCTTTAAACTTAATTAAAAATATTACAATTTGTTATTTCTTTTTTCTTTTTTTGACATTTATTCTCCTTTCAATTCATATAGATCTTGGTTGATTTTAGAATTTGCAGGAATGAGTAGAATCAACCAATTATTAATCAATTGGTTGATGCTTTAAACTGAATTTACAAATTTTTTTTTACTATCTTGTAACTAAGATGTCTTTATCTGACTTTCCAATAGAACTTTTAATTTGAATTCTTATTAATACCTAAAAACTCTGAAAGAATCTGTCTATATTTCTGAGATGAGGTATTACGTACACTATTTACATTATTTGGACTATTGTCCTCATCTTTGTCGCCATATTATGTTTCGGCCGTTGTACACTTCGGCCTTCTTCTGGTGGTTGGAATGTCAAACACCTTTATCCATTGTGCCATGTGAAGGACACATGGCACAGTGGATAAAGGCGTTGGTTAGATCCACTGACAGGACCCAAAGAGTGTGAGTTCAATACCCGGTTAAGGCAGTGGAGAACTTTCAGAGGGAAATTAACAGGAGATAACTGATAACTGACATCCATTAAACATGGTACGTGAAACTAGAACAGTCTACCCCAGTGAGTGAAATAAAAGGTTAAATTCGACATTCCAACCACCTGAAGAAGGCCAGAGCATACAACGGCTGAAATGTTGTAATAAATATGGTGACAAAGTTGAGTACAATAGTCTGAATAATGTAAATAATGAACTCTGAAATTATTTCTTTGAATGATACCCACGCCTCTCTTGTTTCAGGCCATTCATCATACCATCAAATTTTACATTAGAAATACGTTTTCTAAGATTAGGTCCAGTAAATGCAACCTTTTTCAATTTAGCTTCAGCGAAAACCGGTAAATTTTAACACGAATTTTTAATTATCGACATCATTTTTTGTAGCAAACCAAAAGAAAAAGTTAGGCCATTTCTTTTGTAAATCTTATTGTATGCAAGTATAATCATTTTTCAACCTATCATTGAGCTCTTCTTTCAGAATGCTCAGGTGGAAGCTGCCTTAAAGGAATTAGCAATTGACTTCTGCCTTCATGCTGACAAGACATTCCTTCCTGTTTGTTGTTTTAAAATCAAGAACTTTGCTTTGTTGTTTGTACTCTGTTTGCTTGTTAATTTATTATCCTTCAAACAATTCTAGTTAGTGGACTCCTCTCTCCAACATCTCTACAACAATTCCATCTTTGGATAGAGCTTTGACAAACTGCTTCATTAACCAAGGTGATAGCAGAAGGGATTTTTCCAAATTCACTATGTTAGGATTTAATAATAATTTTGGCACCAACCTGTAGATTCTTTCTGTTTAGCAATTCCTTTTGGAACCCAATGTAAATCCCTAGCTATTTTGTTCAAATCACAGAGAAAACTGAAATTTTGTATATTCTGTCTGCTGACGTACTAACCTACAGAACTTTAAGTTCTCCACATAGGAACCAACTGTGTTGTAATTGATTTTCTGTAGAACATTTGTTATGGATTTGAATCCATCCACAACAAATAAAATGACAAGAAAAATGTTTAAATATAAAATGTTTTTATTTTCATGTTTTTAAAACTAGAATTTTCTTAGTGTGTATGAGTGTTAAAGTTCTTATTGTCTTTGTTGTTGTTTGTTAAGATGAAAAGAAATTTGATTTTTTGCATGTATGTGTGAGAAGAAAGAGGTAAAGAAGAAAGTGAGGAGGAAAGTCGCTTGGTGAGGAAGACAGGTGAATGAGTAAAAGAATTTCTTTTAAGCTGTCAACCATGTTGTGAATCTGGTCTAGAAACTTTGCTTAAATACCATTCAAAGGGATCATCAAGCATATTTTTATTGTTGGCAGGAATATGACCTCTTGGCTGAAAAATGTTTAATATCTATTGTAAAACCATTAATTTATTGACCAGAAGGATGTGCAAATCCTCAGAAACTATTTTTTGTCATTTGGTGTTTATTTATTTCTTTGTTTTGCACATTTGTCAATTTCTGGTGTTTTTGGAATACACAGAATGAACAACAGGAATTGATGCATATTTATTTCCGCTATGTAGAAGCACGCCTTTTATACTTTTAGATGAAGCTACAAATATTTTACATTCTACTATATCGTAATCTATGTGAAATTTCTGGCACACTAACCAACACAATTCTAAGTTCTCCACATAGGAACCAACTGTGTTTGTTGTAATTGATTTTCTGTAGAACATTTAATTTCTGGTATTTTGGATCCTTAGAACTTGAAAATCATTTCTTTGAATGTTACCCAAGCCTCTTGTGTTTCAGGCCATTCATCATATTATCAAATTTTGCATCAGAAATAAGCTTTCTAATATCAGGTCCAGTAAATACATCTTTCAATTTAGTTTAAGAGAAAATGGGTAAGTTTTGGCACAAATACATCAAACAAGTTCCATCTTTGAATAGGTTTTTGACAAATTGAAAATCAAAACCGCATAAGCAAATTGCCGAAAAGGTTTAAACAGCTATATGTAAGATAATTCAATGGAACTGCCATGGAATAAAGGCAAATATAAATGAACTGCTTTTGTTAATAAATAACAGACTTGTTACCGGCAGTTGTTTGAAACATTCCTTAAGCATGTCACAATGAAATAAAATGTGTCAACTGCCAGGAAAGCCGTCCTGTGCATACTCAAGAACATGTGATTTCTTGAAAAAGGAAAGGGAAATTGTCGAAGTAAAATATAAAAGAAACATCTCCTTTTCAGAAGCAAGGCAAGCAGTAGAAGGTTGCATGAAAGGCTCTTCCAAGGCAAAAATAACAGAAAATAAGACTACAAATAATGCTGGTTAGCCTGACAAATACTGAGGTCTCATTGAGAAGCTTGTACACTTGGGGGCGAAATAATTGGCCCAACACTTGGGGGCGAAATAATTGGCCCAACACTTGGGGGCGAAATAATTGGCCCAAATTTCAAACTTACTTCAAGGAAATGATGCAGGCTGAATTGCAAAAGGACAATGGAAAAACTGAAATAATAAATAAAGAAAAAACAAATAGCAAAATGACAGCTCAAATACAAACCACTCGTACCAAAAATACCAAATATCCTACTAAACAAAGGTTGCAGCGATCTCCTATCTGTCTGCTAAAACCCAGTAAAAACCAACTGAAAAGCTTATCTCTCAAAAGAACAGAATCAGCCAAACAAAAGCCGTAAATCCACAATTACCAAAAAATCCTATGCAAAACCAATTTGGTAAACTAGAAAAGATGGAGTTGGAAGGCCAGAACCCTCAAATGTCTAAAACATCCAAAATGAAAACCCAGGAAAAAAAAAAAAAAAAATCAAAGCCACATAAGCTAAAGGCTGAAAACTTTTAAACAGCCATGCATAAGATAATTCAATCTGTCATAGAACGAAGGTAAATATAATTAAACTACTTCTGTTAATAACAGACCTGTCAGTGGCAGTTGTTTGCTTTCAGGAAACATTCCTTAAGCAAGGTGACAAAGTAAATATAAAAGAATACCAGTAATACAACCATACACATGACAATGAGCGTTATGCATCTGGTGGTACATCTATTGTAGTTAGGAATGATGTATCCCAAAGTAAAATAAATTTGACAACTACCTGACAGGTGACTGCTGTTAAAGTGAGCCTACATCGGTCAATAAACATTTGCTTGATATATGTCCTACTTAATCAATGAGTAAATGAAGCTGAAATTCATGAAATTATAAGGCACCCCCCTGCACCCTTTATGACACTAGGGGATTTTAACTGTCACAGCACACCATATGTGGGGGGGGGGGCTAAAGACACAAACTAAAAGGGAAGAAAAATGATTTATGTATTTATCACGATAAAACTCCAACCTACATAAATCCATTTACTGGTAGCTACTCTGCAATAGATTTATCCATATGTGATCCATCAATCTATATGGATTTCTCTTGGAAGGTTGACACATGTGGTAGTAATCACTTGCCAATTGCTCTGCAAAATTCAGAACATAATGATAAAAATCTTCTTATTTTTGAAATTAGGCGGTGTGAACTGAGATGAATTTAAAAACCAATGTCCTGATAAACTAGTTTAAGGTACTTAGAACAGTTTACGAAAATCCTTATATCTATAGCAAAGGAATGCATTCTAAAAAAATTTTGTACAAAAAAAAATGTAATAGAACTTGGTTTAATGATCAGTATAAGGAAGCTGTCAGGCTCCAAAGAAGAACTTTGAGAGATTTCAACAAACTGCCTTCGACCTCTAATTTGTTACAATTCAAGCAACTTCGAGCAAAAGCATGGAAAATAATTAAAGAAAGCAAAAAGATTGTTGGAAAAATTACGTCAACAGATTCTGCCACAAAAACAATATCTGCATGCGATATAAGGAAAATAGCTGGTAAATATTATTCTAATGCTATAAAACATCTCTCGATAAATAACTGTAGAATAACCAGCAAAAAAAATATCGCTGATCAATTAACCAAAAGAAGCCCCAAAAACTCATCTGCCAAGAATGGTAGCCAACAATTTCTGAAGCTCAAACAAAAGTCTGAAAAACAAAAATTAAACTTTAAATGAAATAATGGTAAGAGTTATGACCTACCATTTACTATAAAGGGACTAAATGAATCTTTAAAGAAAGCACACAATACAGATGTGGGACCAGATGACATCCACGTCCTGGGTATGGCGATAAACTACATCCGCGTCCTGTCCTGGGTATGGCGATAAACTACATCCGCGTCCTGGGTATGACGATAAACTTTGTCCAACAGCAGGGCCTCAGATAATGTTTTCGGAAAAATAATGTTGCCAGCTATACGTTTTTGAAAAAATAATGTTGTCAGCTATACATTTCTGAAAAAATAATGTTGCCAGTTATATGTTTAATAGTACTATATATATATATATATATATATATATATATATATATATATAAACTTAATTTGGCATTAAATGACCTACAGTGGTTGATATGCCATAAAACCCAACCAACCAACCAACCAACCAACCAGATGATATCTACTATCAATTCATAAAACAGTTGCCCAACAAATCATTACAACTGTTACTAAATTTGTAAGAACTTGCCAGATTCCTATTCCAAAACCTGGAAAGAATGACACAGAGTCTGAAAGCTACTGGCTGATAGCATTAACATGCTGCCTATGTAAAACTATGGAGAGAATGGTCAACGGCAGGTTGACTTGGTACCTAGAAACTAACGGCTTAATCCGTGACTACTAATGTGCTTTTAGCAAAAAATAGAAGTACACTTAGTATCCCTCAAAATCTTTCTAAGGAAAACCTTCATTAAGAAAGAATATCTCATGGCAGTATTTTTTGACTTTGAAAAGGCATATAATACAACATAGAAATTTGGTATCTTGAAAGATCTGCATGAAATCGGTCTAAAAGGAAAGCTGATTTAATTTATAGGGAATTTCCTGAAAAACTGGAGATTTCAAGTCCATATAGGAAGTTCATTATTGGAACTGCAAGATCAAGAAGAAAGGGTTCCACAAGGAGGCATTCTTTTGGTGATACTATTTTGTGTAAAAATTAATTGCATAGTTAAAACCCTGAGCTCAAGAGTGAGAAGTTCTATATATGTTGATGATTTTCTAATTATGTACAGAACTTGACATATGAATACCATTGAAAGACAACTCCAACAATGTCTCAATAAAATACACAAATAGGCAACCAACTCAAAATGGGTTTACGTTTTCTGCAAATTAAGAAAATTGCACAATGACCCATTTTTAAAATTAGACTGTGCAGATATCCCAGTAGTGGAATAACACGAGTTTCTCAGATATTATCTTTGATAAAAAATTAACATTCATTCCCCATCTAAAATATTTGAAAACAAAATGTGGCAAAGCCCTACAACTTCTGTGTGTAGTGGTTCATACTGAATGGGGAGCTAATATTGATCAATTAATACAGATTACTATTTTGCACAAAACTGGATTATGCTAGTTTCATATATGGGGCGGCCAGAATGTCGTACCTAAAAATTCTCATTGCAACCTATCATCATAGGCCTCAAATTAGTACTTGGGGTTTTTAGAACATCCCCAGTGGAGAGCTTATGCACAGAAGCAAATGAAACACCTTCACATTTACGGCACACTAAACTGGCACTACAGTACTATGTAAAAATAAAATCATGCCCTACTAACCCAGCTTACAGCAGTACATTTGAACTGAATTACTGTGATCTGTTTTAACAAAAAGATAATGCTCTACAACCTTATGGACACAGGATGAAATCCATTGCTGAAGAGTTAGGCACCACACTCTGGAATATACAAGAAAAGACTGCAGCCATTATTCCACCATGGACTATCAAGCAACCTGAAACTTTGCTAGAATTATATGATCTCCCCAAACAAAAAATACACACACTCACATTCCAGGATAAGTTTCGGGATATATTAGCAAACTTCCCTAACCATACACCTATATATACAGATAGGTCAAAATGTGAAGACAATATAGGATGTGCAGCAGTGAGCCAAAATATTACCAAAAAAAGGTGCCTCCTAAAGGGAAACTCTATTTTCACTGCAGAGTCTTATGCAATCCAGCTAGTGCTCAACATTATCTCAGAGAACAAACAAAAAAAATTTCTAATTTTTTCAGATTTGCTATCGGTCGTATTGGCTTTGAAGGAAAAAAATCCAACAATCCACTTATGAAAATATGCAAAATGAGCACGATTAGCAAGCATAAAGACATCAAGCTATGCTGGATTCCTAGCCACATCAGAGTTAAAGGTAATAATGAAGCTGATATAGCAGCCAAGTTGACTTTAGATACAAATGTGGATAAAAGGGCCAAAATCCCATACACAGATTTTAAGGTGGTTATTAAATACATTCAAAAGGAATAGCAATGGTACTGGGACAATAACCGACACAATAAACTCTTCGCAATTCATCCCAAACTAGGGGAATGGAAGTCAACTCCCTGAAAATCTCACAAGGAAGAAGTAGTACTGGTCCTCGTACCCATTGGCCATACGAGAATAACTCACTTGTACTTACTAAACAAAGAGGATGTATTATTAAACATATATTAACCGAGTGCTCAGATCTTGCTCTCTCAGAATAGAAATATTGTAATATATCCAATATGTATAAGCTGTTTGAGAAAGTAAAAGTAGATGATATAATATCATTTCTCAAAACAGTAAGACTTTACCAAAAATTATAAAGCAAATGAGAATGTCAAAATCAATTTTTTTGCAAACCATGTATCTGAAAAGAATATATCAATGAAAACAGACTCCTGACAACAACACTCTTTACAAAAATATATCAATGAAACTGAATCTACATACAGTTTCCTTACAAAGAATATATATTCTATTCATACAAACCTATCTTAAAAATCTTGTTGGCATTAAATAACCTGTTGAAGTTGATATGCCGTAAAAAAACCCCCCAAAAAACAAACCAAACCAACTTTCTTAGCAGCTGATGTAGCAATGGATTCAATATCGTCTTTCCACTTCATGCCAGCTAAGAACATTAGCCCATGAATGTGCAATGAGTCAGTCTCCTGGAGGTTAGCATCAGTCACAGATTTTTTTTTTTTATGTATATATAGGAATAGGAATGTTTTTTTACATTTCTGAACACAGCATGTTATGGCAGTGTTCATAACAGATATTATTGTGAGTTAGTTTCTTCTTTTTTTATTATTAACACTTACATTATTTTTAACCATTTTTTTTTTTTACATGTGAATGAGTGAGTCTATTAGAGTTGTATTTTCCACAAGTATGTTGCTGATAGAGGTTGATTGATTTCTGTGTGTATTTAAATGGGTCCTAATGGAGATATGAGATATGTGTGTGTGTGTATGTATGCAAATCAAAGACAATGTTTTTTTTTTTTCTGAAATCACTGAGGGTTTCTGGCTATTCATGAGTGAAAACCATAGCCCTGGTTCCTAGTGACTTGTCTCCCAGGCAGTATATGTCCCATTGCTTACTTCAGTATGCCTTTAAAATTGGGCAGTTTTTAAATTTAGCCCACATGCAAGTGTGTGTAGGTTCCCACATTAAAAAAAGGCCTTGTGCCACACTTTGTTTCTGTGGGAGGACAAAAAGTACTGGGAGGGGGTTTGTTGTACACAAACAGAACAGACTGTTATATTCTGATGTTCGTCCTGTGTATGACAATGAACTACATCCGACATCAAGGGCTCTGGGAGATTGGCAGTTTTGAGGAATGTGGAACCAGCTCTAAACTGCTGTTGTTCCCAGGTCCATTCTGACCTATCAGCACCTTTTAGAATCCCAGCTATGGGCAAATAGTGAACCAAAAGTCAATGGTACATTTTTATAAAATTCTATTTTTCTGCATTTACCAAATTCATTTTCTATCCTCGTACAGGTTGTTTATTCCCAGAATAAGTTCTGTATTATTTTAATATGCTACCCAAATAAATCAAGGGTACCTAGCAGTTCTAACAGTTCATTGTGACATACTTTGCTAAAAAATTTTGGATAAACTGGACTTATTTTTTATGTTGCTTTTGCCATTACATCTGTACAACATAATGAGGAAAGAGAGCTCAGAAAATCTGATACTCACAAGACAGATTGAAGGCAAGAGGGACAGAGGAAAACAATGCATAACATACTTAGTAAATGGATGGCGGAACAAGGTTTAGGAGAAATAACAAAAAGACAATTTATTATGAGCTACAAAGGACAGGAAATTGTGGAGAACCATGATAGCCTACATCCTGCAGGGACAGTACATAGAGAGACAATATTTCAGCCGATTCATTCTATGGCCATTAAGAAAGAGGTTCCAAGCAGAAAAGAAAATGGTACAATAATGTGGCACAAGGGTTAGCCAATAAAGAAATTGAGAAAAAGGTCTGTTTTATTTATAGACACTTCTACAAAAGAACATGTCTGTTGCTTGCATTCTTTCACAGTTATTGTCAGTTAGTTATGTGCCATGTGTGATACACACTTAGGAAATCATGTATCTTTCGATATATGACTGACTAGGCAGTTTTTTTTCTCATAGTAGGTTGCCATTTTTTCTGCAGTAGACCAGTTGCCATCCAAAGCTATAGAACCTGGTCTGTCCTGCTATTTACCCATAGCTGGAGGGAGAAGAAGAGGATTCATACCTTTCCCAAGGGTATTAGCATGTAAGTGAATGTAATGGATTTGACTGGAATTTGAACTCGGCTCTCTGATTCTTCAATCTGAGCCGCTATCCATTACCCCACTGTATTATCACATTTACTCTTCTAAATGTTTAGAGATCTCCCCCGTATATATGTATAACCTGAAATTGAGCACCATGTTATGAACTTCCAAAAGTGTTGCCTCTGCACCATTCTATAAATGCACTGGAGCAATTTCATCACTAATACCAAGGTTTCATAGTCAGTCAGTACCATAATTGCTGAAGTTAAATTCGATGAGTTGGTTACATGGCAAGGATAGAAGACCATCTTTCTTACTTGATGCAAGGTTGTATAAATGATGCTAGGAGGGTGAAAATCCCTAAAAAAGTTCTCTTTAATAATTTCTCTAGGAATTCCTGTAGTTTCCTTTCTATGTCTGCTACCAACATTTAACTGGACAGATAAGCAATAAATAGGTCAAGACAAATCAACCTTTGTAGATTCTAGCTTTTGTGTCCTTTGGTGAGATTTCTATTTGTGTAGTCTTCCAAAGACATCATAGTGCCTTCTCTTCCCTATGGTGCTAATTCTTCAGTCATATCTCCTTTTATCTGCCATGACCCTTCAGGACATAGGCGATCATGGCTCTCCACTTCTTCCTATCCCTTGTAGTTCTCAATATGTTTTATCCTTTTGCTACTTCTCCCAAACCCTGTTCTATCATCCACTTGCTTAATCCCGTTAAGTATGTCACAAATTGCTTTCCCTTGTCTCTCTTTCCTTCTGTCTGCCTTGTAAGTATCAGATTCTCCAAGCGCTCCTTTCCCATTAAGTACAAGATTCCTCCTTATACAGCACCATATTAAGCACTTCCATAAGTGTTACCTCTGCACTATTCTAAATGTACTGGAGCAATTTCATCATTAATACTAAAGTTTTATTGCCAGCCAGGTCCATAAGTGTTGAAGCTATACATCAGTCAGTTATGTGCCATGCGTGATACACACTTAGATGATTATGTATCTCTTGATACATGACTGAAGAGGCAAATTTTTTTCCTGCAGTAGGTTACCATTTCTTTCTGCAGTAGACCAGTTGCCATCCAAAGCTATAGAACCCGGTCCGTCCTGCTATTTATGCATAGCTGGGGGGAGAAAAAGAGAATTCATACCTTTCCCAAGGGTATTAGCATGTAAGTGAATGTAATGGATTTGACTGAAATTTGAACTCTGCTCTCAGATTCTTCAATCTGAGCCACTATCCATTACTCCACCAAGTCTTAAGTTATACTTAAAAAAAACAACAAAAAAACACTCAGCTTCAATGGTTTGGCTGCATGTCAAGAATAGAAGACCATCTTCCAAGAACCTCTACTAGAGAAACTAGAATCTGGTCAATGAAAAAATAGGCAATATGTAGATAGAAGATCATATAAATGATAGAAGGGAGAAAATCCTTAAAATAAACAAAACCAAAATGGTGTGGTTTATATGGGACTCTCTTTTCCTAACTTGGGAAGAGAATGTCTGCTTTTTTTATTTTTATTTTTTTTTTTATTTATCTTAAAATTTTTTTTAAAGGTCATGTTTCTATTTTGAGGCACCACAATGCCTCATTCTCTTTTACCAAAAACAAAAACAAAGAGTTTCTTTAGCAAAAAAAGGTGGATGACCTGAACAGACTAAAAGGATGGTTGGTGAACTTCTAAAAAAAAAAGATGTCTTACCAATCACTGGTTTAGGAGTCTAACTTTTTTTTTTATAATTGTTTGGTACATGAAGATTTTTTTTTAACAACTGTAGTCTTTTTAATTTTAATATAGAATCCCAGAAGTATACAAATTTATTAAGCATAGATTTGATGTGAGACAAGGCCGAAAGTATGGAGCACCCAGTGAGAATCTAACTCACTATTGTGTCATAATTGATCTAGTGAGATAAACTTGCTAAACATTATATCATATTGAAGTGCCTGAAGAATTCTAGAAGTACACACTGTAATTTTTTTTTTACTATTTAACTGAGTAGTGTACAAGGATTAATCAATAAGTTTGTAATCTGACACAGTTATTCTTTGAATCGAGTTAAAATTTTTACTGTACAATGTCCCATCTGTGGTATTAATGAAGAAGAACTGGGTAAGTGCATTGACCAGGAAGGAGATTATGTTGAAAAATAAATATATGTTTCTGTCTATATTTCTGAGATGAGGTATTGTAATTATTTACATTAATTACATTGTTTGAACCATTGTCCTCATCTTTATTGCCATATTCACAATGTCTTGGCTATTGTACACTCCAGCCTTCTTCAGGTGATTGGAATTTTGAACAGAACCCTTTATTTCGTCCACTGGGGGTAGATTGTTCTAGTTCCATGTACCATGCCTCTTCCAGATGTCTCGGTTATCTCCCTTTAATTCAACTCTGCAAGTTTTTGTTCCACACTGCAGTAACCAGGTATTGAACTCACGACACTTTGGGTCAAATCACTTGATCCAACCAATGCTTTTATTCACTATGTAAAATTAACACTGTTTTTATCTTTAGACTAGGGACTTAATATTTCAATGTAAATTTTGGTTAATTTGCAGTATAACTACCAAAAATCCATGGTAATGAAAATGTTGCATTATGGTTTGAAATTTCTTGATTATTTCTAAAATGGCAATCAAAGTTTGTGCTTGATTACTGTTTAGGATTTATTGACAATGTAAGTTTGATCTTTTCATCTTGTCTGACCACCCATTACTGGCGTTGTTTACATACATTTGTTTTGAGAAGTAATGTGTATAAGCTTACTTAGTTAATGGCCTTTTTATTGCTTTTTGTATTTTCTTACTTTTATTTTTATTTTTTTAAATGAAGTTTTAAATGAATAGTTTTTTTTTTTTAATTGGTATAAATTCCTTTTTTCAATTAAAAGTATTGTTTCTTTGTAGAATTGAAGCTTTATTAAATAATGAATTCTTTTTTTTTATTAAATTGGTTTAAATCTGTTACAGAAACAATTGAAAGCTTTTCTAAAAAATGTCATGAGTGAACCCTTTTTCTTAAAAAATAAAAGGGAAACTTCATTATTTTTTATCCTTTCAGGCATGTAATTTTGATTTTATTTTTTGTTTTTTCATTTTTACTGCTATATTTAGAATTGCGCATTCACACTTTGTGCATTGTGCAGTAATCAAGACAAGTGAAGCTTCTGTGCTGCATTACTACTCAAGGCAAACATAAACAAAGCCAGTGATGGCAGCCCTTCTGTTGATATGACCTGAAAGAAGTCGCACTTATATTGTCCATAAATCCTAGACGGTAATAGGGTGCAAACTTTTAATGTCATTTTTTAAATAGTCAGGCAATTTCACACTATATTGGATCATTTTCATTACTGCAGGCTTTTGGTGCTTATACAGCAAATTAACCAAAATTTCTATTCAAAATATTCAACTACTTGCCACATGACTGTAGTTATAATTTATTAAGTTTAGCTTACTTTGGCACAAGGCCACAAGTACAGGGTACCCAATGAGGCTTGAACTTGCAAGCATAATCTCCCAAGACCTGCTTGCTATTACACAATAATGTATCCATTTATACTTAGTCTGGCATAAGGTTATGAGATGGTGCATCCAGTGAAGATTGAACTCACTATTCAGTATGAAGGATTGTCCAGACTTGCTTGTTAGCCATTACTCCACCCAAAGACACTCATCTCTATGTCTAATTGTGCAGCTTAATGACAAACTCACTGATTACATTCACAAATTATTTTCCTCTTTGTGTGAATGTATAAACAGTTCTCCTGATAAATGTTTATAAGTATACCATTCATCCTTGCTTTGAATATTGCTATCACATCTGGTCTGGTGATCATGCTATATATTTAGAGATACTTGATAAAATCCAAAGAACAATCAGCAATGTTATTGGTCCTGACCTAGCATCTTGGCTTCAGTCACTTTCCCACTGCTGTAATGTAGCTTCCCTGTACCTTTTCTATAAATACTTTCATGGTAATTGTTCTGATGAACTTTCCTCTATGGCACCTAGACTTTATGAATTTAAGAAGTAGTACTAGATTAGCAGCAAAGCCTCATCATTTTACAGTTTAAATGGCTTAGATTTGAACTGTAAGTTCTATGCTAACAGTTTCTTCTCTTGCACTTCTTGCTTTTGGAAGTCTCTTCCAGTCAACTTTAAATCTTCAAAAATCTAAATTCAATATCAATTGTTATCTTCTGTTTTCCAATGGTTGTGACTCAAATGCAGGTTCCCAGTGGTTGTGACTCAAATGCAAGTTAATACTGTTGAGCATTATTAGATGGTTTAGAAAAAAAATAAACTGTTTGAAGTAAACAAAAAATGGTATAAATAGAATGAGTATTGTTACATAATAATTTTGGAATATAAGTAATCATTGGTTGAACTGGGTTGATGTATTTATGACTTATAAACCCCTATTGGGCTATTTTCTTTTTTTTTTTTTTTTTTTTTTTTTTTGTTTCACCCCAAGCAAAGCAACAATGCCACTAGAACACAGGTGGTTACGGGGAGTGAAAGAGAATGATAAGTTTGAAAATGGATTGAGGATTGAGGAGAGGACAAAAAAGGAACTCTGTTCAAGAAGACAGAAGATGGCGATTGATGTTGCATTTAAATTTTTGAAGTTTTTAGTTATCAGGGAAGCAAGAAATAGGAAGGGGTTTTACAAGTGGGAAGTATGGGAAAAGAAACTGTTAGAGTAGAAGCAGTGGTTGCATCTAGCTTGTTCAACAGTAAACTGGTGAGACCTAGTTGCCAATCTAGTAGTGCACTTAAATTCATGTGGTTGGGGCACTGCTCATCTGAGCAGCTACCATGAAAATATTTGTAGAACAGGCAGAGAGAAACCACATCACATCAGGAGATGAGATGCCTGCCCATGATCGGTATTATTGCAGACCCTTCTCTGGATTTTGTCAAGAATCTTGAGATGCACAGTAGGAGCACCAGACCAGATATCGCAACAGACGATTCCAATGCACAGGAAAAGATAGATTTATAAATGTGCAAGATGGATTCTGACAAGAAAATTTTTTTGACATTGGCTTTGCAAAGATCAAAGGTGTTTTGTTTCTTGCACAAGCTTAAGCCAATATGGAACATGCATGTTCTGTCACAATAGATGGCAGGGAGGGTTTTGAGAAGTAGGTTGAATATGAATTTCTGGTTTCATTGCTCTGTTTAGCCTGGTCAATATCTAGATGGGTGACCACTTGGGAATACCAGGTGCTGTAAGCTTGGATGTGCCTGTGGTGAATGGGCTTAGTCATATCCCACCCTGAAACAGTTTCTTGTGCAATCACTAAAGTTAAACAATGTCAAGCCTGGTCAATATCTAGATGGGTGGCCACTTGGGAATACCAGGTGCTGTAAGCTTGGATGTGCCTGTGGTGAATGGGCTTAGTCATATCCCACCCTGAAACAGTTTCTTGTGCAATCACTAAAAGTTAAACAATGTCAAGCCTGGTCAATATCTAGATGGGTGACCACTTGGGAATACCAGGTGCTGTAAGCTTGGATGTGCCTGTGGTGAATGGGCTTAGTCATATCCCACCCTGAAACAGTTTCTTGTGCAATCACTAATGTTAAACAATGTCAAGCCTGGTCAATATCTAGATGGGTGGCCACTTGGGAATACCAGGTGCTGTAAGCTTGGATGTGCCTGTGGTGAATGGGCTTAGTCATATCCCACCCTGAAACAGTTTCTTGTGCAATCACTAACGTTAAACAATGTCAAGCCTGGTCAATATCTAGATGGGTGACCACTTGGGAATACCAGGTGCTGTAAGCTTGGATGTGCCTGTGGTGAATGGGCTTAGTCTATCCCACCCTGAAACAGTTTCTTGTGCAATCACTAAAGTTAAACAATGTCAAGCCTGGTCAATATCTAGATGGGTGGCCACTTGGGAATACCAGGTGCTGTAAGCTTGGATGTGCCTGTGGTGAATGGGCTTAGTCATATCCCACCCTGAAACAGTTTCTTGTGCAATCACTAAAGTTAAACAATGTCAAGCCTGGTCAATATCTAGATGGGTGACCACTTGGGAATACCAGGTGCTGTAAGCTTGGATGTGCCTGTGGTGAATGGGCTTAGTCATATCCCACCCTGAAACAGTTTCTTGTGCAATCACTAAGTTAAACAATGTCAAGCCTGGTCAATATCTAGATGGGTGACCACTTGGGAATACCAGGTGCTGTAAGCTTGGATGTGCTTAGTCATATCCCACCCTGAAACAGTTTCTTGTGAATGGTCAAGCCTGGTCAATATCTAGATCCCACCCTGAAACAGTTTCTTGTCATATCCCACCCAGTTTCTTGTGCAATCACTAAAGTTAAACAATGTCAAGCCTGGTCAATATCTAGATGGGTGACCACTTGGGAATACCAGGTGCTGTAAGCTTGGATGTGCCTGCGGTGAATGGGCTTAGTCATATCCCACCCTGAAACAGTTTCTTGTGCAATCACTAAAGTTAAACAATGTCAAGCCTGGTCAATATCTAGATGGGTGACCACTTGGGAATACCAGGTGCTGTAAGCTTGGATGTGCCTGCGGTGAATGGGCTTAGTCATATCCCACCCTGAAACAGTTTCTTGTGCAATCACTAAAGTTAAACAATGTCAAGCCTGGTCAATATCTAGATGGGTGGCCACTTGGGAATACCAGGTGCTGTAAGCTTGGATGTGCCTGTGGTGAATGGGCTTAGTCATATCCCACCCTGAAACAGTTTCTTGTGCAATCACTAAAGTTAAACAATGTCAAGCCTGGTCAATATCTAGATGGGTGGCCACTTGGGAATACCAGGTGCTGTAAGCTTGGATGTGCCTGTGGTGAATGGGCTTAGTCATATCCCACCCTGAAACAGTTTCTTGTGCAATCACTAACGTTAAACAATGTCAAGCCTGGTCAATATCTAGATGGGTGACCACTTGGGATTAACAGGTGCTGTAAGCTTGGATGTGCCTGTGGTGAATGGGCTTAGTCATATCCCACCCTGAAACAGTTTCTTGTGCAATCACTAAAGTTAAACAATGTCAAGCCTGGTCAATATCTAGATGGGTGACCACTTGGGAGTACCAGGTGCTGTAAGCTTGGATGTGCCTGTGGTGAATGGGCTTAGTCATATCCCACCCTGAAACAGTTTCTTGTGCAATCATTTAAGTTAAACAATGTCAAGCCTGGTTAATATCTAGATGGGTGACCACTTGGGAATACCAGGTGCTGTAAGCTTGGATGTGCCTGTGGTGAATGGGCTTAGTCATATCCCACCCTGAAACAGTTTTTTTGTGCAATCACTAAAGTTAAACAATGTCAAGCTTGGTCAATATCTAGATGGGTGGCCACTTGGGAATACCAGGTGCTGTAAGCTTGGATGTGCCTGTGGTGAATGGGCTTAGTCATATCCCACCCTGAAACAGTTTCTTGTGCAATCACTAAAGTTAAACAATGTCAAGCCTGGTCAATATCTAGATGGGTGGCCACTTGGGAATACCAGGTGCTGTAAGCTTGGATGTGCCTGTGGTGAATGGGCTTAGTCATATCCCACCCTGAAACAGTTTCTTGTGCAATCACTAACGTTAAACAATGTCAAGCCTGGTCAATATCTAGATGGGTGGCCACTTGGGAATACCAGGTGCTGTAAGCTTGGATGTGCCTGTGGTGAATGGGCTTAGTCATATCCCACCCTGAAACAGTTTCTTGTGCAATCACTAACGTTAAACAATGTCAAGCCTGGTCAATATCTAGATGGGTGACCACTTGGGATTAACAGGTGCTGTAAGCTTGGATGTGTGGGTTGTGTAGTGGATAATAAATGAATGTTATGTAATAAAAACAAGAAATATGTTCAGTATGATTTATACATCCTCACTACTTTGGGCACAATTCAATACATGAACAATGAATAATGATTTCAACATATATCATTGTTCATTACCATGTCCTTGTCAAATTGTGCCATCCATGGATGAGTCACATGATCTCATTTCACATATCACATCCACTTCATATGTGATATGTTTATTTATTATAACAACAATATACTAATTTAATCAATTTAAAAGGGTATTAATTTTGATATGTACATGTATTGTGCTTTGGACTTCTTTTGAAAATAATTTAATGACTTTAAAAATTTTCATGGTACACCAACAATCCTCTTACAGTACACCCAGTGCACCACAACACACTGGTTGAAAATCAATGTTTTACAACATAGAATGTGAAGTTTGCTTCAAAATTTCTTTTTTTAATCATTTCACCACAAGCAAGGCAATAAAGCCACTAAGATGCAAGGGGAATGTGTTACTGAGTATGAGTAAATATGAGAAAAAGTAAGTATTATTAAGGAGAGAGAGAACAATATAAGACCAGGAATTAAGAAGACAGAAGCGAATGATTGACATTGCATCTAAATTTTTGAAGATTAACGTTGACTAGCAATCAAGAAGCCAGAAGGGTGTTCCACAAGTGAGAAGTGCGAAACTGTTAGCATAGAACTTATGGTTACATCTAGTCATTTCAGCTGTAAAATGATGAGATGTAACTACCAATCTAGTACTGCATTTAAATTCATAAAGTCAAGGTACTATAGAGGAAAGTTCATCCGAATAATTAACGTGAAAGTATTTATAGAAAAGGCACAGGGAAGCTTATGGTATGGCAGTAGGAAAGTGACTTAAGCTGAGATGCCAATGTCATTGCAGATTCTTCTTTGGATTTTATCATGAATCTTTAAATGTCCAGGAGTACCCGACCATATGTGGCAGCAATATTCTAAACATGGAGGAATGGAAGAGTTATAAACATATAAGATAGATTCAGGCAAGAAAAATCAAGTAGTTGCAATAGGAATAGCCACGATGACTTAACAAACTAAGCAAATTAGGAAAATATCCTTAAAATGGAGAAAAAAGTGCTAAATTAGTATTTAATATTTAATCTATGTGGCAGTGAATATTGGACACATAGCAAGAAAAGACTTGAGGTTTACAGAGATGTGGTTCTGTTGAGATGTTGTGAGTTCCCGCGTGTTGGTGTAAGAATCAAGACAAACACAGTTGTAGAGGAAAATACTGGTATATTCATGA
>CAHIKZ030002811.1:352500-467500 GCA_903632075.3 Acanthosepion pharaonis
ATGATGAACATGTACACTGCTATATTCCCTTTTGAACAAAAATGAAACCTATTGGATTAGGCAAAGTCCAATTCCAGCAATTATGTCCCCCATTGATGATGTTTTTGACAATTGACATTGGTTACCATCAGTACCTTGATTAGTGTGTACCTATACAACTCTATATGCAACAAGGATTAATGTACTGTAATACAGCCTTGATTAATGCGACCTAAGAGTTGTATTTACTGTTGGCAGCAAAGACTCTGTTCACGTCTTGCATCAGTAAGTCTTGTCTACCCAATTTTCTCTATATGCTTTTAGCATTTGTTGTGTCTGTGGGTAAATGAAATAAAATCGATAAATAAAATAATAATAATCAACAATAAATAAAAAGAAATACATTTTCCCATGATGCTAACAGTAAAGGAATCAGAAATATGACGACCTGACTTGGTTTTGTCAAATGCTGATAGTATTTATAGAAAAGGCACAGGGAGGCAACTTTACGGCAGTGAGAAAGAGACTGAAGCTGAGACACCAGAACAGGGCCAATAATATTGCCAATTCTTTTTTGGATTTTATGAAAAAGCTCTAGGTAAGTGCTCCTGCTATTTATCTAAAGCTCCTTGATAAAATTAAAAGAATCAGCAATATTATTTGTCCTGATCTGGCGTCTTGGCTTTTCTACTGCTGTAAAGTTGACTCCGTGTGTCTTTTCTATAAATACTTTCATGGTGATTATTTCAATGAGCTCTTCATCATGATGCTAGACTCTTTGAATTTAAGTGCAGTATTGGCAGTTGGAAAGTAACTGAAGTTGAGATACCAGGTCAAGACTGATAACATTGCAGATTATTTGGATTTTGTCAAGCATTTCCATAATCATTAGAGTGAATAAAAGTTTTGATCTATTTGTTTCATAAATCCTACCTTAAACATTTTTCTATGGTAAAATCATTACAATGAATATCTACAAATGATTTTACTATTTACTGTCAGTCTGTAGAGTGAATGAATGTTTCATAAATCCTGCCTGTGATATCACAAGTTACATAAACAGAGTGTAAAATAAAAAAAAAAAAGAATAGATACTAATCCTGTCTCATTAAGAATCTACTAACTACTACTTAAAGTTACTTATTTTTAGTTTTTTACTAAATTGTGGCCTGATAGAAAAATTTTTTATTTATTTGTTTATTTTCATTTGATCAACTCTTCTCATTTTAGTAAAATGAACTGTAGAATAACAGGGCAAATCATTGCACAATAAATTTGCTTAAAGTTATTCAGCTTTGTCCCAACTGATGGATTGAATCAACAAATAATTACAGAATTTGAGTCTACAACTCTGGACTGACACTTGAATAAGTGCAAGTCAGTATTGATTTCATGAAAATCATTGTAAATATTGTGTTGCCACACAAGCCCACTTAAGAAAATAGAGCAAAATTCTTATTTAACTTTGTCTCTTCGCCATGTATAATTGTATAAACCATTGAATCAATAAAAAAAATTATCTAGGGCAAACCAATAAAGGTTGTCAGCAGCTGGAACAGATGCAAATGGTCAGAATTGCAGGTACCAAAAGAATATATTGATGAAAGTTGACGTTAGTCAAATGTTATCAAATATTCACTGTGGAGAAATAATGTTTTGTATCTCTCAATGTGTTATGATGATGATTTGAGGTTAGTAGAGACAAACGCCAAATAACACGTAACAATAAAAACGGTTTTAATAGGTTGGTAAAAAGGTACAGAAATCGCCTGAGTAGTCAATAACTAGCTCAGCTAAGAACTTCTCTGTCTATCTGTCTTTCGACATGCCACTATTTAAAGTCTTTGTTCGCAGACAAGTTCATCTTCAAGAGGGGTGGTAGGTTTCCGACACAACACAATAAAAGATATCATTTCAGCAAACTGAGTAAGAATTATTCTGTCTTTGATAATAATTTTTTTGGTTATCTTTGATAAGAATTGTTATACAGGGTGCGATGGTTAACCTGTTGCCTAAATTACACAAAAAGGAAAATAGCACTGACATCTCATTTTAACAGATATATTTACCAAAATTTTGCAAAAATATCTTGAAATACTAAAGAGTAAATATATTTGATAAAATCGCCATTGGCTTCAACCATGGCCTCCAGATGGAGAAATAATGTTTTGTATCTCTCAATGAAAGGTATCATTTCAGTATAGAGTAAGAATTATTCTGTTTTTTAAAAGTCTTTGATGATACAAAGATAACCAAAAAAAAAAGTAAGAATTCTTATACAGGGTGTGATGGTTAACCTGTTGCCTGAATTACACAAAAATGAAAATAGCACTGACATCTCATTTTACCAGATATATTTACCAAAATTACACAAAAATATCTTGAAATACTAAAGAGTAAATCTATTCAATAAAATCATCATTGGCTTCAGCCACAGCCTGAAGATGACTTCAGAATCTTCTGCAACTCTTCTGGATGGTCTCCTTGCTTAAGTTGATGAAATCCTTGTCTTCAGTTCATCTTTGGTGTTACAAGAAGTTTTGTTTGTCATTTGTTCAACTGCACTCTACACAATAATCAAGGGAGTTGCAATCTGGGGAGTTAGGTGGCCATATGTAGGGGTTGATGTGGTTGCAGAAATTGTCTGACAGTCATGACTGGGTTCTTCTGCTTGTGTGGCATGGTGCAGACTCCTGTTGTCAGATATAGGGTCTTCCAGCAGTGACCCTCTTGATGCAGGTGCAGGGCAGTACCACCTCCTAAAGGTACTTGATGTAGGTCTCTGTGTTGTGTCTGAAGGTCCTCACCAACAAATTTGGGAGATTTTTTTCATGATTGGGTTATGCTAAAGAAGAAGGTGTACTCAATGAAAATTACAGATGCAACACACTTGATTGAATACATAAAGAGTGAATGTGCTAAAATTGACTGCAATGTGGAGTTATTGCATTGATTTCACATGAATCTTGCAAAGCACATTAACATTTGCATCACAAATGATGGAAATCATACTGAAGATGTTATTTGGTAATGTTCCAATTCAATAAAATGTTGAAAATTTAATTTCGTGAATTTATGCATTATTGCCGATGTGTTGGGGGCATCTATCTATCTATATATATATATATATATATATATATATATATATATATATATATTTTCTGACAATATACTATTTCACTAAACCAAATATCTGCTTACGAATTAACTGTGTTACAGAAAAACTGTTTAAAGTTTAACAAATGTACCCTCCAAAAAATGGTGAGTCAAAAGGATGTTTTTTTCTTTTTCTTTTGACACTGCTATTACTGTATGCTCTCTTGGCAATTTATATTGTTTCAAAAAGTTTTTCTCAAGAATTATTAACAAAAATGTCAAATACTATTACTGTAAATAATTCATCTAATAAATAACTAGTGTTTAACGTTTTCATCATTAATTCTTGAGGAAAAAGTAAAGTATAAATTCAGATGCTCATTATTTCTTTTATGGCAAATATGGTTTTGTCATTAAACCACTGTTTTATTTTTATAAGCAAAGCTGCTTAAGGCCAAAGCGCATATTTATTTTGCTCAATGATTAATTTATCTCTGTAGACAGCCATCATCTTCTTCTTCTTCCTCTTTCATGTACATTCAAGAATGACCTCTAAAATATAGATGGATGAGAAGAGGTAGTAGAGCTAGACTTTGCATTGGCCACACTTACCTAACCCATTCTTAAAAATGAGGAACCTCTATGTACAGCTTGCCAAGAACCATAGACCATCAAGCACATACTTATAGACTGTATGACTTTAGCCATATCCTGTGAAAATTTCTATAAAAAAAAGTAAGAGGCCTGAACAAGCTTTTCAGACAAACCAACTTAAATAACATCCTTAACTTTATAAAACAGGTGAGGCTTTACACAAAGATGTATTCACTCAATAAAAAAAAAAAAAAAACTTTTTCTTTAGAATGTTTTTGACCAAAGACTTATCTCTAAAGAATTTAACTTTTTTTTTTTTTTAAATTGAGATCACCCCCAAGCAAGACAGTAAAACCACTAAGATACAAGGGGTTACTGGTTGTGGAAGAATTCGAAACCAGAAACAATACTAAGGAGTGAGAATAATAGATGAGTAATCAGGGAGACAGTAGATTATGATTGACATTGCCTTTAAATATTTGAAAATCAAAGTTGGCTGGGGAGCATGGTGCTGGAAAAGAATTCCACAAGCCAGAAGTGTGAGAAAAGAAACTAGTAGCATAGAACTTATTGATAATGGTATATAATAATATTTTATGCAGAGGTTCTCTTAGACAGAAAAACTAGTTCAAGGGTTCCACAAGGGTAAAAAGGTTTAAAAAATGCTGGTGTAGATTGTACTGACTTTAACCATATCGGGGGAAAAATTCTTTAGAACGTCTTTAACCAAAAATTCTTGTATTTTTCTTACAAATAATAAGTATACCAAGTAAAAGATTTGGCACTAACACTACCTACAGATGATGATGTGCCGTTAAAGAAGAATGAAAGGAAATCTTTCTTTTAAATATTCTGCTTCTTTTCATTCTGTTTACATTCATAACAACAGCTTCTGGACATTTTGATAAGGTTAGCAAGCTTGTCTCATGAGATCAATTATGACTGAATAATGAATTTGATCCTCACTGGGTGTCCAATACTTTCAACCTTGTGCCACATCTAAACTATGCTTAGAAAATCATTTGGGAACTTCAACATAGTGTAATGGTTAACAAGCTTGTCTTGCTAAATCTATTATTACTGAGTTCAAGCCTCCATGGGAATTGTTTGAACGAGCTTCATTCTTTAGTTCCATGAATTCATGCCTTTATGGCTAAGACTGCCATGTTATGCCCATGGAGTTGAACCACCTACAACTTTATCTATATTCCAAGTGTAAGAATGAAGTTCAAGTCAGACATGTTTTTCCCCCAAGAACTGCTACTTTGTGGAAGAGGCTCCCATGTGGATGCTTCCCTGAATGCTACAACTTGAACCTCTTCAAGCTAAGGGTCAACAAACTTTTCTTTAGAACATCTTGATCCCAAAAACTTATCTCTAAAGAATTTAACCACAAACTTTATTACAAATACTAAATAAAGAATTTGGCATTAAGAGGACTTACAGAGGTTGATCTGCTGTTAAACAAGTAACCCCCCCCCAAAAAAAAAGCAATCTTTCATGTGCTGCGTCCTTTCAGGATGTGGTTGTTCATGGCTTGCCATAATTTCCTAATCTTTGTAATTCTTAATAATGTTTGTTCCATTACTACCTTACCAGTCCATGTTCTGTCAAACACTTACACAAACTCACTGGCTATAGGTTAATTACTATTTCTCTTTTATCTTCAGTATGTATCCAATTCTACAAATCGTCTCTCTTCATTTTGTGTCCCAGAAATATCAACTTTCTCTTTCTGATTCTAAGTATAAATATCTCTTTTGTTTTCAATTTCCTTAAAACTTCATAATTGCTCACATGTTCTATCCATGATATTCTCAGCATCCTTCTGTAGAACATCTATGTTGTCTCCTCTCCTATTTATTTGTGAGGAAATTATCCAGGATAGAAGAATGGTGCATAGACTGTCCAGTGACAGAATTTAAATTTGTATTCAGGATTACTGTATTTGACAGCATATAAGGCGCACTTTTTATTAATAAAAATATCTTAAAATTTTCCTTTGTTTTATATGCCATATGTAGGCTTAAAATTTGTGATAGTCGGCCGAAATCAGCTACCTGGCAACTCCTATTAGCTTAGACTTTAGAGTAACATTCATATACCTATTGTCATAATTTAAAAGACTATTATGCAGATTAAAAGTGTTATTGATAGTATTCATTATATTAATTTCATCATGTTTAATATTAGTACTTTGTTTCACTAAAATTATATGCAATAAATTCAATTTGTAAAATATATTTGTTTCATTAATATTTTTCTTGTGATAACTTCCGTTTGCATTGGTATAAATACAATCAGAATTTTTATATCCTAATTATTCCAGTAAAATGTTTACAAGACACAGGTTGTACAGATCATATAAAGGATATAATAAAGTTTTTATAGGCTTGTGTTCTTTTTTTACTGTTATTTTTCATTTAATTATAATCATTGCTAGTTTAACCAAAATAATACCTCATAAATATAGCCTAGGCTGTACCATTTACTAATAATTTTACCAATTTTAATAATTACTCATTTTTTTTCTTGATTTGCTCTGCTGAAATTGGGGTGTGTTTTATGCACCATCAAATACGGTAAATTATTTTTTATACTGATATATTTTTATGGACTATTTTTTAAACTAGTACTTTTTATAATTACTAATATTTGTTATATTATTTTTCATACTAATTTATTGAAATTCTCTGCCTGTTCCAATGCTTATAAAACTTGGAAGATGTTAAAAAAAATTTGGATAATTCTGATCACTTTCTGAAATGATGGCCTGAATGTGCACTTGCTGTATATAAAACTAATTAATCATCCGATTGATTAGTAATTGGCTAATTTGTCAGTGCATTTGTACTTGGAATTAATGATCATGAAAGTATTCATTGGTGAAATTTATTTTGGCATGATGTGTTGGGAATGAGATTCTGGTAAATTATTGATTGTGCTAGAATTTAGATAAATACCATAAAGCAGCCCCCATTACTCATAGTTGTTTATTCAAACATCTACGGCTTCTGCCCACTCTAATCTGAATGGTTTCTGTTTGAGTAGCATATTGTTTTGTGAGCTTATACTCAAAATTTACTAAATTTGAAGAACTAGAATTTTTTTTGCAACATGTGTTAAAATCCTCACAGTATTTAGTATTATTGAAGTTATTGCTAATATTTCTTGTTGAGATTTACAAACTCTACATTTCATTAAGTTTCACAAACCAATTGATGAAATTTGAATAAACTGATTTGTTTGGAAAAATACTTTGACAAAAACCCTACTTCATGGTTCAATGATTTCTTTAATTTAATTTTATAGGACTTCATCGCAAATAATTTCTTTTTAGAAAATTTATTTTCTTCTTTTTTTCTTTTTAACAGCAAAAATAAATTCTTAAGATTTCTTAATCTTGAGCATGCAACATACAACTGGCTATGTATAAATTTTTCTTTCTGGAGCAAAATTTTATATATAGATAGAAGTATGAATAGTAGCCGGCAAGAGAAAAATCCCAGAATACAAACTGGAGATGTCAAAATAAAGCATGCACAGCAGTTTCAATATCTGAGAAGTGTTTTAACAGATGATGGAAAATGTGACAGAGAAATCCAAAGATGCACTGGAATAGAAAAAGATGGTTCCAAAAACTAAACAAAGTATTAAGAAACAGGAAAATTTCATTAGAAACAAAGAAAAGAGTACTGAACTGCTATGTAATATCAACCCTCTTATATGACAGTGAATGCTGAAGTATGATTCTACAGAAGAATGCTGAGAATACCATGGACAGAACTGAGAAAGTTTCAAAGGAAAATGGGAACAAAAATGACACTTATACTCAGAATCAAAAAGAGGCAGTGGAAATTTCTTGGACATAATGAGGAAGGAAGGCTAGAAAAATTTGACACTCACAGGATATATTGAAGGCAAAAAGACAGGAGGTAGTGGGCTACCTATCTGATGAGCTTATGTGAATGGATGGCAAAACAGGGAGTGGGAGGAATGGTAAAAAGATAAACATTGCTAAGTACTACAAAGGACAGAAAGTTGTGGAGAGCCATAATTGCTAATGTCCTGAATGGACATGGTACATAGAAGAAGAAATAATATTTTGATAAAATCATTTCTTCTCTCCTAACAATGTACTTATCGATATTTTCTATGATTAACTTCTCCACCAGCTTTTTCTTTGTGCCATGTCCCTTCAGGACGTGGATGATGGCTCGCCACAATATCCTATTTTTTGTTGCTCTTAGTAAATTTTGTCTTTTTGCTACCTCTCCTAAACCCTGTCCTGCCAACTCATTAGGTAGGTAATGTGCTGTTTTTTTCTATGTCCCTCATATGCCTTTAATCTATCCTGAGGGTGTGAAATTTTCTATGCCCTCTTTGCTCATTATGTGTCCTAGAATTTAAACTGTCTTTCTGATGTTAAGTTTAATTGTCCTTTTTGTTTTCATTTTCTCTAAAACTTTGTTGTTGCTCACATGTTCAGTCCATGGTATTCTCAGCATCCTTCTGTAGAACCATATTCCTATTGCCTCAAGTCCCTTGTTCATCTATGAAGAGATTGTCCTGCATTTGCTGCCATAATACTACATAACAGTTCAACACTCTTTTCTTTGTTTCTAATGATATTTTCCTATTTCTTAATACTTTGCTTAGTTTATGAAAGGCATGAGGAGAATGTCCAGTATTCACTGCCATATAGGAGATTAGATATATAGCAGTTCAGCACTCTTTTCCTTGTTTCTAATGAAATTTTTCTGTTTCTTAATACTTTACTCATCTTTTGGAAGGTTCTAATATGTGTATTCACTAAAAATAATGTTTAAAGTCATAAAAATTTCAGATTAAAAAATAAATCTAATTTTTTTTATACAAGTGGTACAATATAATTACCATCATCCATTTTGATGGTATGTAGTACAATACAGAGGCATAAATAGGGAGAGTCTATTGAAGATCAAACTTATTGCAGAGACAATGGTCTGTGAGATTAGCTTGTTAATTTCTCTACAGTGAGATAACCTTATATTTTCTAAGTTTAAAAATGAAATGCACTATCGTCGTAATGGTCTGAAAAGTGTACTTGTTAATCGCTACTTCACAGGGAAGCATTGTTTACCTCATAGAAATTTGCTTAAATGATGAATTGGTCTCTGTCTTGATTTAAAGAGTTTCTTGTTTGGAATCCTGAAATGACGTTTTCTTATTACTTCCATAAATTGTATAAACTATTATCTTGATTTTTTTTTTTTTTAATCTCACTATTTTGCTGTCCTCCTCAAATATAAGTTGTATTTGTAATCCTTGAATATCATCCATTTTATCATATATCTCATAGATATCTAATAGATTTTATGATAGTCCTGTAAAGTTCTTTTGCATCTTAAAAAAAAATATTATCTTTCTATTCAACTAAAATATTATCATATAGCTTTATTGACATATCTGGGTTACAAGTCTTCATCGACATATCTGGGTTACAAGTCTTCATCGACATATCTGGGTTACAAGTCTTCATCGACATATCTGGGTTACAAGGCTTCATCGATATATCTGGGTTACAAGGCCTTAATTATATATATATGTTAATCATTTTGGTCCAAGAAAGGTGATAATGCCACTAAGATGCAAGGCATTACTACGAATAAAAGAGATTGAGAAGACTTTAGTAAAGAAAAAGGACAATAAATGAAAACAATACAGGAGCACAAGAGATTGCAATTGACATTGCATTTAAATTTTTGAATATTGTAGATGGCAGGGATGCAAGGAAGTGGAAGAGAGTTCCACAGGTGGGAAGTAAGGGAAAAGAAACTATTAGAAAAGAACTTATGGTTATATCTAGCTATTTCAACAGTAAAAACTATGGGACCTAGTTGCCAATCTAGTTGTACCCTTAAATTCCTGTGGTCCTTGAAAATATTTACATATATATATACATCTTGGGAAACAAATAAACTCACCAGTTCTATGCCTTATTAGACATAGATAGTATAAATATCCATTTCACTATATAATATTTGGTCAGATTTTTTGAGTACTGGATGAAGCTGAGAACTTTTCAGCACTCCTCACATTTAGGTAAATCCATAGCTTTTGTCTGAATTTCCAGGATCAGGAATTATCATTTTTTTTTTTTTTTTTTTTTACAATATTTACATTTGAACTATTGTTCTCACCTTTGTTGTTGATATCACAAAGTTTTGGCCATTGTGCCCTCTGGCCTTCATCATGTGTTTATATTGATCTGGGTAACCTATAGAGAATTATGAACCCTTTTAATTGCAATGGTAGACTGTACTAAAAATAAAAAAAATTGACAAGCTATCCGTAGATATGAGCGGTGGAATGAGAACATTCTATCTTTGTAGATTAAATAAAGGGTTCAGTTTGGAATTCCCTGTAGGTTACCCAGATCGATATACACTTGAAGATTGCAGAGCATAATGGCCAAAACTTTGTGATATCAACAACAAAGATAAGGACAATAGTTTAAATGTAAATAGTAGCAATAACTCCATAGCTTTATGGTTGAAACTTTATTTTACATAGTATATATTTATTTTTCAATGTAATCTCCTTCTTTATGAATATATTTAACTCGTTTATTTTTCTTATTACTTCTTTGGTTATGCCAGCATTTCAGCAGATTCATTCTACAGTCTTTTTCGAGCATAAAATCTCTAAGGAAAAGCAGGGGTACTATCTGTAGAAAGGAGATACATTTCTAAATCATTACAGACTGTGGATGACAATTGCTATTTCCATGAAAATTGTTCTGACAAGCTACAACCACATTTGTTAAACCAGTTCACACCGTCACACCATATACATAGGGGTAAGCTATCCTCATTCTCTCTGCATTGCATTAGTAAGGAAGAAGTTCTTCGACTACTTCTGCTACTTTGTGGAACAGACTTCCAAGAGGTTGTTTCCCCAATCACAAAAATCTTACCTACTTCTGGTCTCAGGTCAACCATTTTCTATCCTACATATCTTCATAGTCTACAATTCTTACATCCATAAAACAAGCAAATTCACTAACCCTCTGTTATACTGGAACATACCTATTCTATTGTTAATAGACTCTCCCACATATAATAAGTAGTAGTAGTAGCAGTCGACAGTGAGCTCAGTGAGTTGGTCAGTCAGTCGATGTCGGACATTAAAGTATCAACCACCACAACTAGATTGCTGCGTCATTAACTATTATTTCAAGTTCCTAACGTTTTGTACATCGAACCCTTTTAGGACCGACTTAGTGAAATACAAGCCTCCACTGTGAAACTACTCTATAACACCCTCTACACTGAGTGGCTTTTGGGCTTAGTACTGGGTGAAAAATAGCATAAAACATAGAAAGCTTTAGTACGGATCTGCCAAAGTATTGTTGTAACAGTAAAACCAGCAGGAAAATTATATTCAATAGTCAGAACAACTTGATGGATGAAAAGTTTATTCTTCTTGAAAAGGCTTGATCTAAGAGAAGTTGATCTGTGGTGAACCCAATATATATTCTTCTTGAAAAATATGCCTCACTAGTTGAATTGCAAAATATAAGAGAAAGAAAAAAAATTGAAACCCATTAAATGTTCCCTTTTAAATTATTCTAAAGTAGTATGTGATTCATTCCCAGGAAATACCAGATGGTCTAAAACAGGAAGCTTGATTTAAGAGGAGTTTATCTGTGGTGACCCCAATATGTACTGAACTCACTATATGAGATAATAAAGTAGGATTTGCACTCAGTATCAAAACAGAACATTAGAGTATCCTGGTGCATCAGTAGGTTGACATGAAAAGTAACTTCTTAGCCACCAGGTGCAGTAATGTACCTCACAAGATGTTGCCTCTTTCATGTAAACAGGTGGTTAATCCTGCTGTACTTAGGATGTATACACATAGGACAACCGGAGGACAGGTAGATAGATAACTGAAACCTGCTCTTTTATTGTCCCTTTTTTTCATTCTCTTTCACTTTCAGTAACCTCTGGCATCTTAGTGGCATTATCACCTTGCTTGGGGTGATATTATTAAAAACAAAAAAGGACAAAAAGTGTTTCACCTCAAAGGGAAAAGACAAAGAGTCTCTTACATGATTGTGATAAGGAAATCCACATTCTGAGAATACCCGCAAAGCCACCATTCCTACTTACTGATACAAATTGAGTATCGTTTATCCAAAATCCAAAGGTTTTTCAAGCTGACATGACTTGCAAGAAATGGAAAATTTTGGAAAGCAACATGGCTACCTGTCACATGATTATTGTATTACAGCATTAGAAATAAAATGTTGTATTTTTTTAGTTTTTATTACATTTAATTGTAACCAGAATCCATGCTTTGTTTTTATACAAATACTGTACCTGTATGTATTGTAACATTTTAATCAAAACGGAACATTGTTTGGTAGAGACTGATAGCTTACTGTATTTTCCTTCTTACACTCACAGTGATATCATTGATGATGTACCATCTCCTTCCAGTTTCTCACACTAGATGCAAAGCAGATTTTGGCATTGTATTTATATATTTTTTTATCTAGTCATCATATTTTTGTGTATATACAGAAAGTACAAAAAATTATTTTTACTTGAAATCTTAATTTCACCACTTAAAAATCTGTGTGAGCATTACATGTGTAGTGTTATTTACCTGTATATACACAAAATGTATTAAATTATATATAAAACTACCTTCAGGTATAAGTTGTGTTATGAAACGTAAAGGGATATCATGTTTATGCTTGGGTTCCATTCCTAAGCTGCCCCATTTTATAGATTTTATATACAAATTAAATAGTCTGTATTTCAAAATCCAAAAAAATTTGAAAACAAGCACTTCCGGACCCAAGAATTGGGGATAAAGGGTTCTCAACCTGTATTGACAAAATCTGGAGGTGAATTAACAATAATTTCACATAAAAGAAATAATAGTAATATTATATTTTTAGAAGAAGATCTATGTTTGAAGAAAAGTCTGAAAGCCACATATCCTCACGGTGATAATAATTGTCGCAATCTGGAGGTTAATAATCTACAATTTACCATATGAGAGGTTTACTGTTGTTGTTAATACTCTTCACAATAATATTACATTTTTAGAAGATCTATGTTTGAAGAAAAATCCCAAAGCCACACACCATAATAGTCTTTACAATGATAACATTACAATAATATTGCATAAAGCAAGATGAAGTAAAAACTAAAATTTGAGTAATGAAATAATCAGCACAGGATGAGCTGGAGATTAAACCTGCAGTTAACCAAGCATTTATCAGTACAATCCAATAACATCAATTATTATTCATCATTTTCTTGTTCCTCAGCTCAACAGGTAAATATGTTTGCACCTATGGGCTCTTTGATTTGTTATCTAAACAAAATTGTTCAACTTTTGAAGACCATCCGAGCATAAAAAATACTTTTAGGGCCATAATCCAAAATGCCATTTTAGCTAAGTGTTGTTCCAGCATAGCTAAATACAGTCATAGGGAAAGGTTTACTGAAAATATTAATGACCACTAGTGTCCTTATATTCAAGACAATAGACCAACTGAGATTGTCTGTTTTCCATACATTTATTGTCTTGTCTTCGAGAACCGTTTTTGTCTTTTATAGGATATAAAATCCTATATTTTACAACCAATAAGTAAAGCACAAATAAGTAAGAAATGCTCACACATGAATAGGATCAGAATCACTAAAACAAAAACTTTTGTACAAATCAGTAAAAAAAAAAAAAAAGGATCCAAAATTATGGAATTTGATTGGACAGTACAGTCACATGCTATGCTTTTGACTATGTACATATGTTTGAACTACAAATGACCTGGTCATCAGGTGCTATCCTGCATTAACTGAAAACTCTTGTTTGGAGCAAATCATCTGATCAGGATATATATATATATATATATATATACACACACACACCAATTTCGGAGGTAATAAAAATAGACATTGCAAGAACCCAGCCAGCAACTGGATGTGGATCACCCGTTGATGACAGGCAGTTGGATCTGAAACATCTGACCTGAATTCTCTCGTTACCATGGCAACATCTCAGTCAGTGATAACTACACACCATAAGGAATATTCACACAACTCGAAGAAATATTCATAGCCATGGAAAAAAGTAAATCTTAACATCTATCTGTATGTTCATTTCTTTTTTAAACTACCGTAATCAGATTTCATGTATTAACACTCACACACAATGTTTCTACTAATGTGCTTCACAAACACACACACACACACTCAGTCAGCAGCCACGCATACGCTCTGTTAAAATGTGCTTCAGACACACACACACACATATATGCACATTGTATATTGACTAAGGCGTATGACTTTATGAACTATCCTTTAAAAAATGGAAAATTTTCTTAAATATTTGAACTTTGTTTTTTTATGACAAGAACAAACACAATGTTTACTATGTAAAAACAAATGTTAATATGTACATAAATATTTGATTATTTCAATCAAGTTTTCCTTTTGCCTACGTAAAAAAAAATCATTACTTCATGTTGTGGGCCTGACACTTGGATTTTAATTTTTCACTTTTAATCCAGGTAGACTGACCCTACACTTTCATTAGCATGGTTGATGCTGACATTCACGAGAGAATAACACATCGTGCCTTCTTGGTTTAATGTTTTCTGCTGGTATGAATTAGAATGAATATATTGAGTCTGCTGCTAAGAAAGTTGTTTTTTTTTGTCTCATGCCATCTAATGCACACCCAATTGATTGATTTGTTTTTTTTTTACAGCTTAGCAACATTTTGAAGTTTATTTAAAGCCAGAAATTATTTTTAGATTGTAAGAATGTTTTGGGAGATAATAAGGATTTTACTGATACAAGTCATACTAAATTAATCCATAGCTGGGATGAGGAGATGTGGATTCATACCTTTCCCAGGGGGTAGTTGCATGTAATTGAATATAATGAACATGGTTGATTATGGAACTTGGCTCCCCAATTTCCAATTTCAAGCTGTTATCCATTAGCAGACCTGCACATTCAAGATTACACCATCTGGTATATACAAGTGGTCACCCATCAAGGTACTGAACAGGCTTGATGTCACTTAACTGGTGGTATGGCTGTAAACCATATCTCTCTTATAAGTCTACCATATATTGAATATTGTTGTCACATTTGGCTTTGTGCTATGTATCTTGAGATTCTGGATAAAATTCGAAGAATCTGAAATATTAGTGTTCTTGACCTGGCATCTCAGCTTCATTCACTTTCTTACTACTGTAATGTAGCTTCTCTGTGTCTTTTCTATAAACATTTTCATTTGTAACTGTAAGTTGTATTCTAAAAGTTTCTTCTGCACTTCTCACTTGTGGAACTTTCTTCCAGCTTCTTGCTTTCCTGTCAACTATGATCTTCAAAAGTTTAAATGCAAGGTCAGTGTAGCAATAAGATTTCTCATGCATCCTTAGATGAATAGATAAATTCTTTTTCTTTTTAAGTCAATTTAATGACCAGGGTTTCTCAGGAATCTTGTCTCCAGTCCATCTTTGAGTAAATTTAATGACCAGGATTTTTTGGGAAGCCTGTTGCTAGCCCACCTTTAAATTGACAAACATAAAATTTTGTTAGTGATTTTAGATAGCTGTAAAAGTAGAGGTCTTTGAAAAGACTGACCCTCCCTCCCCAAAAGCTGTCTAGGTGGTCCCCTTTCTGGTTGGTGGAACACAAATGGACAGAAGCACATGGCGGGTCCTCCAGTCAGTATCTATATAATGAGTAGTTAATGAAACTCAGTCAGTGAAATTGCCAGTGGTCAGTGACATGGTCAGGCAGAGAGTGTTTAGGGGTCCTTTTTCCATGGTCAGAAGTTAGTGGGATACCAGAAGTCCACTTTCTTGAAGCAAGATGAAGACATTGCCCATTAAGTGAAAAATCATGTTTTTTTATTTTTTTGCTACTTCCAAACCAGTGTCTTGAAAAGCATTTGTTGTTATTGTTTGTTGACGTCAATCATGGCCCTAATATTGAAACAACCGTGTGGAACATAGCAAGCCCGGTGTATATGCATACACCTAACCTTGGATGTCATCACAGCTTGTGCAGTGATGTGCAGAATCATATCATCACATAAGTTGTTATCTATCTCTTTGAATTCTGTCCTTTTAACATTTTGTCAGTTTTCTTCACTCTCTTTTCTTTCATCTTCAGTAACCCCTTGTGTGTGACTATCACTCTGCTTGGTGTCAAATGATAAAAAAAAAAGAAAGACTTGTTTTGCCTATTAGTGTGGTAAAGTTGATACAAATGCACCTTCTGCATGAATAGATCTTATGCCCATTTGATGATGCTGGATTTGTTGAAAGAGGCTTGCACATGCTCTATTAATACAAAAATCAAACTCCTCAGGAACTGTGAACGTCTTCCATCTTGTAAAGAATCTCTTAGAATAGAAATTTGCTATGGAAACAAAACAACAGTCATGCAAACACTGTTGTATATTCTGGCAATTAACCTTTTTACATTCAAATGAAAAATGTTGATAATTTCTTCTTGTATTTATCTTCTATGTTCTGTGTTCCTTCAGGACATAGTTACATGAGAAGAGCCATGATCACCTATCTTAGTTTAACCCTGCAAACAGATGCTCTTTGTCATGCATAACACTTGCAGCACAGTAGATTAGAATGTGATGCAATGCATCCTTGTTGAAATGGATAACTGAGGAATTTGCTGACATCAAAATTCAATTGTACCCTATCAAAAATTACATTGCGGTCCAGGAATAGTAGCAGTACATGATGTTAATGAACATTGCTCGCAAATGCTAGGAGGTCAGCAAGTAAGACTTTGCTGAACAGGTCAGAGTGGCAGATGCGATGAAAGATAAAAATAAAAGGATTGCGGAGGAGTGGTAAAATGCGATAAATAACAAATAGGAGACGGGTGTGTTTGGAGATAATTATAGAATTAAGCCAACTTTGATATGAGATGGTGTTCATTAGTTAATTGGGGCCAAATTCATTAATTGACTCTTGAAGCTAGTGTTCCATTGCATATTGTGTCTGTCTTCTCAGGGTCTGTCAGCAATTCCTAAGGCCTCCAGCAATTCACTGAATGAATGATGGACAATTTTCTTAGGTTTCTTTTCCGTAATTTATTTCAGAAGTGGGTACACAGTAGTACAAGTAGTATTAGTATCATTTCTTGAAGGATGGGAGAGGGAGATAGAGAGGATGGATCTCAACAGGTCAACCAGTGACTTGCCATTACCATGTGGTGGATTGTCTCATTCTGTTGAAGTCGGGCATGCCAAGGAATATGGGAGTGGAGAGGTGTTTCACCCTTCTATTCCTGCCTCTGTGTATTTGTAACACATTTTTTAGTTTTATTCTTAATTCTGTGAGCCAAGTCCCTTCAGAACATGGGAGATCATGGCTCTCCACAATTTCCTGTCATTTATAGTTCTTGTTCAATTTTATCTTTATGCTATCTGTCCTTAACCCTGTTCTGCCATCCATTTACATGAACTCATTAGGTAGATTAGATGCTGTTTCCTCTGTCCCTCTTGTGTTCAATCTGTCCTGTGGGTGTCAAATTTTCCAAGCCCTTTTTCCTCATTATGTGCCCTAGAAATTTCAATTATCTCTTTCTCATGTTAACTATAATTTTCCTTTTTGTTTCCATTTTCTCTCAAACTTTTTCATTGCTCAGTCCCTGGTATTTTCAGCACCCTTCTGTATAACCATGTATAACCATGTTTTTGTTGCTTCAAGTCTCTTCTTCATATATGAGGAGATTGTCCAACATTTGCTGCCATATAGGAGAACTGATATTACGTAGCAGTTCAATACTCTTTTCTTCGTTTTTAATGAAATGTTCCTGTTTCTTCATATTTTGCTTAGCTTTCGGAAAGCAGTTCTTGCTATCCCAATGTGCCTCAACCACCCATGCTACAAGGGATTCCATATTTTATATATGGAGAAGTTCTTGGTTGTATTGCTTTATAGTAATTTTTTTTAACTTTCCAACATCACAATATATACCTTTTACTACTTTGTTTTTTACAGTATTGCATTCAACAAAACCTATTTTAAAATTAATATTTGTAGAAAATTAGTTCTTAAAATTTTGTGATATATGGTGGCTGTTAATTATTAAGTATAACTCATGACTTCAATGTTAAGATAAAACAGTATTTAATTCCATTCACAAATAAATACTTAAGAACAAAGAAGTAAAAATCAACCAAAAATAATTAACCATTTCAGTGAATACATTGTTAGTAGTGCGGCTTGGCTTAACGTCTAGTAAGTCTTAAATCAAAATCTTCGATGCATAATAATTCACACTAATTTGACTGGATAGTTCCACTTAATAGTCATTGCAGTCAGTAGCCTGACACCACTATTTATACACCTGGTGGAAAACATATATTCATAGATTCAGAGTGTCATGCTTGAACCTCAGTGGTAGTAGTTACTCATTTCCTTCCTATATGATAGAAAGAAATATCAATTCTGAGTTTTTGTGTTAAATTTCCGAGTCAAATATTAACCTCATGACTCATATAAGTGAATATTTTTGCATATCAAGAAAGCTATTTTAGTTTATTAATATCAGAAATGTATATGCAGAAAACAGATCTTGGTCCCAGTCACTGAGATTAAATTTAGAGTAAACAAGAAACATTGCTTCATATTATGAGTTAAATAAATTATTCCTTTTTTTTTTTTTAACAAGAATCTGTGTAAACCTTTAGATACATATAACATAAATAATGATTCAAAAATGTTTTATAGAGGTAAATGATTCAAAAATGTTTTATGGAGATACATCAGTAAGTATGTCAATGCAGAAAAAATTATTTTAGATAATATGAATATTTATTTTTCAACAAAATCTCCTTTCTTGTCAAGGCACTTTGTTGTGAATATTAATCACATTGATTAAGACTTATACAGTAAAAAGTTCAGATCAAAACTGAGCTAATAATTATATGCCAGGCCATGGACTTAGTGATGTACCGATATATAATAGTTGATCAAAAAGTCTGTAGCCTGATGAGAAATCCATGTTTTATGTAACAAATAGTTATTTTCAACAAGATCTTTCTTGTAAATGCACTTAATTCCATGGTAAATAATCATTCATATTGAAAATTATACAGTAAAAATTTCAAATCAAAATTCTGTTGGTATAGTTTGGTTGGTATTAATTGTTCTTATCATTGATCACTATTTTTACTGCTACTAACTTCCCTACTTCATTTTAGTCATTTACTATACCAACAAACTAAATATTTCTGTTGGTAAAGAAACAATTGGATGATTAAGCACCAACTTTAGAAATTTTAGATCAAAGCTTTTTTTTTTTATTATTATTACAATGATGTTCACTCTGTAAAAGGCCCAAGAGTCACTTGAGGTAGAGGGTTACAGAATAAGAGATACAGTTTATGTAAATATGTTGGGGGAGATAATAGTTAATCTTAGATTTGAACAGGTTAAGATTGTAGTGATTAGAGAAACATTCTCTTGGGGTTGGTTCCATAAAGTAGAGATTTTTTGGAAGAAACTGCTTGAATGGAACTTGCATCTCACCAATGTAATATAAAAGGAACAAGGGTGGTTCACTACAATATGCATGACATGGTGGATCTTAACTGTGAAAGTTAAAACTGGATGAACTAAGGAATGTAGTTCAGCTGAACACTTTCCATGGAAATAGCAAAAGGCTTACAGCATTTTGTCTGTTGGGAAAGTGGTTGCAAGATGGGAAATAATTTATCATCCACAAAGATGTGGAGATGCTTTAGGACTCTATTGAGATTGAAAAGGGAAGACTGGGCAGCTCCTGCCCATATATGGTAGCAGTATTCCATTTTTGGCCTCATTTGTTTCTTGTAAAAGTAGAGGATAGCAAGTTAAGTACTTTCTGGAACAGTACATGGAACCAACAATTTTTCCAATATATTTAGCAATGGATCATATGTAAAAATTCCACTTGGGGTCTGGTTTTAGTTTTTTTCCAATAGGTGCTCAAGGCATGAGTCCTCCCTAAGAGAACACCAGTTGTGATAGGTGAAAATTCAGGGTCTGCTTGGTGTTGATGAAATGCCATTAGTTTGGGTTTCCAGACATTGAATGTGACCATCCATTTTTTTTTTTTTTATTTTTTTTTTACTGAGCTGTTAAAGCAATTTGGTTTCATAAATTGTATCAATAATTACCACCGGAAAACCTATAATTGTGGAAAAATTACTTGATGAAAATTTAAAACAGAAGAGGAATTGAAAATTGAAATCAAAAATATTTACACTATTTCTATTTGATCTATTGTCCTCGTCTTTGCTGTTCTTTCACAACATTTCGACTGTTGTGCCCTCTGGCCTTCCTCAGGTTTAGCACTGCTGGTCTTCTATGTAAGCTTCAGGGCTATGGTATTACAGGATGATTATTTGATTTAATCCACTCTTTCCTATCAAATGATGAAATGAAGGTTGTTTGGAATGAGCTCATTTCTAGATCCTTCTACATGAACATGGGTGTCTCCCCCAAGGCTCTATCCTAGGCCCTATGCTGTTTCTGATCTTTTTCAATGATCTTCCTGATGTAATCAGTTCCCAATGCAGATGGTACTAACATTTACTCCTGTCTCAATAGCAAATCTTTCAGAGATGACAAAGTTAACCTGGCCATTACTCTTGAAAAGGACCTCTGATCAGTGGTTAACTGGGGCAGGAAATGGCTTGTAAATTTTAATTCCTCGAAAACTAAACTGCTCTTATTTAACTACCTTAGAGAAACTTCCTTGCCTGCCTGTCTTCTTGGCCTCGTGTTTTCTTGAAGTAGAAGAGTTAAATTGAATCAGTAGCTGCATCTACTGCAAGGAAAGTTAGTTCATTGTGTCATACCAGAAGGTTTTACTTGTCAGAGTTCATCTTAAATATTTACAAATTTACCATTTGTCCATGCATTGAATACTGTTACCATATCTGAATTCCATCCTTTTACTGTTGAAATAGTTAAATGTAACTGTCACTTCTACCCCAACATTTTTTTGCACTTCCCAACAGAGGAACACCCTTCCTCTTACTTGCTTCCCTGATAACTACAATCTTCAAAAATTTAAATGCATTGTCAATCACCATCTTCTGTCGTTTTGAACCCCGTTCATCTTTTATCCTTTCCTCAATCCTTGCTATACCCAGTCTTTTCTCTCACTTTCTGTTGTAGAGTAGTTTCACAGTGGAGGCTTGTATTTCACTAAGTTGGTCCTAAAAAGGTTCAATGTACAAAACGTTAGGAACTTGTTATAATAGTTAATGACGCAGCAATCTAGTTGTGGTGATTGATATTTTAATGTCCGACATTGACTGTCTCACCAACTCACTATGCGACTGCTACTACTACTACTTATTATATGTGGGAGAGTCTATTAACAATAGAATAGGTATGTTCCAGTATAACACTTTCACTCTCTCTAACTCCCTGCATACTAGTGGCACTCCTGCCGTGCTGAGAGTGAAATGCTTAACAAATAAAAGAAGTACTGCTGTGTTATTGCTTTCACTTTTCCACTGAGTGTAAAAATACTCACAAGCAAAGATGAGTACACTAGTCCAAATATAAATGGTGTAAATAATGATAACTCCTCATCCCAGAAATTCAGACTGAAATGAACATGTTAAACATATGACCTTGGTCTTTAAAAACTCCTGATAGGAGTATTTGCTTAGATTTGAAAAACCCATCATTTTAAAAAAAAAAAAATTTTTATTAAAGTTTTTGTGATACTTGTAATTTAATATTCTCAGGTTAAACATACTATTTTATTTGTATTAATTCTTTGCATTACAAATTGTCCAGTTCAGGTAGGTAAGACAGGTATGATGAGTTGCCTTCTGTTTACCTGACATAACCTGACATCCATTTATTCAAGCTCATCAAATAGGTAATGTGTTGTTTTCCTCTGTCCCTCTTGTTCTCAGTCTTTCATGTGAGTATCAAATTTTCCAAACCCTCCTTCTTCAATACATGCTCCAGAAATTCCAACTGCCTCTTCCTGAAGTATGTTTTCTTTTTTGTTTTCATTTTCTCAAAAACATTGTTGCTCACATGATCAGTCCATGGTATTCTCAGCATCTTTCTGTAGAACCACATTTCTGTTGCTTCAAGTCTCTTCTTCATCTTTGAGGAGATTGTTCAGCATTCACTGCCATAGAGGACAGATATTATGTAACAGTTCAATACTCTTTTCTTTGTTTTTAGGGAAATTTGGAATGCATCTTTGGTTATCCCAATATGTCTTTGGATCTGTGTCACACTTTCTGTCCTCTGTTAGAACGCTTCCCAGATATTTACATTTTTGTACTTGTTTCATTTTAGTAACCCAATTTTGTTATCACTTTTTTTATTAAATTAAAAAGATTAAAATTTCATTTCCCAACAATGTAAACATCAATTTATCCTGATGAAGTAAGTCCTAAAGGATGAAATGTATCACATATATCATATTCTCTCCTATATTGTGTGTGGAAAAGTTTTTTTAATGACAACGCATTTTGCCTTTGTGTTCTAAGTTGGTGTCTTCAGGTCAGAATCTAATGCAAGAAGGTGAAATGAGTTGTCATTAATAAAAAATGTCTCCTTTTTCCACTTTTATTTGGATACCATTCCATTGGATTATCTGGAAAGTTCTTGCCGATTTTTAGTTGTTTCTGTTCCAACACATTAGAAGATGTCAAATTTATCGACAGATATGTTTACATTTTCAATTAGAACACATTTCAAGCTATCTCTTGAGAAAGAAAGTTTAAAATTACTTAATTTGTGTCAATTTAGCATCCCTATGAAAATAGAAGATTATAAAGGGCATTTTAGACACTTGATGCTTTTTTTCCCTGTAAAGACAAAAATGCTTTGCAAGCAACAAAAAAAATATGTGCTGTGTATGGTGAAGGTTCTTCAGCTGACAGGACTGTATGAAAGTGGTTTGCTAAATTTAGAGTTAGTGATTGTAGCTTTATTGATGAAGAATGCTCAGGAAGACCCCCCCCAATACAGATAATGACCAAATCAATACATTGATTGAGAATAACCTGCATTACACACTGCAAGAATTAGCAGAAACACTAAATTTATGAAAATCCACCATCCATGAGCATTTAGTGAAACTTCGGTAGTCAAATCACTACAAAGTTTGGGTACCACATGAGCTGAGTAAAAACAATCTTTCGGATTGCATTTCATCTGTAATTTGGTATATAAATGCAATGAAAATGCCCCCTTTTTGAAGCAAGATGTAACTGGAGATGAGAAATAGATGGTTTACAACAATATTCGGTGAAAAAGATCCTGGGTAAGTGACATGAACTAACTTTAGCCATCTCAAAAGCAGGTCTTCATTCTAAGAAAGTCATGCTGTACATCTGGTGAGATTGGAAAGGAATCCTGTACTATGAGCTTCTGACAAGTAACCAGTCAATTGATTCTGAAAAGTACTGCTTGCAACTGGATAAAATTAAAAGCAGCAATTAAAGAAAAACACCCAGAATTGATGAACAGGAAAGGTGTTGTTTTCCACCAGGATAGTACCAGACCTCACATTTCTTTGGGGACTTGGCAAAAATTGTCGCAGCTTGTTTGGGATGTGTTTACCCACCCGCCATATTCATACCCCACCTGCCATATTCATACCCCACCCGCCATATTCACCAGACATTGCTCCTTTGGATTTTCATTTATTCAGGTCTTTGCAAAATAATCTCAATAGCAAATATTTAAATTCCTTAATGAGTTCTTTGCTGAGAAACCACCGGAATTCTGGGATGATGGAATCTTTAAGTTGAAGGAAAAATGGAGAAAGGTTGGGCAACAAAATGGTTCATATTTAATTGAATAAATACTTAATGGCATAATTTTGTTTTGTGTTTTAATTTCCCTTAAAAATTAGCATGAACTTTTCAGACAACCCAATACATCCTACTAACACACATATATATCGTCGGCTATTCCTGATTTTAAAAAATTTAATTCCCGTGTTATACTCGTCCTTTTTCAATTCCCATGTCTTTGACTTCAGTATTTGGTAAGACCGGTCATTGCATGGAAGATTTGTCCACACAGGTTATATAGATACATATATAATGGTTACCAAGTACATATATACATTCGTATACACTATTAGCAGGCCTACCTGGAATTGTCAGGGTTTAAATATGTCCTGGCTTATAGCCAAATCATATTGAAACACTGGTTCTTGTAGGATCACCCACTAAGCAACATTGAGCTTGGTCAGTACTTAGAAGGGCGACCAATTGGAAAAACCAAGTTCTGTAAGCTTGGATGTACAGGTGGTGAAATGGATAATGGCTTGAAATTGGAAATCAAAGAGTTGGGTTCCAATTCCTGTTGAGTTCGTTATATTCACTTATGTGCAAATACCTTTTAGGAAAGGTATGAATCCAACTCTTCTCCCTCCAGCTGTGGGTTAATTAGTAGGATTAGTAGTAAATAATTATTATCTCAAAAAAAAAATATATTAAAAAAAAAATCATTTAATGTTTTATTTCTTTTGCATGCATACTAGTTGGATAGATGTGGGAAGAGTGGGACAGATGATCAGATAGGCATGAGTAGAATGGGACAGATGGTCGAATAGGTGTGGGGGGAAAACAGGACGGGTGGTTGGATAGTTGTGGGGAGAGTGGGACGGGTGATCAGATAGGTGTGGGGAAAGTGGGACGGGATTGGATAGGTGTAAGTAGCGCGAGACAGATGGTCAAATAATTGTGGGGAGAGTGGGACAGGTTGTTGGCTAAGTGTGGGAAGAGTGAGGCAGATGGTTGGATAAGCATGAGTAGAGCGGGAGAAATGGTTGGATAGGTGTGGAGAGAGTGGGACAGATGGTCAGCTAGGCATGGGAAGAGTGGGACAGGTAGTTAGCTAGGTGTGGGAAGAGTGGAACAAACAGATATGAAGAGACCAAGATAGCTTTTTTTACATACCTTAGCTTTATCTAACAGGACTGAAAATAGTAATACTACTAATAAGAATCAAATGTTTTATACAAACAGTGATCTACCAAACTAGCTTGAAACCTATCACTATATCTATCTTTATATATAGATTGGTTGGAGTTTGGATGAAAGATAGCTGGGAGCAGGAACTTGGCAGTTCTGTTTAGTTAGATTGTATGTTTATTTTAGAAGAGAACTTGTAATACCTGTCTATTAAATGTCAGATTGACATAGATCTGAAGAGACCTGCATGCAAAAAAGAAAAAGAAAGAAGAGATTACTTGTCAGACACTGTCTATTTAATTTCTCTTCTGTCTCTATATCTCTAGTTTGTTTTTACATCTGGCAGAATCATTGTGTTAGAGTATTTCAGAAATGGGTTCTGCTAAAAAAAGAATTTTTTTTTTTCAGAGTCACACCCATTTAAGAGCTTCTCTCTCTCACTCTCACCTTATAAATTATTTTCTCCTTCTTTTTTTTTTTTTTTTTTTTTTGTTTATTTTGTGAATGTTTTCTTTAGTTTCTTCTTTCTTTCATATTGTAAATATATTCCCTCCCCCTCAATTTCTTTTCTCTCTTTTTCTTTTCTCTCACTCTTTCGTCATATAAATGCTCTCCTCCTTGGTTTTTTTCTCTCTTTCCTTTGCAGTATTTTCTCTTTCTTAATTTCTTCTCTCTATCTCTCTCCCTCTCACCTAATAAATTTATTCTCTCTTCTTCAGTTCCTTCTCTCTGTTTCTCTTGCACTATCTTTTGCATTATAAATTCTCTCCTTCTTTCTCCTCTCTCTTTAATCTTATAATTTCTATCATTTTTTAGTTTCTCTATCTCACATTATAAATATATATTCACTCTTTTTCTTTCTTTCCTATCTTAAATTTCATCTGTCTCTCTTTTGATGTATTTTCAGCTAGGGAATTCTCTCTTCCTTAATTTCTTCTCTCTGTCTTTCTCCCTCTCCTAACTTATTCTCTTTTCTTCTTCTTCTCTCTCTCTCTCTCACTGTCTTAATTTCTTCTCTCTTTTATTGTATTTTTAGCTAATGAATTCTCTCTTCGTTAATTTCTTCTCTCTGTCTTTCTCTCTCTCCTAACTTATTCTCTTTTCTTCTTCTCTCTCTCTCTCACTGTCTTAATTTCTTCTCTCTTTTATTGTATTTTCAGCTAAGGAATTCTCTCTTCGTTAATTTCTTCTCTCTTTCTCTCTCTCCTAACTTATTCTCTTTTCTTCTTCTCTCTCTCTCTCTCTCTCTCTGTCTTAATTTCTTCTCTCTTTTATTGTATTTTCAGCTAAGGAAATCTCTCTTCCTTAATTTCTTCTCTCTGCCTTTCTCCCTCTCCTAACTTATTCTCTTTTCTTCTTCTGTCTCTCTCTCACTGTCTTAATTTCTTCTTCTGTCTCCCTCCTTCTCACCTAATAAATTTATTATCTTTTCTTTTCTCTCTCTCTCTCTCTTGCACTGTCTTAATTTCTTCTGTCTCTCTTTTAATGTATTTTTCAGCTAATGAATTCTTTCTTCATTAATTTCTGTTTATCTGTCTCTCTCTCTCTCTCTCTCACACATTTATTCTCTCTTCTTCAGTTTCTACTCTTTCTCTTGCACTATCTTTTTTATTATAAATTCTCTTCTTGGTTATTTTCTTTCTCTCTCATCTTATAAATATATGTTCACTCTTTGCAATTTCTTTTCTCTCTCTCTCTGGCTAGCTTTGTTTCTTCTGTCTCTCTTTTGATGTATTTTTCATCTAATTCTCTTCCTTTTCTCTCCTAATATATTCTCTCTTCTTCAGTTCCTTCTCTTTCTCTTGCACTATCTTTTGACTTTTAAAAAACCTCTCATTGGTTTCTTCTGTCTCTCTTTCACTTTATAATTTCTACCTTCTTCATTCTCTCTTTTTCTCTTCTTAGAAATATATAGTCCTCTTTTCAATTTCTTTTTCTTCTCTCTCTCTGGCTCTTTTGTTTCTTCTGTCTCTCTTTTGATGTATTTTTCATCTAATTCTCTTCCTTTTCTCTCCTTATATTTCTCTTCTTCAGTTCCTTCTCTTTTCTTGCACTATCTTTTGTCATTGGTTTCTTCTGTCTCTTTTTCTTTATAATTTCTACCTTCTTCTTCTTTTTTTCTCTTCTTAGAAATATAATACTCTTTTTATTTCTTTTCTCTTCTTCAGCTTTTGTTTCTTCTGTTCCTTTTGATGTATTTTCATCTTTCTCTTCCTAATATATCTCTCTTCTTCAGTTCCTTCTCTTTCTCTTGCACTATCTTTTGACTTTTAAAAAACCTCTCATTGGTTTCTTCTGTCTCTCTTTCACTTTATAATTTCTACCTTCTTCATTTCTCTTTTTCTCTTCTTAGAAATATATAGTCACTCTTTTTCAATTTCTTTTTTCTCTCTCTGGCTAGCTTTGTTTCTTCTGTCTCTCTTTTGATGTATTTTTTCATCTAATTCTCTTCCTTTTCTCTCCTAATATATTCTCTCTTCTTCAGTTCCTTCTCTTTCTCTTGCACTATCTTTTGACTTTTAAAAAACCTCTCATTGGTTTCTTCTGTCTCTTTTCACTTTATAATTTCTACCTTCTTCATTCTCTCTTTTTCTTCTTAGAAATATATAGTCACTCTTTTCAATTTCTTTTTCTCTCTCTCTGGCTAGCTTTTTTCTTCTGTCTCTCTTTTGATGTATTTTTTCATCTAATTCTCTTCCTTTTCTCTCCTAATATATTCTCTCTTCTTCAGTTCCCTCTTTCTCTTGCACTATCTTTTTTGACTTTTAAAAACCTCTCATTGGTTTCTTCTGTCTCTCTTTCACTTTATAATTTCTACCTTCTTCATTCTCTCTTTTTCTCTTCTTAGAAATATATAGTCACTCTTTTCAATTTCTTTTCTCTCTCTCTCTGGCTAGCTTTGTTTTCTTCTGTCTCTCTTTTGATGTATTTTTCATCTAATTCTCTTCCTTTTTCTCCTAATATATTCTCTCTTCTTCAGTTCCTTCTCTTTCTCTTGCACTATCTTTTGACTTTTAAAAACCTCTCATTGGTTTCTTCTGTCTCTCTTTCACTTTATAATTTCTACCTTCTTCATTCTCTCTTTTTTCTCTTCTTAGAAATATATAGTCACTCTTTTCAATTTCTTTTTTCTCTCTCTCTGGCTAGCTTTGTTTCTTCTGTCTCTCTTTTGATGTATTTTTCATCTAATTCTCTTCCTTTTCTCCTAATATATCTCTCTTCTTCAGTTCCTTCTCTTTCTCTTGCACTATCTTTTGACTTTTAAAAAACCTCTCATTGGTTTCTTCTGTCTCTCTTTCACTTTATAATTTCTACCTTCTTCATTCTCTCTTTTTCTCTTCTTAGAAATATATAGTCACTCTTTTCAATTTCTTTTCTCTCTCTCTCTGGCTAGCTTTGTTTCTTCTGTCTCTCTTTTGATGTATTTTTCATCTAATTCTCTTCCTTTTCTCTCCTAATATATTCTCTCTTCTTCAGTTCCTTCTCTTTCTCTTGCACTATCTTTTGACTTTTAAAAAACCTCTCATTGGTTTCTTCTGTCTCTCTTTCACTTTAAAAACCTCTCATTGGTTTCTTCTGTCTCTCTTTTGATGTATTTTTCACTTTATAATTTCTACCTTCTTCATTCTCTTTTTTTTCTTTTCTTAAAAATATATTGGTTTCTTCTGTCTCTTTTCAATTTTTTCTCTTTTTTCTCTCTGGCTAGCTTTTGTTTCTTCTGTCTCTCTTTTGATGTATTTTTCATCTAATTCTCTTCCTTTTTCTCCTAATATATTCTCTCTTCTTCAGTTCCTTCTCTTTCTCTTGCACTATCTTTTGACTTTTTTAAAAACCTCTCATTGGTTTCTTCTGTCTCTCTTTCACTTTATAATTTCTACCTTCTTCATTCTCTCTTTTTCTCTTCTTAGAAATATATAGTCACTCTTTTCAATTTCTTTTTTCTCTCTCTCTGGCTAGCTTTGTTTCTTCTGTCTCTCTTTTGATGTATTTTTTCATCTAATTCTCTTCCTTTTCTCTCCTAATATATTCTCTTCTTCAGTTCCTTCTCTTTCTCTTGCACTATCTTTTGACTTTTAAAAACCTCTCATTGGTTTCTTCTGTCTCTCTCTTTCACTTTATAATTTCTACCTTCTTCATTCTCTCTTTTTCTCTTCTTAGAAATATATAGTCACTCTTTTCAATTTCTTTTCTCTCTCTCTCTGGCTAGCTTTGTTTCTTCTGTCTCTCTTTTGATGTATTTTTCATCTAATTCTCTTCCTTTTCTCTCCTAATATATTCTCTCTTCTTCAGTTCCTTCTCTTTCTCTTGCACTATCTTTTGACTTTTAAAAAACCTCTCATTGGTTTCTTCTGTCTCTCTTTCACTTTATAATTTCTACCTTCTTCATTCTCTCTTTTTCTCTTCTTAGAAATATATAGTCACTCTTTTCAATTTCTTTTCTCTCTCTCTCTGGCTAGCTTTGTTTCTTCTGTCTCTCTTTTTGATGTATTTTTCATCTAATTCTCTTCCTTTTCTCTCCTAATATATTCTCTCTTCAGTTCTCTCTTTCTCTTGCACTATCTTTTGACTTTTAAAAACCTCTCATTGGTTTCTTCTGTCTCTCTTTCACTTTATAATTTCTACCTTCTTCATTCTCTTTTTCTCTTCTTAGAAATATATAGTCACTCTTTTCAATTTCTTTTCTCTCTCTCTCTAGCTTTTGTTTCTTCTGTCTAATTTTGATGTATTTTTCATCTAATTTCTTCCCTTTTCTCTCCTAATATATTCTCTCTTCTTCAGTTCCTTCTCTTTTCTTGCACTATCTTTTGACTTTTAAAAAACCTCTCATTGGTTTCTTCTGTCTCTCTTTCACTTTATAATTTCTACCTTCTTCATTCTCTCTTTTTCTCTTCTTAGAAATATATAGTCACTCTTTTCAATTTCTTTTCTCTCTCTCTCTGGCTAGCTTTGTTTCTTCTGTCTCTCTTTTGATGTATTTTTCATCTAATTCTCTTCTTTTTTCTCTCCTAATATATTCTCTCTTCTTCAGTTCCTTCTCTTTCTCTTGCACTATCTTTTGACTTTTTTAAAAACCTCTCATTGGTTTCTTCTGTCTCTCTTTCACTTTATAATTTCTACCTTCTTCATTCTCTCTTTTCTCTTCTTAGAAAATATAGTCACTCTTTTCAATTTCTTTTCTCTCTCTCTCTGGCTAGCTTTGTTTCTTCTGTCTCTTTGATGTATTTTCATCTAATTCTCTTCCTTTTCTCTCCTAATATATTCTCTCTTCTTCAGTTCCTTCTCTTTCTCTTGCAATTATCTTTTGACTTTTTAAAAAACCTCTCATTGGTTTCTTCTGTCTCTCTTTCACTTTATAATTTCTACCTTCTTCATTCTCTCTTTTCTCTTCTTAGAAATATATAGTCACTCTTTTCAATTTCTTTTTCTCTCTCTCTCTGGCTAGCTTTTGTTTCTTCTGTCTCTCTTTTGATGTATTTTTCATCTAATTTCTTCCTTTTCTCTCCTAATATATTCTCTCTTCTTCAGTTTCCTTCTCTTTCTCTTGCACTATCTTTTGACTTTTTAAAAACCTCTCATTGGTTTCTTCTGTCTCTCTTTCACTTTATAATTTCTACCTTCTTCATTCTCTTTTTTTCTTCTTAGAAATATATTCACTCTTTTCAATTTCTTTTCTCTCTCTCTCTGGCTAGCTTTTTTCTTCTGTCTCTCTTTTGATGTATTTTTTTCATCTAATTCTCTTCCTTTTCTCTCCTAATATATTCTCTCTTCTTCAGTTCCTTCTCTTTCTCTTGCACTATCTTTTGACTTTTAAAAAACCTCTCATTGGTTTCTTCTGTCTCTCTTTCACTTTATAATTTCTACCTTCTTCATTCTCTCTTTTTCTCTTCTTAGAAATATATAGTCACTCTTTTCAATTTCTTTTTCTCTCTCTTCTTTTTCTGTCTCTCTTTTGATGTATTTTTCATCTAATTCTCTTCCTTTTCTCTCCTAATATATTCTCTCTTCTTCAGTTCCTTCTTTTCTCTTCTATCTTTTGACTTTTAAAAACCTCCATTGGTTTCTTCTGTCTCTCTTTCACTTTATAATTTCTACCTTCTTCATTCTCTCTTTTTCTCTTCTTAGAAATATATAGTCACTCTTTTCAATTTCTTTTCTCTCTCTCTCTGGCTAGCTTTGTTTCTTCTGTCTCTCTTTTGATGTATTTTTCATCTAATTTCTTCCTTTTCTCTCCTAATATATTCTCTCTTCTTCAGTTCTTTCTTTCTCCCTATCTTTTGACTTTTTAAAAAAACCTCTCATTGGTTTCTTCTGTCTCTCTTTCACTTTATAATTTCTACCTTCTTCATTCTCTCTTTTTCTTCTTAGAAATATATACTCTTTTCAATTTCTTTCTCTCTCTCTCTGGCTAGCTTTGTTTTTCTGTCTCTCTTTTGATGTATTTTTCATCTAATGAATTCTCTCTTCATTAATTTCTTATCTCCATTTCAGTTTATAATTTTATTCTGTACACTTATTTCTTCTTTTTTCTCTCTCTTGCAGCATCTTTAACTTTATAAATTCCTTTTTTCCTTTTGCTCTTCTCTCTCCCCCTCTCCCACACAATATCTCTCACATTATAACTCTATTCTTTCTCCTCTCCTTCTTCTTGACTCCGTTCTCTCCTCCCCCTCTCTTTCTTCCCGACTCCGTTCTCTCCTCACCCTCTCTTTCTTCCCGACTCCGTTCTCTCCTCACCCTCTCTTTCTTTCTCGTTCTCCTCACCCTCTCTTTCTTCCCGACTCCGTTCTCTCCTCACCCCTCTCTTTCTTCCCCGACTCCGTTCTCTCCTCACCCTCTCTTTCTTCCCGACTCCGTTCTCTCCTCCTCTCTTTCTTCCCGACTCCGTTCTCTCACCCTTTCTTTCCTCACCCCTCTCGTTCTTCCCTCGTTCTCCCCTCTCTTTCTTCCCGACTCCGTTCTCTCCTCACCCTCTCTTTCTTCCCGACTCCGTTCTCTCCTCACCCTCTCTTTCTTCCCGACTCCGTTCTCTCCTCACCCTCTCTTTCTTCCCGACTCCGTTCTCTCCTCACCCTCTCTTTCTTCCCGACTCCGTTCTCTCCTCACCCTCTCTTTCTTCCTCACTTACACTGTTTCTCTCATTTGCATTTGATAGCTTTTCTTTAATTACTTCCAAGATGTTTTGACTCCCCTTTCCCCCTCACTGTAATTATCTCATAATTTTACTCTACTATTTTAATTATATAAATATGAGGGGAACACCTTGTGCTGCTTTAGTTAGAAAGTTTCATGGGTAACTTACACTGACTTCATTACCTACATTATTTTTATTATGGCTCTGTTCCACAATTTCAAAATATATTAAGCTATACATATATATATACTTATATTTCTCCTACTTTTTTTCCCTATGATAATTTTATCAATAGTAAATCAATTCTTTTAAATGTAGTAGAACCCCCCACCGTTTACAAGCTTCTAAGTTATCATTTCGCTTACCTGCAACTTGCTCAATCAGCCAAATTTTTCATGTTCAAAACTTTTATTAAGCTACAGGATTAGAATTCTTTATACAAAGTTGTTGGGACCAGAAATCTTTCAGTTTTCAGATTTTTTTTTTATTTTGGATTACAGGCTATTTACTTTTTATATAGCATCTATAAAATAGGGCAGCTTGGGAATGGAACCCAAGTTAAACATGATTACATTTCATAACACAACTTATATATATATACCCTGAAGATATATAAAATTTAATAAATTTTGTGTGCATACAGATACCGGTAATGACACTAGTCATGTAATACTCACACCTATTTTCAAGTGATGTGATATGTCCCAGAAAGGGATATATTTATTTGAAGTAGCAAAGTGGTTTTGGACTACTGTAACCGAGTAGGACAATCTAGCAGGAAGCCATAATGAACTGTTCCTCGTTGTAGTGGTAGGCAATAGGCGTAGACAATAGGTGTCGACCCTGTACCTCCACATCAGTCTGTATTTATGGCTGACACCAGCCAATCATATTCCTGTGAATGGGAACCCAGGTGTATGCATATTCATTACATCATTATGAAATTAAGATTTCACACAAAAATAATGTTTTATACTTTCTGTATATGTACAAAAAAACATGATCACGACCTACAAAAAATCTGTATAATTGCAGGACTTTGACATTTTGAATAGTATCTTTACTGAGCATGAAACACCTGGTAAGTAATCCATGAGTGAAGGTTTTGCTGTGACGATCACTAACAAAAAACTGATGCCAATGTAGGCTATATAGCTGGGCTTTCTGAAATATTCAATTTTTGGCAAGTCATGTCAGCACATGAAAAACTTTCAGGTTTTGGAATTTCAGATAATGCATACCAAACTTATATTAATGCAAAATATATTTCCAATAAGAAGACTACATAAAATGTTAGAAATAAAACTATAATAATAATAGTATTTTGAAAATCTAAAACTATTAAATCTCCTTAAAGGCATCAAAGTCTGCGTTGTCAAATCCTGAGAAGAAAATCTTTAATTAATAATAAAAATGTTTAATTCATCTCATTTGTGGCATGAAGTTAAATATATTTTTAATGTAAGGGAGTTGTGTCTCTTTTATCTTAAATGGACTTATATTGTCTATTAAAAATACATTGTTAATTAATTAAAACAAACATTGATTGTAAAACACTCCAAATCCTTTATTAGTAGTATTATTTTTTGTGAAAAATTATTTTTTTCTTTCTATAAAACAACAAAAACTTCAGAAGATTAAAAAGAAATTTAATTACATTTTTAAAACAGGCTGTAAATTTACCATTGAAAAATTTTGGTTATACTATGTATATGGTTTGTTATCCTTTGTTTGTCAGTTATGACTGTTACATGACTGAAATACATTAGCCATCTTTTAACTGTGCTCACGTGAACTGTTTGGTCTTCATAAGCATTCAGTAAATATTGATGAATATCAGTGGGTGTATTTTTTTTTTTTTTTTTTATTATAGACTTTGATGTTCTATATCATTTTATCCAGATTGCCAGTCATATGCTACTGGAATAAGAAAAAATGATTATGGGTTATTTCCTGGAAACTTCAACTGGTTTGGCTATATCAGCAATATCCACCTATGATGAGGTGGAACAGAAAATAATGTCAGAGACATTACTTTTTGAGCAACACTCATACCTTCACACACACACACACACACACACACACACACACAAGAAAGTAAAAAGAAGTTTAAAATGCAACTGGAATATTTAAGAATATTTATTTAGAGTAACTTTGCCATTTTCACAGTTCTATGATTTTCAAAAGTTAAATTGAGATGGGGAGGTGTGTGTGGCTGTGCCGTGATATGTCTTGCATGCATGTATGCATATATATATATATATATATATATATAAAGTTATATTTAAGTAGCTAATTTTTTATTATATTTTCTAATTTTCCTATAAAATGTTGTACATCAATTGTGGATAAACTGTCCAAAGTTCATATTTCATTCTGTTTTTGTCCAAATATTTTAAAAACAGAATAAAACATGAATTTTGGATAAATTATGCACAGTTTCTTTGGTATACCATGTTTAAAGCTGTTTTTTGTGCCACAGTATCCATTATGTTGGTTCATACTTGGTGAGAAAGATTCTATTCATTTCTCACATCCGTAAATATTGGCTACATAATGCTTTCTTAGTGGTTGATGATTTTTCCTTCTTGAGACTATTACAAGATGTAAACAATAAATGAATGTGCTACTCCAACAGTTGAGCTATTTTGGAAATATTCATTCTGTGCCATAGCAATTTGGCTTTTATTAAAATTATTCAAATTTGACCTTTCCATAATTGTAGAAATTAATATGTCTGTCAGTCAAGGCTATTTTATATATATATATATATATATATATATATATATATATATATTCTGCATTTTGATATAGAGAGTTGTTAGGAGACAGTAGCTGATCTTTTTATCATGTTTAAAAAAAATTCTTTTTATCAAAGAGAAAGCTATCCAAAGATGTAGAAATGTTGGAGCACCAGATTAAGTGTTTGATAGTTTGAGATATATATATATATATATATATTTTTTGCACACATTTGTTTGTGTATAGGGGATCTTACATGCATATACACATGTTTGTGTATATAGGAGCATGCACATGTTTGTATATAGAAACATACATGCACACTCACATTTGTGTATATGAAAACATACACACACATACACATTTGTGTGTGTATATGGGAAAACACACACACACAAATATATATTTATGCACTGATGTGTAGCTATATAATATGGCAAATCACAGAACCATTCTTGTTGTTGTTTCAGGGCTAAATTCCAAGATAACAAAATATGGGCTTTTAACAATAACAGCAACAACAAAAAAGCCATATATCTAATATTTGAGGGTATGCTGAAAGGTTCTTGGCTACTTCTCAACAAAATACCAATTTTTTGGAAGGTCTCCTTAGTCAGGTTGAGAACTTATCAGTACGCTCTTTTAAAAAGCAGAATATGTAGATATGTAAATTTGGCTCTGTGTGTGTGAAGCCCAACTAATCATTAAAACCCAACCCTAGATCTTGTATTTCTGGTTACCAGCAATTGCTTTGTATATAATGCCCTGCTAGACACAATGAAGATCCTATGTCAATCTTTTTTGTAAATCCCATTTTTTTCACTCTGCTTCTGATCAGGTGCAGATTTTAAGACTTGCTTGTTCACCTTCTTTATCGCTTTGACACTCTCATTCTTTTTACTTTCTGTTTTTAATCTTTCTTTTTCTTCCCTCCTCTTTTTTTCCATTAGATTTTTCCTCTTTCACTTATGTTTTTTCCTTCTTTTTGTTTCACTCTCTTTACTTTTACTCTTTCTCTATTATCTCCTTTCTTTTAAAAATCCCTTCTCTTTTCTCTACTTCTTTCTTTATTTGTTTTGATCTTTCTTTTTATGACTCATTTATTCTTTTTCCCTCCCTTTTTTGTTCATTCTTTTCTTCCTCTCTCTCTTTGTCCTGTGTCGCTACTTTTTAAATCCATTATCATTATAACAGCAGCTGTATAAGACTCACAGCCAAATCGAAAGATCAATTATACAATAAATCTAATCTTTATTCCACAAAGTATTAACTTACTTCACTCATGTGACACACGGCTACTGCAACTGATCCACATCGACACAACAATGTCTTCTGCTGACATGCAAATCATTTTACCCTTTTCATTCTTATTTACTATATTTTTATTTTGTTACTTACATATCTTGAGTACTGCAGATTTTACAAGGATTAAACTTGATTGTAGATATCATGCCACGCTGAAGATGTAGACATCAGGTTGAGTAACGCTTTATGCTCTATCTTTACAAGAGTCAGATCAGACCAAAATTGCTGCCATAATCTGGGCTAGAGCTGCTCCGTCACTTTTCAGCCTTGACAAAGTTCAAAATCATTTATGCAGCTTTGTAGGTGACAAAATATTTTCTGCCATTGTAGTGATATCAGTTGTCAGCTGATATCTTGTTAAGGACACATCTACAGGATGTTAAAATCATTTTGACAATTATCATCTTGACAAAGAAGCTGAATAAAGTGGACTTTCCAAGAACCAGGTCAATCAACCCTTACAAAGAGGGTCAGCTGAGTGGAGCCAGATCCTGGGTTCTTGATGAATTACTTTTTTAGACAAAGCTGACAGGATAAAGAAGGCTTTTTCTCTATAAGACAGTAGTCCCTTAGAGACTAAACTAGAGGACTGCTCTCCCACCATGTGAAAGGAAGCCATATGCCAATTAGATTGTTCGCCTCCTCATTTCTCCTTGCTCGCCTACAGCTGGTCTTTCCAAGAAGGTAGAAACTGAATATCTTGACTATTGTAGATTTTACAAATATTATACTTGATTTGATATATTGTGCAAGACCCAAGATGTAGACATCAGGTCATGCTACACTTATTTATTGCCTAAGCATTTGAATACAAGGTAGTTCCTCTTGTTTCTTTCCATGGTAGCTGCTCAGGGTGATGTACACATCATGCAAGCATAATTTTCCCCTGATCTTTCTGAGAGGAGAAAATGTCTCCAAAATCCTTCATAAGCTAAAATGCTATAAATCATACAATTACCATTAATTTATACGAAAAACAATTTTGAGCAAAATAGCCTTGTATGATATTTGTGCTGCAATTGAGAGGATTATCTCTTATTTCTTCTTTAGGATTGGGTTTCTGGTTCCTTCTGAAGTGTATTTCAATGCTATACTTCTAACGTCTCCATCTAAACTCTGAAATGTTATTTAATAATTATTTCTTAGTTTTCTCAATAGGAGCAGATAGGTTTGCTTATCATCTAGTTCATACTACATCCTCGTTTTTTGAACAGGAGTAGAGGTTTATCCCTTGTTTCTTGTTTAGGATTGGGTTTCTAGTTCCTTCTAAAGTCTACTACAATGCTATTTAATAATTTTTCCCCCCTCAATAGGAGTAGATAAGTTTGGTTATCATCCAGTTTACACTCCTCCCCAAGAGTAGATGATTATCCCTTGTTTCCTGTTTAGGATTGAATTTCCAGTCTTCTCTTTCACTTCCATTAGCCACTTGTGCCATTATCACCTTGCTTGAGGTGAGTTGGTTAAAAAAAAAAAGATTGAAAATTTTCAATGAAAAATATAACTTTAATTTGGAAAAGATTAGTGTAACACTAGAAAAAATGGCTTGGCTGGGATGAAAACGTATTCGGACGTGTCTTGTGTGTAAAATATTCCTAAAAAGAAAATGGCGGCTTTACGAGTCATATATTTAAAACAAGATAGAAAACATTATTAGGGAGAGGGAATGCAACACTAGAAAATATGGCTTACTCCCAGGATGAAAACTGATGATTCGGACGTGTCTTGCATGTAAAATATTCCCAAAAAGAAAATAGCGTCTTTACGAGTTGTATATTTTACAAAAATAGATGTCGGAGTCTGATAGATTTTTCCAAGAATCTCTCTTAACCTATACATATTTGAACTGTCATTCAATCTATAAAAATGCTTAAAGAGACAACAGACAGAAGTGGAACTGCTATAGTAAACAAGGGACAAGTGTTGTCAGATTGTTTGATTTATGCTACTCTCTTGGTTAAAGGTTTAAGGCTACAGATTAGGGAAATTTATTACAAACCAGAAGACACTGACTACAATTAACCAAGGTTTGCAGGTTGATTTTTGAATGCTTCCAAAGAATTACATGATCAAAAAATATTTTAGGTTTAGCAGTCAAGCATACTGTGATCTTTCAAATCTTCCACATCAACTAAGGAAGACAATGTACCTTAGCATTTAACATTGATGCAGACAAATAATATAGATAAATGGTAATTACTTTGCTTTGCACCATTTCTGACAGACAAGACCTATATTAATGTAGGTCTTGCATAAAAGTGAAGTGGTTTGTAAGAACTTTCAAAAAGTGGTTGATACCTGTAATACCATTTTATTTTGTAATTAAATGCATCTGCCAATTCAACCATTTTAAGTGTCCTGGGTAAGACATTAAACCTACACCCAGCAGCAAGAAGTTTTTCTGATCAAGAAGTTTTGAGGAGCATGGAACCACCTCTTAATTGCTGGTGTTCCCAGGTCCACCCTGACCTGGAGTGGTAGCACCTGTTAGGGTCCCAGCTATGGGCAAATAATTAACTATAACCAACACTACTTTTTTGAAAAAAATTATTACCAGCAATACAATTTTGAAGGAAAAATATTACCAGAAACAGATTTTTGACAAAACAAAATATTACCAGCAATAAAAAATTGTTGGCATTAAATAACCCATTGAGGTTGATATGCCGTAAAACAAAATAAACCAAACCAATCTAAACCAAAGAATACATATTCTATTCATATGAATCTATCCTAAAAATGTTGTTGGCATTAAATAACCTATTGAGGTTGATATGCCGTAAAACAAAATAAACCATACCAATCTAAACCAAAGATTACATATTCTATTCATATGAATCTATCCTAAAAATGTTGTCGGCATTAAATAGCCCATTGATGTTGATATGCCGTAAAACAAAATAAAACACACCATTTTAAGATTGTGCCTACTTAAGCCAACATTCTCATGTCTTATCACTCAAGGTTATAACCTAAATTTTTATTGCATCTTCTAGTATAGCTTGCCTACTGGCTGAGATAATTGTTGATTTCTTATTGGCATTTGTTGTAAGTATTCAATCAGTTAAGTACTTTATATGATATGCTTCAGCGATCATGTCTCTTTCAGTTAAGCTTAATAAATATCTTTAACTGTTTTTTGGTTAATTTTGGTTCAGCAGCCAAGATGGTTGCCAAAATGTAACTGTTGTTGTATATGAGCTGCACTTTAGTTAACAGGAAGTAAAGAAACTCTTTACGAACCTCGTGGTCACCAAACTGTTATTACTAGGTCAGAGGTCATATGTTGAACAAAAACTAAAAGTGGTGAGAAAATAAACAAGAGTGCAACAAACCAAGATAGAAATGTATATTCTATTGGGAACATCTTTTGTGTAGTGAAAATGTAAATAATGAAGTAAAAGTTGAAAATTACTCTGCTGGTGAATTAGCAAGTGAGTGAAGTCTACTGTCTATGCCATGTGTGTCTATCACACAGAGCACTAACTTCAGTATCCTGTCACAACTTTGCCCCAAAATGAGAACCAGCCTCTTCAGGTTCACAGCATGCATGCCTAAAATCTTAAGAGGTTACTTCTGCTGTAGGGTTTGTTGTGTAAAAAGATGACCAACGTTCTCTAGACTAATTGTTGAACATAGACTCCATCTTAATTTATGAATAAAACATCTTCTCATAGGAGCAGTTGTCACAAAGTAGGTCACACAGTGTAGTATTTGAGTTGTACACAACGTCACACTAAACTACAGTATTCTCTATTACAGTATTTTTAATCCATGTCTTTCATGTGTTTAAACCTGTTCTTCACTTAACTTTTAGTTTCAGTGTTTCTTTACAGAAACCAGAACTACGAGCATTTCACAAACCTTATAACAGGATTTTTCATGCATGCTAATCTGGCAAAAGGGTTTTAATGTCTGCTACAGCATCATATGGATAGCGGCTCAGATTGAGGAATCGGAGAACTGAGTTTGAATTTCAGTCGAATCCATTTCATTCATTTACACGTTAATAGCCTTGGGAAAAGTATGAATCCTCTTCTTCTCCAGCCAACTATGGGTAAATAGCAGGACAGACCAGGTTCTATAGCCTTGGATGGCAACTGGTCTACTGCAGAAAGAAATGGTTCTATCAAATTTTAATTTTTTCATTTTATCCTTAAAATTTCCAAATAAGTTGTTTTGTATTATCAATAAATTTGCCAAAATTCATGTTAACTTTTATTTTAGATTATTTTTTTACTAAGTACTTTCGAATGTTACTACATTCATTTTCAAGCATTGTTCTGTGTGTAGTTATGCAACTGGTTTTTTATTCCGGCATTTTTATATTTGATAGAACCAATTTCAAGTCACTCAAGGTGATGTCATATTAACGCTCAAACTGAAATTTTTATGTGTGTGTAATATTTTTTTTAATATTAAATGTTTCAATATACACTGTCCTGGGTATGACAATATATACAGCAGCAAGACCTCTCATCAGGAGGTTTTGGTTGTGGAACCACATCTTAATTGCTGGTGTTCCCAGGTCCACCCTGACCCGGAGTGGTAGCACCTGTTAGGGTCCCAGCTATGGGCAAATAGTTAACCCCGAAACTGTGATAAAAACACTATGAAAGTGTAAAAATAGGTTTTAATACCAGAAATACTTTGTAAAAAATTTTTTACCAGCAATAAATTTTTGTAGAAAAAAAAAGCTATTACCAGCAATATACATTTGAAGGAAAAATATTACCAGAAATAGATTTTTGACAAAAACAAAATATTACCAGCAAAATAAATGTTGTCAGCATTAAATAACCCATTTATATTGATATGCCATAAAACAAAACAAACCATATAAAATACCTCTAAAATTTCAATATATAAATGCACATTAATGAAAACCAATTCCTAAGATCTACAAATTGCCCTCAATGGGGCCACCTGTTTGCAGTGGGTGGTGACTTGTGAGGCCTGGGAGGCAGGTCCTGGTGACTGAGTGACTCCTGATCTGGTAGAAAATGACCAGGATTTTTCACAACATGTCACTTTGTTCCCTACCTGGGATTGACAGGTCAATAGAATAGCCCAATCCAATCAGTTTGTCATATAATGGCAAGGGCTAGTTTGGATGAAAGAGAATGGCTACGATACAGCTATGAATCCTTACACCATACTATTCTTGGGTAGATATGGTGGGTGAATGTGGGTGCTCATATCCATTTTCAGCACGACTATACCATCTGTGTAGCCCTGGCGGATCAGGGCAAATGGCATTAGTCTCCACTGATAGCGTCTCTTAAGAAGGAACTTTTGAGGTGGGTGGAGAGCAAAGATGGTAAATACAAAATTATATGGCCAACTCTTATAAATGAACCAAAAGACAATATGAAAACTCCAAAACGGAAAGTGACAATGAAACACAGGTAAAAAAAACAATTTTCAGTCATAGAAGTATTAGATGATGAAATAACGAAAGTGTCACCTTTTGTGTTGCAAAATGTTATATCAGACATGATAGAAACAAAATCTGTAAAAAAACTTAAGCAAAACAAAATTTCATGAATGTGTGTGTGTTTAAAAGAACATTAAATACATGAATATGCATATGTAAAAAATGGAGTAAAAAAGTAGATTGAAAAAGATGCAGAAAAAAATTGAAAAAATAATTGGAAATATTGTCTAAAACCACAACCCCTGAAGGCTGGAAATTTTACCAAGAAACATCGATGTCAGGATTAAATTGATATTTAAAAGTAATCTTTTGTTCATTATTCACATCATTCGGACTATTGTCCTCATCCTTGTCGCCATATTTATCACAAATAAATACAATATGGGAACCAGTAATAAGGAGTGCCAGAGAAAAGCAATAACAACAAAGTTGCAATATGAACTCTGGTAAAAACATGAATGATAGCAGAAAAATTGCAATATGAGCACTAGTAAAAATGGTTGCTGAAGGTATTAGGTTTATAATACCCAGAAATTCATACCCAGATGTCCTCAAGGCACAAGACACATGGCACAGTGGATAAAGGCATTGGTTAGATCCAGTGACAAGACCCAAAGAGTGTGAGTTCAATACCCGGTTAAGGCAGTGGAGAACTTTCAGAGGGAAAATTAACAGGAGATAACTGATAGCTGACATCCATCAAACATGGCATGTGGAACTAGAACAGTCTACAGTGAGCGAAATAAGGGGTTCAGTTCGACATTCCAACCACCTGAAGAAGGCCAGAGCGTACAATGGCCGAAACGTTGTGATAAACATGGCGATGAGGACAATAGTAATGTACATAATACCTCATCTCAGAAATATAGACAGACTCTAATCTTTTTTTGTCTCTCTCTCTCTATATATATATATATATATATATATATATATATATATATATATATATATATATATATATATATATATATATATATATATATATATAAAAAGTGAGGAGGACAGAAAAGTTATCTCAAGCCTATTCCCATTTGACCAAATGAATTTTTCAAAGAATAAGATCTTTTCAGCTTTCCCTTTATATATGACTTGCTATTTTCATAATGCCAGGATTGTTGCCTGTATTTACAAATTGAAATCCTACTCGATCATTTAGGCTTGTAGCATTTTTTATTGAATTTGTTACATGTGATATAATTAGACATATGGACAGTACACAGGGAATTTATAATTTATGCAGAGATAATTCCAAGCACGGCGTTGGCTTATTTATTTATACAGCTTCATGAATTAATATGCAGGCAGCTGATATTTTTTTTTTTTTTCTTTTTTTGCCCATAGAAAATTATGGAAAGCAGCTTCAAATTCTTGAGGTCTCCAGATAAATCTGACAAATATTGATGTCACAAGTCAGTTCTTAATTTTGTGACATTTGCTCTCATTTAACTCTTGCAATATCATCTCAAAATACAAGATTTACTGGTTGAGCTGTAATTTCTATCAGAGAAGGAAATTCAGTTACTTTAGTAAAAAAAATAAAAATAAAATAAAACGAGGTGATCATCTAGATTTTTGGAGGTGTGCCTATAAAAAATTGTTATCATTTGCATAATTATTTACTATTAGTCTGAGAAGGTTCTTAGGTTGATTGCTAATATAAAGGGGAAAGAGAGTAGGACTTAGGGAGAGAGCTTTGGGGTATTTGTGCATTAATTGTATCCAGAGGACTGACTTTTATAGACCTACCTTATCAAGCCTTCTTGTGAACTCTCTTTATGTTAACAAACTGTTTTCTAACTCCTCATGAGGGTGTGTTTAATTATGTGGGATATTTGAGACAGCAGGTCAAATAAATAATATCTTCCTCCTACTTATAAGATCTCTATTGTATTTATTTATTGTTCTTGTTTTTTAATATACAAATTTGGCTTGTATTTTACACTGTTTTTTAGTTCCAATAAGAAAGCACTTTTCTTGTTAATCAGGACTGGATGTTCATTGTAGTTAACTCATTAACTGTTGTTGGCAGAAATTTCTGATATTTTAATTCATGGGAAATTGGAATAAATAATAATAATGAATAATAAATAATAAAAAACAAATACATTTTCCCATGATGCTAAGAGTAAAGGAACCAGAAAATGTTTATACCACTCGGCTTCGAAAAATGCCATTAAGTGCTGCTGTTGAAATCTATAAAAAGGCAAACATTTCCTACCTTACTCTCTTTATCTTTGCTCATGTTACTTATATTTCCACTGAGGAACATTAGTTTCCCTGATCCGCTGATGACTGAACACTATTTTTCTTCACTTTTCAACAACAACATTTAGATGTATTTCAGAAGCCCTACTGATGAAGTGAATTGGTCGTTCCAACTCAGTGCAAAGCCAACTTGAGCTTGACCATTATAACCATTGTTATCCCAATTTCTAAACTGAAAAAGAAAACAGACATACCCAAGAGACATTTAGAACTGCAGTCACCATAAAAAGAATAAATGTCTGTAGCAGAAACTTAAGTTTTTGTATGCTTCTTCTGTGTTTGTCATATGTGAACATGCATGCATGTACATCTAAAATGGAAACAAGAGAGACACTTATACTTAACATCAGGAAGAGACAGTTGAAACTCCTATGGCACATAATGATATTAGAGGACTTGGAAAACTTGATACAGGACAGATTGATGGTAAGTGGGACAGAGAAAAACAATGCATTACCTACATAAAGAGCTTGAGTAAATGGATGGTGGAATAAGGTTTAGAAGAGATAGCAAAAATACAAAATTTATTAAGAACTACGAAAGACAAATTATGGAGAGCCATGATCATCTACATCCTGAAGGGTCACTAGTGCTGTAGAAGTGTTGCTGTTGGTTCTTTTATTATAAACTACTCCCATATATAATAGATCCATATGAGAAAAAAAACAAAATAATAAACTAAAACTTGAAGGAGGAATTTACTCAAATCACCTGTAATAATTGCCACAAAAAATACATAGAAGAAACTTAAGGACTTTAAATGTAAGATTATTTGAACACAAAAAGAATTTTTTATAAAACAGAACACCCAATGCGTTAATTGCTCACCATAATGGGTCCGACTATAATTTTGATTAAAAAAAAAAAATGCTAATTTAATTAAAGGAGAGATTAATTTAAGACAAAAGTGTATAGAAAGTGCTTTAATTGCTAGATCATCCACAGTAAATTTGTGCCCAGGTTCTTACAACATTTTATTCTTCTTTCCACTTAATAATAAAAGTAAAAAAACATAGAAAAAGAAACTAAATGCAATTAGCTAGACTATTTACACAGACATATTTGAAGAAAAAAATTAATTTAAAAGTTTAAAATTTCAGTGTCCCTCTTTCCTTTGTGCACATGTTTAGTTGTATCAATATAAATATCACTTTAGTCTAGTGAAGCCTTAAAAGAATTAGTCATTCCAACTCAGTGCAAAGCTGACTTAAGCTTGACAATTTTAACCATTGTTATCCTATCTTAATTCTGAACTGAAAAAGAAAATGAACATACCCAAGAATCATGTGTCACATGAAAAAAATTTCCTACTTTGTCATTGATTTTCTTAATATATAGAATGTTTCATCATAAAAAGAAGCTACACTTGTCAGTCAGGATATGATTCCTTTGATAGTTAATCGATACGAGTATTGTAGGAGTGTCGCTATTGTCTTTTATATTGTACTTTGATCTCATATAAAATATAATACGTGTGTAGTGTAATGGATAGCAGCTCAGAACAAGAATTTGGAGAGCTGAGTTTGAATGGGTTAAATTGTAGGGTAGACTTGGCTCTTTTAGCTTTGGTTGGCAACCAGTCTAGGAGAAACACAACTCCTAATTCTAAACCATATATTGCTCTGGTGAAGCATATAGTATACAGATATTCTCATTATAATATTATCTAATATTATTGTTCTTCTATCTGCTGTATCTCTTCAGGGCATTGGTGATCATAGCTCTCCACAACTTCCTATCTTCTGTAGCACTTAGTAAAGTTTGTTTTTCACTATCCCTCTCAATCTCCATTCTACGAATCATTTATATAAGTTTGTTAGGTAGGTTAGTTGCTCCTCTGCTCTCTCCCTTTTGTGTTCAAAATGCCCTGTGAGTGTCAAATTTTTCAAGTGTTCTTTCTGTATTGAGTCCAAGAAATTGCAACTATTTTTAAGTATAAGTTTCCTTTTTCTTTCAATTTTCCTTAAAACTTCCTTGTTAGTCACATGTTCAGTCCATAGTATTCTTAGCATCCTTATGTCGAAGCACATTTTTGTTACTGCAAGTCTCTTCTTCATCTCTGTGTCCAGTATTCACTACCATATAGGAGGACTGATATTACATAACAGTTCAGTACTCTTTTCTTTGTAATGAAATTTTCTCATTTCTTAATATTTTTCTTGGCCTTTTGGAAGGCATCTTTTGTATTTTTGGTTGGTAAAGTCTGGGTTCTGTTCTGCAGGCGTTCACAAAGACCTCTTTCTTTATTATGCGTCTTAGATATTTCAGCTATATATACAAGATTAGATACAGCATTTGTAGAATTACATTGGTCACTTCAAGTCTCTTCATCTGTGAGAAAATTATCCAGCATTCATGATCATATGAGGATTATTATTACAAAGCAGCTCAGCATTTTCTTTGTTTTTAACAAGACTTTACTTATATGGAAGCCAATAACTGCTTTCCCTGTCTTCATTACCATCTATAAGTCACTATCCAGTTTACCATGAGGGACAAAAGTAATTCAAATGTCTATTTCTGATTTGCCAGAAATGTTCTAGATCCAACTTTCTAGTAAGTTTGATTGGTTTGATAAAGTCATTTTGGCAGCTGATCTCAAAAGTGATTTAAAATCAGCTGTAAACTGGCTAATGAATGTCTTGTTAATTTTAACGCCTCTAAAATGAAACTGCTTTTCTATTAATCATCTGAGAGACCCGTTTCTGGCTGATGCTAACCTCCAGGAGAGTGATTCATTGCACCATCCTTATGCTAGTATTCTCTGCTGACATGAAGTGGAAATATTATATTGAATCAATTGCTAGGTCTGCTGCTAGGAAAGTTGGTTCACTGTGTCATGCTAGACAATTTTCTCTTCATAATTTATCTTAGGTATTTAAAACTTACCATTTGTCCAGACTTTTACTGAGAATGGAGACTGTATGACAAGTGTGATGGACACAATCATGTTAAAGATAATTTGCATTCGTTTACGCTCTCCTAGTTTCTTGGTGGTGAGGGTTTATTCCAACAAGAAAATACGACCTGCCCTTGTGCATTAGGGCAGGTTGATTTTTCACTTTTTTTTTTTTTTTTTTTTTTTTTTAGAAAATCATCCTTACACTCAGTGCAAAAGCTGGGCATTTGATGTGATAAGTACTGACACCAAAAATTAGATTCATAGATTTTACCAATTCTTGAGCATTTAATTTTATAGATCGTTTGAAAAAAAATGTACACAAATACCTTATTTATGCAGGTTTTTGCTTACAAACTGACTTCAAAATTTTTCTATTTCAAGAAATCTAAATAAATCCAAATAAATTTTATATTTTTTTTGTATTAAATACATTGAAGAGAAAATATATTCAAACCAGAATTCTAATTAGGAATTTACCACAAACAAAATATGTCATTTTTTTTTACTGTATTTGATATGTGAAAACTGTAAAAATTAGAAAAAGATTATGGAAAAGGCTAATCAATAGAATTAGTCTTGTAAATTGGCATAACTAATTAAGTATGTAGAAATGTTTACTTATCTAATGGACATTTCTTTATAGTGTCTTCCCTCATCTCCAGTTCATCTGACCAGATGAAAGTGTGACTCTGTAAGAATGCTAATAATTTGACGAAAGAAAAAAAAGGGCTTAAATTAAATCAAAAGTGAACACAAAGAAGGTACTAGATAGACTGAAGGATATACTGAAAACAATAGAAAATATACTTTTATCTTGTTTTCTCATTTTGTGAGTAAAGGACCTCACTAGAAGTTATCACCGAAATCTACTTAGGCATCTGGTTAAAGTGAAGCCCAAGGGACGATGTGAGGGGAGTGCAGTAACATCCAGGAGTCAGCCAGGGTTGGTATAATGTTGGACAAAGATCACCAAGCTAGTTGCTGTTAATAATTTCATGGCTACAAGTAGGTGAAGAAGAGGGTAAAGAAATGATTTTATGTCACTTGTTGATAGGGGTGGGAGATGCGTATGTCCCACTAAAGGAATAAGATTACTTTAAATACAATACAAAATTCGGTTGGTCAATTGGTAAAATAACAGTTTGGTCAAAGCCTTCCCTGAAGACAAGGAAAGAAATTATAATTATTCAAGATGGAAAATCTGGAAGATATCAAATAACCTTTTTATGACAAAGGACATTTCTGATGATGTGAGGTTGAGATGAATAATTTTAATTAACCACATGTACTAACCCAGGAGATTGGTGAATGAGAGAGAATGGGAAAAAACAGACTACACCCATTGAGGGGTGTTGGTATAAGGTATAAATAAGAGAAGGAGGGAGTAAGTGCAGCAGGTCGACACCTTGCTACCTCTACTCTCCAAAGGAAGGATTCCCCAAATTTGGACATGCAAATTGCTTTCCAGGACACTGTCAGCAGAGAGTTCTGATTGGATATTTGGATAAATATCCTAGAACTCCAGATTGCATCTGACCCTACACTGATGCTGGATGAGGTTCCATAAAAGTGTTAGATCAGAGGAATTACAGACAGAGAAAGTAACAGTTGAGGCAAAGATGTGCTTCCATTATGCCAAGAGGACACTATTGTTTTGCCGATTCCCATATGATTTGCTGTCATGAAGAACTGACTCATGCCTTGTTCTAGACTATTAGATAAATTAAGCAGAGTGTCCTGAGGAAATTGCAAAGTAGAAGAATTGAAAGTCTCTGTGTGATGACAGAGAAAAAGAGAGGGAGCATCAGCATTCTGTAATTTGCTGCTTAGAGAAGTTTGAAACCTCGACTCTGGCTTGGAAACAAAGTGTCACAAAATTAGAGTACAAGGGAATGGTTATTAGCGTGCATGCTCGTGGATTCTTATATGGAAAAGTGTTTCTGTATAAACCAGACTCCATGAATTCAAGCGCCCTATGAGGCTGGCATCCTGCTTTCACCCTTACACTGTAGAAACTACTAAATGTAGCCGTCTCTTCTGCTCCAATAGCTTCATACCTCGCACCTCTCACCTGTGGAACACCCTTCCCAATTACTGTTTCCTTGAGAGCTATAATCTCCAACTATTCAAATGTAATGTCAATTGACATCTCCAGTTACCTTGATCTATCCACTATCCTTCTCCTCATCCTTTCTTCTATCACTCCTATCTGCTCTCGCTCCAAATATCTTCTGCAACCCCCTGCATCCTAAAAAAAAAAAAAATTATATATAAACTTTGTTGATCTACACAACTTTCTTGTTTTTGTCTTATAACATCGTCCCATCTGAATGACACCAATTTAGTGATATCTGGCATTGATTCGATCCTTGCCTACCTTGTAATCAAAACAAACACAACATGGGACAGGGAGAGGCTTGGATTGAAGTGACCAACTTCACAGTTAGCCACAAGATTCAGTCATGGACATGAGAGCCTAATTTAGACATGAGAGCCTAATTCTCTTTCACTTTGGGTCAACATTGCAACAGGACATAAAAGGTTAGCACTCCATGCAAGAGACACAACATGGCGTAGAGAGTACACTTCACACAATTATTGATTCATGAGCAGAATAAGTTCAACTTTTCCTTTCATGAAAAATTATATAAGTGTAGAAATCCTCAAAACTGTCCTCTTAATAATAAATGCTGTATTGAATCAATAATTTATCAATGCAATATTTCATCTATTAAAGACCCAGACATAGTTAAATTCTATGTTAGTTATGGTGAAATACACCTATTCTATAGTTAATAGACTCTTCCACCTATAATAAGTAGGAGTAGTAAGAGTAACGAGTTGGTCGGTCAGTCAGTTGATGTCGGACGACAGTTAGTCGGATACTAAAGTATCAGCGACCACAACTAGATTACTCTGCGTTATACCTATTATATCAAGTTCCTAACGTTTTATATGTCGAACCTATTTTAGGACCGACTTAGTACCAATACAAGCCTCCACTGCAAAATCACTCCACAACACACACAAAATATTATAAGACTAGTGGAATTAAATTCCAATGCTTCAATTTTGAATGTAGACTTAATATTTAAGCTTGTTTCCTCAAAAAATGGCAATAATTTGAAAAAAAATTGTCTTTATTTATTATACCAAATTTCAACTTTCAAATTGAGTGCAATGCCACAGTTCCAAAGTCTACCTGCACTATTGTGCATGGATGACTTTTACACTTGATCCAGGAATGCTCAACTGAATTCCAGGTGACTCCATTGGTTCCTGTGCTTACCATTCGGCATGTATACATGTTGCAATCTTCACTAATTTTTTACAGCCATACCCAACGAACAACTCAAAGGTCTAGAATATTCCTAGATAGATATACACATGCAATGATTTCAGCACCTCATAGACTCCATGCTGAATTGCATAATCACTGTTATTTAGCTGAAGTCAGTCGTTACTGTTGTGGTAGGATCCACCTAATTTGCATAGTGGAGTACCGACCATATAAATATGGTTGGTACCGGAAGAGGGAGGAATCAAGAGATTCAACCAGAGACTCTGCCCGACTCACGACTCAGTCAACACATTCTCCAGGAACGGTCTTACCAGGAATATACAAAAGACGATATGTAAATATTGTGTACACTTTCTTGTTTCAATACATTTTGTTCTAAGTACATTTTGTGTTGTATTATTATTCCATGCATTAGTCAAGCTTCAACAGTTACACATCAGTAGGTTACACTCTCTAATTTTTTTAGTACTTCAGTTTGATTTATAGATCCTATACTTGACCGTAAACCTAACTTTCACTGTATAAGATGCAGGGTGAATTTGAGGGTTTCAAAGTTAAAAGAATACAGTATCATAAATGCTGCAAAATTTAACATGATATACAGGTATACCTCATCCTACATTAATTGGTTTCAGAGATCACACTATAAACCACAAATAAGCACTCCCTATTGCATATTACAGTACTTATATGTTCGTACAGTATACTAAATAAAATAATTAATTTCCATCTTATCTTCCAGCGATATAGCCTTACGCTCAGCATTAGCACTTGCACTGAGACTTTTCTTTGGAGTCATGGGCAATAATGTATTCTAAATCACAATTGAAATGTAATTGAAAGAACGTCAATGACAGAGCACAGATGTAAACAAGTCTGAATTCAAAATCAGTGTTGGAGCAGAAAACAACGCATGAATGTCACCTGTCAGTAGGAATTTGAAATAAGAACATCAACTGAACATACTTTATTAATCTAACTTTTTTGTTTTTGATTATTTTATGATATATATATATATATATATATATAAATACATAATATTATTTTATATGTGTTTATTGTTACTTTAGTGTTTCGATGTATTTAATATTTTTAACAGCTCATGTGAACTTGAGTAAAACAACCTAAGGCGAGTTTTATTTTTCCATATAAAATATATATATATATATATATATATATATATATATATATATATATATTTTTTTTTTTTTTTTAAGAAAAACCGATGTATCTTCAAAAATGACTCAAACGACTCAAGCCAAGGTATCACTGTATATGAATATAATTTTAGTATAATTGAATCAAGGTTAATTCCACATAATATATAATATATTTATTGACTATAATTTTTATAAGAAATGGGTATGAGAGGAAAGTGTTTATTCAATATTGGCACCAGATTTTGCTACCAGCTTCTCGAGCCTCCCAGGAATCGAGTCAATTGATTTCACCAGGAACTCTTGTGATATGGAAGACATAACTTCTTGTGTTCGCCCTTGAAATTCTTTCAAAGTCTTGGTTTGGTGTAGTAGACTTGTTATTTTAACCAACCCCCACAAAAAATAAGTCACCGGGTGTTAAGTCAGAACTCCTGGGTGGTCACTCATATATAAAATAGGGAGTTACTTTTCAATGACTGTGTGAGTGAGTGTACATACATACATACATATATATATACATATATATATATATATATATATATATATATATATATATATATATATATATATATATATGCACCAATACTACATTTTGATTATAGTTAGAAGTGCTGAGCTGTACATAAATATTCCATTATTTTTTACAGTTACTTTGCTAGTAAGGTAACATTAACAAACATTTTAATTTTTGTAACTAATACTGTTTTCATTTTTAATACTAATATTGTTTTAGTACAAGATAATGTAGCCATTTATCGTTGGTAAAAACTCCCACATAAAGATGACCTTGTTGATCAGTTTAAGATTCTTTTGGTAGTCATTACATACTAGTGTTGTAGGCGTGTTGCTATTGGATCTTAAGGTTGCAAAAGTGAACAGAGAAGATAAACAGTGGTCTTATTATAGCGACAACTGACTGCAAGTCAGACAGGAAATGAAATGTAGATTTCAATAAGAATATTCAGCTCTCCAATTTACTGTTGGAATGTGAGGTGGAGTTTGAAATTGGGCTTAATTCTTACCAGGAACAATAGTTCCAATTGCCAAAAGGCTGGATCAATTCTGGACGTTATCCAATAATCCATTCCAACATGGAGTCTGCACACTGCCAACTACTTTCTTGGCATTATTGTACTTTTTCTCATTTCACAGACAAGCAGATATTGTGAAAGCTGAAAACTATGTTCAGTCAAATTTTGGACAATGAGCTAATAATCAAGAGGGTGATGGTTCCATCCCAAGTCTTGTTGAAGGTTCTACCTAAAAAAAAATGATTTGGTATAAGGAGAAAATTTTTAAAATTGTTAGGTAACTGAAAAATGGACAAAGCCATGTTGAAATTGAGATCTATAATTACCAAAGACTGATTAAAAAAATGTTATCCTCCAGAAATACTCTGGCAATTTTTTTTTTTGAGAAATGTAATCTTTGTTATTGCTATATGAGTTGCTACTTCACTTATATTCAAAATTTGTGTTATTTGGAAAATGAGTGATTTGTGGTGAACTGTACTTGCTTTAATTATAGTGATAGTTTTCTTTGAAAAGGATTATGGCTGCAGATTAGCTTTGTTGCTTTTAGTCTCTAGAACCTGTTATTAAGACTTAAAAATCACATGGATTGTCATTGTATCGTTGAAGCTGTGTTGAGCTTGGTTAAAACTTGGAGGGGGGACCTCCTACTACTTGAAATATTTTTCAGCTTTATATAACCCACAGGGTCGATAATCTGTAAAAAAAAAAAAAAAATCAAGATTTAAGTATTAAGTCAATTTTAATTTTATATGTTGAATATTTTTCCTCCCTGTTACATGATCATCAAATCTTTATAGCTACTACTGACTACTGACCTTAGATTTTTAGGAACTGTCATTTGAATCTTTCGATTGTTGGGTGTTTCTTCTAGCTGGACGTCAGCTGGAAGAAACATCCAACAAAGAAACGCCTGTTATGGACACCTTCCTCCTATCTCAGTTTCGCTAAGAGAGAGAAAGCTTTGGCTAGCTGGTTACTCCTGGAGAAGTCAGAACTTGTAAGTGACACCCTCTTATGGAACCCATTGTGTAGCAAAAGATTGGTTGAAAGACCTCATCACACCTACATTGACCAACTTGTAGATGACTCTGGAGGACCTGCTGTCAGCGATGTCTGACAGAGATGCTTGGAAGGAACCAGTTAGGAGACTCCAAGAAGAATTCTCGATGATGATGACTGACCTCTGACTTGCTTTGTTTAGCTTCTGCTTTCATTATCTTGATATGCAAATAAAGCATAGCATTATGAATTAATACTTATGTTATGAATTAATATGTAATGATTTCATGATCATGAGAAATAAAAAAACAACAATCTAATTCTCATGATTCCATAGAAAAAAGGAAATTGCCCTACTGTTGAGAAATTTAGAGACTTTTTCTTTTTCATTGGTCCCTTATTAGGAGTAGTACACATGGAATAAACCATCTTCAGGAATGAAGACCATAGATAAGCCTTATGCAAATATCATTTTCTCATGTTTAATAATAAGACTTTTCACTTGCAAATAATGTATTCATTCACCAAGACAGACACCAAAATCAGAAACATTTACTGACAACCACATTACAAAAAATTTCATACATCTACTGAACTAGTACAACCAAATCCTTCTGAGAATAAATGCTTATTATATATATATATATATATATATTTTTTTTTTTTTTTTTTTTTGAATAATAAAAAATATTAAAAAATTAAAATCTTTAGACACACTAGGTTGTATATTAATATTCCTTTGTTTTTATTATTATTTCATTTAGATTCCTCGACTAGTTTCGGCCAACATGGCCATCATCAGGAGAAAAAATTCTGCTTGCTAGTAGCAGTGAACTACAGAAATGAATGTGTTGATGGAGAAAATGAACTTTTGTCTGTAGTTTTCATTTGTTTTTTTTTTTTTTTTTAACATGAATTTTGGTCAGTCTTTGTGTTGGTCAAACAGTCTCTTTTAAGTTGTTATTTGAGATAAGAGCTGGATGGATTCATGCTGCTCTGAATTCCCTTGGTCATTTTGACAGTTTTATTGGTTCCTGGAAAGATGTGTCTCTGTTAAGTGTGTGTGTTATTTAGTTCTTAGGGAGGGAGTGAGTGAGTATGTGTGTAAGCATGTATATATATTACTATGGGTGTGTGTTATCATTTGGCTTATTAGGAAGTGAATCTCAGTAGGCGATGGAGTAGCGCTTAGTCTTTTTCTTTTTTTTTCCCAAAAAATTCTAGATGATGGAGTTACGTTGCCTCTGGTGACTGTGTAGTCTCACTCTGGAGTGGCAGTCTCTCAGGCACTTGGCGCAGATGAAACTGGATGACACGGGCTGTCCTTGCTTTTCTCCTGGCTCTCTTTGCTGATCTTCCCTCACTGATTCTGCAATCGTGACACCATCACTGACTCTAGCTCTCCAAACCTGATCGTCAGCCACGGCTTCCCAGGTGTTGGGGTCGATGTCGGCCAGCTTAATGTCTCATTTGCAGACATCCTTGAAGCGAAGCTGAGGTCTTCCAGTTGGTTGGGACCCCTCACACAGCTCTCCAATGACTCTTGGGATGTGGCTGGCACCCATGCGGTGTATATACCCCAGCCATCTGAGACGTTTTTGGTAGAGCAGCGTGAACAGGCTGGGGATGCCGGCATGTTGGAGGACCTCTGTGTTAGTGACCCAGTCTTGCTACTTAATGTGCAGGAGATGTCTGAGGCAGTGGAGGTGAAAAGTGTTTAACCTCTTCTGACTGGCATAACTTTTCCAGGACTTGCTGCTGTACAGAAGGGTGCTGAGAACGCATGCCCGGTAGACTTGTAGTTTAGTGTTCTTCGTCAGCTGGCTGTTGTTCCAGGCATGCTTGTTTAGCTTGACCATGACCTGTGGCAGCTTTCCCTATCCTGGAGCTGATCTCAGTGTCCAGGAAGAGGGAGCTGGAGGTGATCGACCTGAGGTAGGTGAAGGAGTCCACCACCTCCAGGTGCGTGCTGTTGATGGCAACGACCGAGGAAGAGGCAGTGTCTTATGCCAGGATGTTGGTCTTTTTGAGGCTGATGGTCAAGCCGAACTCCTTGCAGGCATGGGCCGTAGCTGACTAATTCTTGAGGGAGTGAGTGAATATGATGTATATAAGTGTGTATATTCATGTGGGTGTGTGTATAAGTGTGAGGCTTCAACACCTCCGTAAGCATGTCTGTCTTGAGTGCATAAGAAATGTGGGTAGGTTTTGATTTGTAGGGTTATATATTAATTCTATCTATCTATCTATCTATCTATCTATATATATGTGTGTGTCTTTGTTATTATGATGTCCATATGCTATACTTTACTAACCAAAAACAGGAGTCAATTAAGTATTTGTTATGATATACCTTGTTTATGTTAATAAAACATATAATTATGAATTAATACTTAATTCTGTTAATTAAACATAGCATTATTAATGACTTATTTTTTTTTCTTTTTCCGATTCCAGTTTCTGATTGCCAAGATGGATAGCCATAACTTCAGTGCCATCCTTCAAACACCATTTGAGATCGTTTCTCTTGATCCTTGGACTCGACTGGGCATTGTTGCTGGATGTGCCCTTTTCTTTGTCATATTGATCCTAATTGTGGTCTGTTCATTGTCTCCATTCTGTCCATTGTTTCACTGCTGCCCATTTAATCAGAAATTCATTAAAAAAGGTAAGTTATTTGCTTTTTACATTCAGTTTAGCATTTTTGCCACTCTGTCAATGTCCTGCATCTAGTGATATCTATCTATCTATGTATCTATATATAAAATTCTGCAATTTCTGTTAGTCTGTCCATCACACCTTCTAAAATAGCCATACATTGACTGATCAAAACCAAATTTTGGGGAGAAGTGCAAACAGGTAAGTTGGGTACAAAGTACAGTTGGTTTTACAAGCGTACATGGCTTAGTACAATAAATTTATATTAATTTTTTTGGAAAAATTAAAAGTTTTATTATTTATCATACAAAATACTCCCACTATTTTAAAAACAATTTAATGATTAAAATAACAAATACTTATTTAATAAAAATTCAATATTGTTTTTTGCATATCTATTCTTTGTTTTTATATATACAAGAGTCAAGTTTCCAGTTTGCACTGTGTTCGCGAGAAGTATAAACAAATCACAAGGCCAAAAGCTTCAAAATGTTGGAATTTGGCTCCAGAAAGAAATATTTATGTATGGCCAGTTAATTGTTGCATGCTCAAGAGTAAGAAATCTTAAGAATTTATTCTTTGCTGTTAAAAAGGAAAAAAAGAAATTTTCTTAAAAAATATTGTCTACAATAATGTCCTATAAATTAAAGAAATTATTAAACTGCGACATAGGGATTTTGTGAAAGTATTTTTTCAAATAAACCATCTTATTCAAATTTCATCAATTGGTTTATAGAATTGAATGTAGAGTTTGTAAACCTTGACAAAAAATGTTGCAAAAAGTTCTAGTTAAAACAAAATTTGTGATAGTCTTAAGTTGCTGAATTTTTTAGATGAAGCACTGTTATTAAACTTTGCCTAGTTTTTCTCTCTCTTTTGTTGCAATATTTTTATCCTTTTACATTAATACATTCTGTTAATTAACCGTTATATAGACTTTGATGAAATTTGAATTTTATTTGCTAATGAGCAACCATAGCTTAATCAAAGAATCAGCCTATTCTAGACTCCAAAGCAAGTCATGTTTTTAAATAGTCACAACAGATCAAGACTTTCCTATGAATATCATACATCATATTTAGAGTTTGATCCTCACTGGGTGCCTAATACTTTTGGCCATGTGCCACATCTAAGTTACATTTAGGAAATCATTAAGGGGCATAATGGTTTGCAAGCTTGTCTCACTTGATCAGTTACAGCTGAATAGTGAGTTCAATTCTCGCTTTTGCTTAGAAAATCGCCAGACATGTTCAGAAATAAACTAAACAATCAGCAGCATATGACCCTTTCTCAGATCAGTGGTTACATGGCTCTGAAGGATTCAAGCCTGTAGATCTTCATAAAGACCGTGTAGACTGGCATTACCGAATCGCAAGCAAAGAACTGTACCAGATAATAGAAACCATATCACTTTCAAGAACAGTAGCAACTGGAATGGATAGTATGTGTAACTCGAAGAGAAAATAATGACATTATCAAGATGTTAATGTTCTAGACTACTTCAAATAAAAGGTTAGGAAGGAACACCTCCACCCCCGCCATAAATACTAGAAAGAACAATAATAGTAATTCGAGAAAACTATTTTCTTGAAAATTTGTTTTAAGAGAAAGATTGTGTAAATTTCAACCAAAAGTAGTACTGACTGTTCAATCAATGAATCCTGAATGTTTCCTTATAAGGTAACAGCTAATATTACCATGCTAGACTCGAATCTTGCTGGAGGATATGTCCTTATTTCTGACCTGTTTTCATGAGGAAATCAGGAAATTTTGTCCTCTTTCTTGTTTTTATCACAATGTTTCAGCTGGCCTTCATATATCAAGTAACCTGCAGGGAACTCTGAGGTAAAGCCATTATTTAATTTACAGGGGGTAAACAGTTTGTAGTAGTATTAGGTAGTAATAATATGAAAATATGCACCTTCCTCTTTACCAAGTGAGTGACAAAGAAAACTCTCTCTCCCTCTCTTCTATATATTTCCTTTCCTTTCCTTCCTTCTGCTGTTCCTATCCTTGGTAACAGACATGAACCCAGACTTAGTTTATGTGGGTCAGTGAACATCATAAAAAAAATCAACAAATAACATGTCACGCCAAAAATCAAATGGGAAACATGGATGTATCAGCCCCAATAAAAAGAAAACTATGTATGAGACTAGAGATGCTGCAATGGAGAGAAACTTGATTCGAGATAGCAGTTCAAGATGCAAGGGTTGGTGATTCATTGGCTGTGAGTTTGACTTGATGTACAACTCCAGAAGAGAAAGAAGAAGAAAGGATGAATGCAGTGAATTAATTTCCATCAACCAGAAGGAACACAACAACTCTGTATGAACTCTCAAATCACAAAAAAGAACTATGATGATAGTCAACCATTTTAAACACTAATAATAATAAATGGTACTATAGAGAGTCAATTTTGGCCTTTACATCTCTATATATATCATAAGTTCTTGTTCCACTACTTATGTCTAGCGATATCTTGTCTATTTCTTTATTTTTAGTACTGCTCACTTATTTTCACAAAGTACATATAGCCCAACCCTGGCATTGAAATCACAATTGCTATGTCACCAAATTCATAAATCCACTAGGCTATTGTACCTAATCTGCCTGCTGATGAGTGCTGCTGTATTTGTCATACTTGACTGCATTCACCGAAGCTTTTCTCTTTTTGTTAGAGCTGCTGCTGTTGAAGATTTGCTGTTATTTGCTTTTCTTTCTTTATTAACAGCTCCCATGTTGTATTTATTTCTATGTTTGGTCTACTAAGGTGGGCCTCATATCCTAGCATATGTGCTTCTTTTTTCAGACATCATAACTCTTCAGTGTTCTTCTGTGTCCAGTATTTTCACTTATTCCACAAGAGCTGATGATTAATCTTTTCCTTCCATACAAGATCAGCCATGCCTGATTTCATTGTCCCATCACTATGGCTTTTTAATGTTCCTCCAGCCTTTCTGTTAGTGGGCAACTAGTTTCACCTTTATATTATTTGTCACTCTGGATTTAATAATTAGTAAATTTCATACATTCTTTGCTTTAAATAACTTGTGCTAAATTAAGATGCTGAAACTATTTGATCCATTAGTGCATGGTATCCAATTTTTTAGAGAGAGGGTTACTTGAAATTTAAAATCTGCCAGCCCTAAGATTGCCATTAACAGCAAGGTAGATAAGACAAAAAAAAGTTAAAATTTGAAGGAAACTTTATGCAGTACCTGGTTAATTTCATTATTATTATTATTATTATTATTGAATATGTGATAAAACCCTTCAAGAAGAGAAATCCCCTCTGACCCAAAGTAAGCTTGTAAATGAGTCTTGAAAAAGCCATGAAACCTTTGCTTTTTAGGTGATTCTTCAAAATACAGAGGGTATCCCCAAAGCCAAACTTTTGTCCTATACTATATATATATATATATATATATATATATATTTTTATATATAAAAAGATTACTTTTAAATATCAATTTCATCCCAACATCGATGTTTCTTGGTAAAATTTCCAGTCTTCAGGGGTTATGGTTTTAAATGGCATTTCCAATTTTTTCAATTTGAAAAATTGAAAAAATTGGAAACACCATTTAAAGTACAGGTTGCCCCACAATAAAACAGAAAATTTGGTACAGTTTATTTAATTGTTGGAATTTTTGTTACAGTTATTTGAAACAAAAGCAAAGGATAGAAATTTAGTAGCTTAAAACAGGACAAAAATACAAATGTTAGATGTGGTGTTCAAACTAACAAAAAAATCTGGCAAAATTTCTTGGTATTTTTTCAGTCTCCAAGTTGGATGTTCTTTCTTAAAGAGAACAATCACCTTGCATTGAAAATTTGATAACTGCAGCATCCTGCTTAAAAATGTTTAAAAAATTTATGTTAGTTAATTTTTTAGTTTATTCATATGGTAAAATATATAGTTGATTTCTTTTTTTATATGTTAGTTAATTTTTTTTTTATCCTATAGTAAATCTAAAAGTTCCAGTTTTTTTGTGGGTCACCCTGTATTTGAAAAGGTTTTATTATTCCAGTAGATACATGAATAGGAATAAGAATATTCTCTCTAATATTTTGTTACCTGAATAATGCATTCTTTATTATCAATGTATTCATTACTAGATTAATTCGATGATGTATGGCAATCATTAGTATCAATTATCTCATCTAATCTGATTATCTGTGACTGGGATGATTAATACTTAATAGCCGCTGAGTTACATATCAGAAGAAAAACCCCTGTGATTAAACAAAAGAAAAAAAAAAAAGATTTCCAAGACAAGTCTTTCTCTTGTATGATCAGAGTCATATGATATTCAGAGGATATAAATTTCAGATTATTAATAGCCTAATTATTAAGCCCTGTTGAACACCACAAAATCCTTTCTTTTCATTCAACTCATATCTGTGTAGCTGTTGAGGTTTAAAAAAATAAAAAGCAAAAAGAAACCTATATAATTCAGGTGTGAAATGATTAATATAAACTTTATATATCAGACACCTTAAGGCAGTGGTTCCTAAACTTTTTTTTCTCTGGGCAGTATTTTTGGACTGCAAAATCTCTTCACTAAATTTTATGTGAAAAAAAGTACATTTAAAAATAATAAAAACAGAGAGAGCATTAAAGGGAGATAACTGTGGATTTGAAGTTAGAACAATATCATTGATAACTCTCTCCTCCAATTTGCAGACCCTAGTTACTGTATCCTTAATACTTGATATAATGCTAAAATATCAAGAATAAAATCACTCAATAATTATTTATAACTATTTATACAAGTAATCCATAATAATATTTTAAATTTTGAAATCATGCTTATTTTTGGCATATGGATTTTTTGAAACTGTAAATCTTTGATTGTTTTTGAATCATTTTGCCTCACCTGCTATCCTCTTCTACACCATTTGGGAACCCCTGCCTTAATGTGTAACTCCTAAAAACTTACTTGTAAATATCAAATATTTCATAAACTAGCAAGAAAATAATCTCTATAATGAGAAAATTAGAAAATTACACATACTTGTTTGCTTTCTTTCATTTATATGGTAACGGTAATCTTAATATTAGCTGTTTCCTTCCAAGGAAACATTTGGCATTTATTGACTGATCAGCCATTACTGCTTTTGGTTGAAATTTATAAAATCTTTCTATTTGTTCCAATGTCATTAGGAATAACTGTGAAACACTTTCCCTCCCCCAAATTATAGGCAGAAGCGCACAAATGCATCCTGGTATTTCTTCCTAGCCAATAAAATAGGCCAGTTCTTAGTTTCATATAGCTATGTCATAGTCTGTTTTGCCTTGAAGTCAGAATGCTACATTTGTATATCCAAATTTGTTCTTGTGTGTCAACTCCAATTCTTAGTTTGAGTACTTTTTCGCCATGTTACTGTTGTTTTGCCTTGCATATATTGTTTGCTTGTATTATTTTATTTTTTTTTGGTTTGTTCTTTTCTTTTTCTAATTATTTTTTATTACGAACTTTGTCAATTCTGTTTGTTAGGTAGAGCTGCCATTTATTTACATTTAACCATGACCACTTACTCTGCACTTTTTCTTAAAACAATTTTTCAGGAAAATTGGTTTCTCAAGTTCAGAAGCTCTTTCTGGTACTGATGGGCCGTTTCCTTCCTAACCTTTTAGTTGAAGTCGTGTGGAATGTCAACATCTTCCTTATGTCATCATTTTCTCTTAAGTAATGTGTGTTATCCATTTTAGTTGTTGCTGCTGTTGGTAGTCCTCAAGTGATGTGGTTTCTTTTATTTGGTACAGTTCTTTGTGAATCTGTTGCATCAGTCCACAAAGAAGGAAGATCTTTGCCAAGATCCTCATGCTTCCTTTGCTGAAAGCCATTTTTTAACCATTGATCTTAGAAAGCAGATGTACTGTATATGCTGGCGTATAAGATGACCCCCCAAATTTTCAAGTCAAAATGTAGGTTCCAAGGTTATATTTGCTGTACAAGATGATCCCCTCCCCAAATTGTATTTTAAAATTTATTGAATTTATTAAATAAATTCAATAAGCACATACTTTGTTTTCTTTTGAATTCTAATTCTGATTTTACGTGCAAATATTACCTCAGCTGGGGTAATGATGATGGTAAATTGTCATTGGGTGTAATTCTATACACCTGAAGAAACTGTTGTAGGGCTTTTTCTGTGGGTATGACTCTAGCTTTCTTCAGGGCTCTTTTCAACATATCAATGAAGTGCTCAGCCTGTCCATTGGACCTTGGGTGATATGGGGTGATCGTGATATGATTGATCTGAAAGGTCTCACAAAAATCCTTAAAGTCGCCAGACGCAAATTGTGTTCCATTATCAGACACTAGACAATTGACTACCCCAAATCTGGCGAACAGTTCATGGAGGCATTTGATTGTAACTTCTGTAGTGGGTTTTCTACATCTAAGAATTTCAGGCCACTTCAAAAAACTATGAGATAGTATAATCCATCTAGCGGGCCTACAAAATCTACATGTATTTGGGACCATGGTTGGTCCATTTTAGGCCAAGGACTATATTTGATTGGGGATGCCTCAGCTGCCAAGGTACAGCCTTTACAGGATTTTACGATGTTTTCGATATCCTTGTCCAGTACACATAACTGCATATAATGCTTTTCATACTTGTAATCCCTTGGTGGCCAGCATGGAAATCTTTCAGAATTCTTCTTTGTAGCATTGTGGGAATGATGACTCACTCACTATATAGCAGTACTTCATCACATGAGGAAAAAATATCTGAAGTCTGTTGGTCCTTTTCATGAATTTTGGTTTTGGTTTGCCTGATAAAGTCTTCGTTTAGAGCTTCTTGTTTGATTTGGTTGAGAGTTACATGGAGTTTCCTTACTGTGTTGCATAATGTGGTTTTAATTTCTCCTTCTGTTCGAAGAGAAGCAATCACAGTATCTCCAAGAGGTTCCTTGTGTTTTTGGATTAATCTGGATAGTCCATCGGTATGACAGATTTTTTTTTAGATGGTAGGAACTCCATCATGAAATTATAATTTAAGAGGATTGTTCCCCATCTCTGTAGTCTATTTGATGTATGCACAGGCAGACCTTTTTTAGAACTGAAAATGGTAAGTAATGGTTTATGGTCTGTCTGCAATGTAAAGTGTCTCCCGTGAATGTACTGGTGAAACTTTGTTACTGCGAAAATAATCCCTAACGACTCCTTCTCAATTTGGGAGTAGTTCTTCTCATCAGGAAGAAGTGTTCTCGACGTGTGAGCAACTGGTTTGTGAGATCCCTCTGGCATCTTGTGCTGAATACATGCTCCAGTGCCATACGAGCTGGCATTGCTGGCAACTATAATGTCCAGGTCTGGGTTATAGTGGGTGAGAAACAAGTCTGATGTCAAAACTTCTTTTATTTTGACGAATGCTTCATAGCATTCAGGTGTCCACTCCCAGTCCTTGTCTTTTCTTCAGAAATTCGTTTAGAGGAACACATAAGTTGTCCATATTAGGTATAAACACTTAGTAGTAGTTTGCCAATCTTAAAAAACTTTATAATGAAGAGACGTTTTTGGGAGCTGGCATGTCCTTGATTGTGGTAGCCTGTTCTGGGTCTAGCCTTCTACTGTCTTTGTTGATAATATGCCCCAAGTATTTAATCTTCTTCATAAAGTAGTTGCATTTTGATTCTTTCAATTTGAACCCGTACTCCTGAATTCTTGAGAAGACTTTATGAACATGTTCCTTGTGTTCTACATTTTGGCTGTTTATTAATATGTTGTCCAAATATGCAAATTACAAGGTCAAGCCCGCTCAGCATAGTGTCCATTGCTTGTTGGAAGAGTGCCAGCATGACCTTGATCCCGAAAGGTAGACGTTGGAACTTGTACAATGGTTGTTGATACAGAGCAACTTAGAACATTCTTCCTCTACCGGTATTTGAAGACATGTGTCACTGAGGTAGATTTTTGAAAAAAATTTTCCTCCATTTATTTTGACAAAAATTTCATCTGTGCTTGGTAAAGGATAGTGATAGTCTTTGAGTACAGCATTAAGCCCTGTTGAGAAATCTTTGGAGACCCGGATCTCTTTTGACTTCTTTTTCACATAGATGGTTGGTGAAGCCCATTGACTGTACTCAATTTTTGACAAGACCCCGGTTCTTTCTAGTCTATTGAGTTCTTCATTTATTTGTGGTAAAGAGGTGAAAGACACATTTCTTTTTTTCTTAAACACTGTCATCTTTTAACTTGAATTTTGCCGTCATCTTATTACACAGACCAAGGCCCCAGAAAAAACTTCCAGAAAAGTTTCTTTTAAATCTTTTATTAAATTTTTTGCTTCGGTGGTCAGGTTTTTTGAGTTTTTTTGCAAAATGAATTAATTGGCATGTCCCACAACTGAAATATCTCCATCCAGTTGGTGCCAAATAAATTTTCTGTATTCTTTAATACATACATTTTTAGTTTTAACGTCCTTTCATGAAAAGTTACATTTGTGATGAGTTCTCCCTCAAACTTGATTTTCTCCTCTGTCACAGACTTGGCCATTTTATTAGATCTTAGCATGGTTGGTTTTCCCAACTTTTTCCAACTGCGTAGATTTATCATTGTCAAATCTGACCCAGAATCCAACTGTAATTATAATCTGTGGTGTATAAATCCTCCTATCGTCTAAAATAGGAAGCGAAAGTTATATCTTCGTTCGGAGAATATGCAGAATTGTCTATTTCACCCCAGCCGAGGCCGACGACTACGATCGGTAGAATAAAACTAACCTGTCTCACGACGGTCTAAACCCAGCTCACGTTCCCTATCAGTGGGTGAACAATCCAACGCTTGGCGAATTCTGTTTCGCAATGATAGGAAGAGTCGACATCGAAGGATCAAAAAGCGATGTCGCTACAAATGCTTGGCTGCCACAAGCCAGTTATCCCTGTGGTAACTTTTCTGACACCTCTCGGAGGAACAGAGCTCTCCGCTCGGAAAGGATCGATGAGCCACGCTTTTGCGGTCCGTATTCGTACTGAAAATCGAGATCGATGTTTTGTGAGAACACATTTTCGTTTTCACTAATTTGCCCCCTGTTTGTCAGTTAAAGCAAGTTTCTTTGCTTTTGTTGAGTTTGAAGTAGAATTTCTTTTTTTGTTGCCTGATTTCCGTTTGTTTTTGCAATGTGAGACTTTCTTTTTGAATTTCAAGCTGTTCTTTTTCAGTTTGTTTTTGAATTTCAAGTCGTTCTTTTTGTATATCTAACTGAAGTTGATCCATTCTTTTTTGCTGTTTGAGTCGTTTTTCTTGCCATTTTAGTTCCTGTTAATTTTGTTGTTCATATTGGAATGTAAGAAAATCGAGCAAGGCAAATTTGAACTCGTCCATGTTTGACTATGTCTTTTTAGGATTAAAATGAAATAGAATTTAATTGTGAAGAAAAAAAACAAAATAACTTAAATTTCTTACTCACTCAGGGAAATAAGAGTGCTCTTTTTTTCTCTGAGAGACATGAATTCTCAGAAAGTTTGGTTTAAGTTAGTTACACTTTTTTTTCCGTTCAGTTTCCTTTTCTGGATTGCCAAGTAGAGTAGAACCAATATTGACAACTTCCATGTGATCCTTTTGGGGTCCTCAAGGGTCCTTAAGGGTCCTTGTTGCCAAATTGTTGTGGCCTTGTTGGGACCAGAAATAAAGACACAAAGAGAAGAATTAACAAATATATTAACAGAAAAACAGTAATACAATCATATACAAATGAGCAACAATGTTAAGTCTGACTGTCAGAGCTAACTTCTGGAAACTATCCTTTCTAAAAGCAATACCTGCTTTTATTTGTAATTGGAGAGAGTCCATATGTGTATGGGTAATTTACCATAACAGAGTGAATTGCTTGTTTCATGGATTTTAGCCCTCCCCTATAATCCTGTGCCAAATCAAATACTAAAATCAGACTGAGATCCTTGAAGCAATACTTAGAGAACAAAAACAACCATCTGTAAATAAAAACAATTATAAGTGCTTCTTCTTGTATGTACATTGTTCCTTCAGGGCATAGGTGAGTATGGCCCGCCACATCTTCCTCTCCCCTATAACACTTAAGAAGTTTTGTATTTTTGTTATTTCTCCTAAACCCTGTTCTGTCATCCATTTACTCAAGCCCATCAAGTATGTTAGGCACCAGTTTTCACTGTCCCACTTGTGTTATTATCGGGGGAGTATGTTGTGGCTTTGTTGGGGCCAGAAATAAAGACACAAAGAGAAGAATTGAGTTAACAAATATATTAACAGAAAAACAGTTATACATTCATATACAAACGAGCAAGAATGTTAAGTTTGACTGTCAGAACCGACTGCTGGAAACTACACTCTCTCTAAAAAGCAGTACCTGCTCCTATTTATAGCTGGGAGGGTCCATGCAGGCAGGGTTAGATTACCATAACACCATGTATGCCAACATATATGGTATACAACTGGCATATAGATAATTGGTTCAATAACATTGAAAGCTTAAGGGACCCTGTTATATAAAAAAAAAAAAAAAAAAAAAACAGTTTTTGGATAGCATATCAAGAAGGTTTGTAGAATTTAACACACAAAGAACATACTGAAGGCAAAAGGGAAACAGAAAATGACCTAGTTTATGCAAATGGGTGGCAGAGAAAGGGTTAAGAGTAATGATAAGGGGATAAATGTTGCTTAGAGCTACAAAGGACAGGAAGTTGTGGAGAGTCATATCATGAAGAGACATGGCACGTAAAATACGAACTAAGTAACTATAATAACAAGCATATTTTCACCATTGAAAATCATTTTTATTTTTTGCTGCAATACATGTCTATCCTGGCATTGTTAATTTTATAGCAGATAAACCCACACTTGCAAGGCGTGTCAGAAAAGAAACCGGTCTGAAGTTACCAAAAATTATGTCAAATGCAAACTACAAGTTTTCTCTTTCAAAATGACCCCTCCAATTCTAATGTATTTTACCATCCTTCTCTGCCACACCTCCATGCACTCCTGGAAGGATTTTTCTGGGATTCATTGCAGCTCAGTTGTCATGGCCCCAGTGGCGTAGCTAGAGTAAACGTCACCCGGGGCGGTCCGCTCAAATGTCACCCCAATGACCCCGATTCACCCTCTGCTGAATGTTTAGCCGTAGCTAAATTTTCACAGATGCTCTACCTCTACTTTACTCTACTGACCGGTACGTTACTGTTTACATGTATGATCCAAGACAAAATCGAATACAACAAAATAATCAGTTCAAATCAAAAGCTGAAAACATTGCTATTTTTCCTACTCACAAATTTCCCGACAATTTATTAGAAAATTTCTGACGGAGAGACAAAACTGGGGGGGTCATAAATTATTTCTGGGGGGTCATATGCCAGCCTGTGAAACCCTGTGTCTCCACCATTGTTTTCAGACTATTTTTGGAACCTTAGCCTGGTTGAAAAATTTTGTTATGGGTGACATTGTGTCACCCCTCCTGTGCTTGCATCCGGGTGGTCCAATCCCCCCGCTATGCCACTGCACGGCCCTCTTGATGGCTTTCACATCTGGAAAACAGGTCCCATTGATGACCACATACCCAAATCTTTGCTGATAATCTTCCAGAAGCTGTCATGGTTAATGCCCAGCTCACTTGCAATCAGTCAAACAGTCAGCCGATGATTGGCACATGCTCAATGTTAGCCTCAGTCCTGCTTACTGAAAGGCCTTTCACTCCTGGAATTGTCTTCCACATCCTCACATCCCTCTTTGAATCTCTTGTAAACCTGGGAGTGTGACATTGTTTCATCTCTGTACACTTGTTGCAGTAGTCCAAGTGCTTCTGGCAGTTTTCCCCAGTCAGATCAGAATCTTCAGGTTGGTTCATTGCTCTGTGCTTGATGGCCTAAAATTGAGGATCTGTTAATAAAAGCATGTGAATAAACATACAGTGGCTACAGAGAGCTGAAATTGCAATTATATACTTCCTGGATATTACATCACACAGTGAACCCTAACCCTGCTAATCCTTACCCCACTCATAGCTCACTAAGTCCTGTTACTTTTCTGACACACCTCTTTGCACAGTAATTATCTTTTTCAATAGTTTGGCAATAAATATTGTTTCTTTGGTACAATATTCAAAATGTTTGGTGAAATGTTTGACATTTATTCTCAAGTCAAGTTTGGCATTCAGTAGCGTTACTCATTAGCAAGTTTCTGATGTGTCTGATCTGTGACAAATTTTTTGTTCAATTTGGCACCAGTCTTTTGGTTAAGCTTGTCTATCTTAATTTTCAATTCTTGGTGTTGATTCCTACCCACTCATATCAAGTGCTTATTTAGTACTCTTCAGTTATTGCTAACCCCATTTCCAATCCCAACCCAGGGATTGAACTCACAATTCCTATGTCACAAAAGTCATGAACCATCATTTTAATTCACTAGTCTATTGTCTTGTGGGACAATTTCAAGTGGATAACTTGGAGCCTCCAAACATGACCAGTCAATGTGTACTTAAACTCATTGGAAATGGGACGAGCATTAACTGAGCAGTACAAAATAAGAACTTGATGAGATATCCCTACATAGCAGAGCAAGAACAATCTATGTCTGTAGAATAAGTGGTTCAGTTTTGTTATGGTCCGGTTCCTTGTACCACGGTGATAGTCCAAGGCAGAACCAATAAAGAAGAACTCAAATATGGATATGGAATAACACAGATATATTACAAACAGGAATATATACAAAGAAGTAGAAAGTGTTAGTACGAACAATCAGGTTTAGTAGTAATTGTCTGAACGCAACTCTGTTTCAGACTGCCTCTGACTCAACTGACTGACTCGCTTGCTCTGACTGACTGACAGACTTCTGACGGACCCCACTCCAGACTTCAGACTGAACTCTCTGATTCCTCTTGAGGCACAGTTTTTATTACGTATGGAATAGTCCATTATGTTATTATGGGTAAAGTCCCATAACAAGTTTGAAATTTCTTGAAGATTACGCAGATCAACAAACATCTGATGAAGGCTGAAAGGCACAACAGCTCAAATGTTGTGATAAGAGATTAAAGATGAGGACAGTAATCTGCATATAAATGATAATTCCTGATCCCAGAAATTAAGAAAAAAATTTAAATCATTTATATTCATATTAATTCTGTGTGTCATCAGTGGACAAGAATGTCTTAGAGAAGTTTTTAAAAAAATATTTTAACATGATTTTGATTTGTAATCATAACTTAATCATTTAGAATCATATATAGGGTGCAATGGATAAATTGTCACCTAATTATACGAAAATGACACTGACATCTCATTTTAACAGATATTTTTCTGTAATTTTGGTAAATATATCTTGAAGAATAAATTTATTCAATACTTGTACTACTACTACTACTACTCTGCACACCTGAAGCCATACTTACTGCAGAGTTCTCAATGCATTCTGCGGGCTACTTTGTCATGACCATCCACAAAAAAAGACAACTTGCTTGGTACATTTTTTTCTAATTTGCCCTGCCAAGTATTGATACCTTACTATATTTTCCTACTTTGACTTCACAATCCCCAAAGTATCCTTAGTGATAATTTGTTTGTTTGTTTGTTTGTTTTTTCTTATTCTTTCTCTTCTGCTTATTCTTTTTCTTTTCTTATTCTTTTTCTTTTCTTATTCTTTCTCTTCTGCTTATTATTATTCTTATTTTTGTTATTCTTCTTTTTTATTATTTATCTGTTTTCTTTTTCATTCTTCTTTCTTCTGATTCTTCTTTTTCTTCTTCTTCTGATTCTTCTTTCTTCTTCTTCTGATTCTTTTTTTTCTTCTTCTTCTTCTTTTTTTTCTTCTTCTGATTCTTCTTCTTTTTTTTCTTCTTCTTCTTTTTCTTCTTCAAGATTCTTCCGATTTTTCTTTTGATTCTTCTTTTTCTTCTTCTTCCAATTCTTCTTTTTCTTCTGATTCTTCTTCTTTTTATTCTTTTTCTTCTTCTTCTGATTCTTCTTTTTCTTTTTCTTCTACATATTTTTTCTTCTTTTTCTTATTATTCCTTTTCCTCTTATTAAATTTCATTCATTTGTATGTTCACACCTTATATCCAACGTTTAATATTGGAGATTGAGTGACAACAAGTCTCCTCAAGTTTCCAGTATCTTTTTTAGTCTTGTGATGTAGACAGTTTCAACTTTTCTGCAATTAATTGCATAGTTCTGAGTATATTAATTATAGTCACAATCCACACCTTCATATTCCACAGGTTTTTCAGTTCAGTGCAACATACTAGTATGTTCCTAATATTTTTGTTATCTTTCTCATCATCATAAAGAATGAATTAGGAAGAGAGCATCTACCATTCTGTTGCCATAGAAGTCCAGCTGGGTACTTCCATATCAACAGAATGGTAGATGTTCTCTTCCTAGTCCACTCTTTATCGGATGGCATAATCTGGTCTGGATCCAAACACCATTATTATTATTATTATTATTATTATTATTATTTGGTGTTTCCTATTTCTTTGTGTGTGAATTATTTGTATTTTATAAGAAAAAAAAATAGCTGTTTTTTTTTTCTTTTATTATTCAGGAGTATTTTCAAAGAGAAAAATAATTTATTCATACAAATCAACCACCCACACCTTCCAACACACACATGCACCCACTTAATTATTTTAATCAGATAACTTATATCACAACTTAAAAAAAAAACAACATAGCTTTTCCAGAAACTTATTTTTTTTATCATGTCTTATATTGGGAATATGTCTTGTTTAAAAGTTATGGTATTGATAATATTAGTCATTTCCCTATAAGGAAACATTCAGCATTCATTGACCAAGCAACCAGTACTACTTTTGGTTGAAATTTATAAAATCTTTTTCCCAAAACAATTTTTCAGGAAAATAGTTTTCTCAAGTCCAGTAGCTGTTATTGTTCTTACTAGTATTGATGGGGGGGTTTCCTTCCTAAATTTTTCTTCAAAGTAGTGTGGAATGTTAACATCTTAATTATTTCATTATTTTTCTCTTCAAGTTATATATGATATCCATTTTAGTTGTTGCTGTTATTGAAAGTCCTCAAGTGATGAAGTTTCTGTTATTTGGTACAGTTCTTTGCGATTATGTGTCTTTATGATTCTGTAGTGCCAGTCCACAAGGTTAAAAGAAGGATAGTCTTTGTCAAGGCCCACAGATTTCACTCACTCGAAGCCATTTTTAACCATTGATCTTAGAAAGCAGTTGTATAAAGCTGACAGTTGAGATATTTCTGAACAGGTTTGGTACTATACATGACATCCTTGTAAAAGTCTTGTTCTAATGTGGCTATTTAAGAACATGACTTGAGTTTTCAGGGTGATGTCTTGGTTTTGTAGCAATTTGTTGGTAAAAAAATGAAGATGAACAAAAAACCTAGTAAAAATTATAATAGTAATGCTTCATGTAAAAATTTTGCACAACTGAAGACTATTATATCTACTACTACTACTTGGAAGTCCTAAACAACAAAAAAAAAAAAAGAGAAAAAGACAGATTTCAATGTTTTTTTTTATCAAATAGAATTAGTTTTTTATGCTCTTATTCTGAACAGTGTTAACCTAATTTGATTAGTGTTATTTGTTTTTCTCTTATATTTTGTTTGTTTTTTTTACTATCTTTTATTTGTTTGAGATTTTACTGTAAATCTTTGGTTTCATTGTATTTGATTCTTTTTATGTTTTGTGTGAAAATAGGATAGCAAGAAATATTTTCAAAATTTTTATTTTTTTTTTTTTTTTTGCAAATTTAAGACTTCGACTTTTTAAAAGCAAACCTGAAGTGATATTTGAATGCAAGAAACTTCAAAGAATTTGGATATCAATTGATGGTTTTTTTTTTCATCTTCTTTATATTGATTTAATCATGATTAAATGAAATTTTAGATTTCTTTCTTAAGGTGAAAGTAAAAAAAAAAAAAATGAAACTAGCCCAACACCAGATTGATCTGCCAATCCAGAAGCACCTCCACATATCGAGGTCTTCTGTTAGGGGTGGATCCCATAACACTTCTACTTTTTCATATAAGTGGACTCTACCAAGTGTACCTGGACTGCTGCCGTTAAATACCCAGAGTCGCAGTCAGTGAGAGCAGTCATATGGTAGTCGGGTAGTGGTCGGTAGTCGACAGTCGGAGAGTGTGAGAATATACGAATGGAGATAGTGTGAGATAACCTCTTGTAGAAGTCAGTTACAAGCACTTAGACTCTAACGAAGTCCTACTTCGAGACTGTATATATCTATCTGTATTTGCTACTAACCACGTTCCTGGACTTACTAACAGTATTACTCTTTGTATGATTGTGCAAATACATTTTATTTCTTATATTTACTTATTGCGTTTGTCATTCCTTGGAGACCGAATTCATCTCGGAATCCACAAGAAGAAGTAATGAGGTTGTATTCATTGCTGCCTTGTTAGGTCTGCCATGTGGCTTATAGCATCAGGTATTCTCTAGCAGATACAAATCTGACTACTGACCAAGTTCAATGTTACTTGACTTTGAAACATTGGTTCTTGTCTGATGACCAATGTGATATGGCCATAAAGAAAGTGATATTTCTTGCATTTCTAAAAAATGTCAAGTTCTTATCTAATCTTGTTGATAGTTTCTTGGGAAAGTGAAATAACTTATACTGAAAACCAACATTATCCAATTTGAATTTCTGGGTTGAGGAGTTATCATTATTTACACTCTGCTATCCTTATCTTTATTCTGTGATCACAATGTTTCGGTTGTTGTACTCTCTGTCCTTCATCAGGTGTATAACGATTTGGGTAACATACAGGAAATTCTGAACCTTTTCAATACCTCCTGTGAGTGTTAAATCCTTCAGGCTCTCTTTCCTCAGTATGTATTCCAGAAATTTACCATGATTTTTTTTTTAAGTAAAAGAATCCCTTTTGTTCTTATTTTCCTTAAAACTTACTCATTGCTCACATGTTTTGTCTATGGTATTCTCAACATCCTTCTGTTGCCTAAATATTCTTCCTCTGTCCAACATTTACTGCCCTAGTTAAGGACAATGACTTCTTTTTAGCACAATGACAGATTACTTCTGGACAGTTTTGTCTACTCATTTTCTTTTACATGGTTTAGTCACCATTTAATATTGTTTTCAGGAACCTTTCAATGATGCTGCATATTGGGATTGCCTTCCAAGTCGATATTATCAAGGTTGCTTCCTTGACAAATCAACCATGGTGGGATTTTAACCCAAGTGTCATAGGTGGAATGCTAATGTTTAACAACTAAGTTAATTATGAAGAATTCTTCTTTTATATGCCGTGTCACTTCAAGACATAGGTGATCATAGACCTCCACATCTTCCTGTCCCTTGTAGCTCTTAATAAGTTTTGTCTTTTTAAGGAGTAATTTAGGCAAAGATTGGTTTTAAACTGTTATTTCTCAGGTACCAGGTTTTTATTCATAGTAATGTAATTAACAGGTAATCTTGCAATCCAAATTATGTTGCTATTGGCAATTTACAGAGTATACTCTTGAGTAAATATTATATCTAATTTAATATGTATGTCTGTAGATCAATAATTCTGTAGTATAATGAAAAAATATTTTACACGACAAATATTTATTTTACAATATAATCTACTTCGTTGTCAATGTACTTCTCTCAATGCTGAACATAGTGAAAGTTTCAAACTGAATTTTTGCAGTGAAAATTTCAGCTAATCATGATGAAGGCAGCTCTTAGAGTAATGCCTCTTATTTGTTTCTATGGCATCTACAACATATACAATATTTTTATATTAATGTGGATATCCCTCAGAGCTCTATCCTTTGACCTATATGGTTCCTAATTTTCATCAATGACCTTCTCGACTCTGTATCTATGCTGATGACACTTACTCCTATCTTAATAGCAAATCTCATAGGTTTGATAGGTCAAATTGGCAGCTGAACTCAAAAATCACCTTCACTCTGTTGTTAACTGGGGCAAGAAATGGCTTGTTAATTTTAACACCTCCAAAATGAAACTGCTCTCTTTATGTACTTTATTTTTTGCCTTCCATCAACATAGCTGATGCTAATCTCAAGGAGTGCATCTCATTGTGCTTTCTCCATTGTCATAAAGGGGAATGATTATATTGAATCAATTGCTAGCAGTTGAGGGTTACTCATAAAAAGGCTTATCACACATGTAACTGTGGCCACTGTTTAAATTCTGTCCTGTGCTCACATCCACTGTTTGGTTTCCATAAATGTTCAGCCAGTACCAATGAATGTCAGTTGGTGCAATTTTTTTCTGAATGGAAGCTTCAATGATGTGACCCTGCTTTTTGTGCACTTTCATGTCAGACGCCATTTTGCCAGACTGCTACTGAGTTGCTATCTGTAATAGAATAAAAACAAATTATTGTTTATTGGTTGAAAGATTCAATCTCTTCTGCTAAGCCACCCATATCCAGCATCTATTGTGGACTAGTCTAATAAAATGGAAGGTATTATTTAAGAATGACCCATGCTACATATTATAATTTGAATCTGAACTTGAGAGAATCTTAAGTTCTTGGGTTGGTCAGGAACTAGTACAACATTTTATATAAGTGCCATTTGATCTATTCACATATCTCTAATCTGAAATAATACATTTAGGTCAAATATAAACCCTTTCTTCTATTGTCCTATCACCAGATATAAAAGTATCTCACCACTGGCATACGATTGTTTGGTGAAAAAAAAGAGTGGATAAGAGGGGAATTGAACAAAGCACTCTCCCATAATTACCTTATCAGCATAAATGCTGTTACTCCATGAATCCTGTAAAATGTTTTTAAACTGTTCTGTCAGTCAGTGACTTGTTTTCTCAAAATTCCTGTTCATTTTGAGATTTTATGCCGCCACAGAAATTGATTGTTCAGAGACAGAAATTAATGGTAATATTAGCCCTTAGGAAACATTTGGCATTCATTGTCCAAGCAGCTTGTACTACTGTCAGTTGAAATTTATAGAATCTTTCTCTTTTATTTGAAGTAGTGTGCAATGTCAACATCTTTATTATATCATCGTTTTCTCTTTGAGTTACATTTGATAACCATTTTAGTTGTTGCTGCTGTTGGTAGTCCTCAAATGATGTGGTTTCTGTCATTTGGTAAATTTTTTTGTGATTATGTAGTGCCAATCCACTAGTTTTAACCATTGATCTTAGAAAGTGATTGTATACAGCTGACAGTTTACATATTTCTGAATGGGTTTGGCATTATACATGATATACATATGAAAGTCTTGATAAAACGATAAAATTTAAGAACATGACTTCTTTTAAGTTAATGTTTTGTTTATGTAGTAATTTGGGCACAGCTTATTCTAAATTCATTATAACTGATCTATATGACAAGGTATTGTTTATTATTTACTAAATCCACATTGAATTTTTCTGATTATAGATTTAAGTTAGGTTCCAACACTGTTTTCATTCTAATTCTAGACTGTAGTTTCTGTTTTGGAAAGTTTTATTTTGAATCTTATTTCTTGAAATACTGGGTAGAAGATGCTGATTTTCTGTTGAAGATCATTCTCATCACTGCTATAAATAGCTAGGTCAGTGGTTAAGAGCTTAGTTTTGGTATAAGGCCTCAAGTTTTGAGTACCCAATGAAAATCAAATTCACTCTACAAAAGTATTGACCTGCAAGACAAAATTACTGATTTGTCTCATTTATTACCAGTGATTTTATTTTCACAGTAGTCAGCTGAGAACATTTGAATTACAATTTGAAAGTGCTTGAAACCATTTATATTAAGTCTAAGCAGCCTCCCCTCTGTTAGCTGAAGGAATGTTTGCTGGGTCTAAATGTAATTAGTCTGATTTATATTACTGATTCTCTGGTACAGTTGTCTTTTAATTGTTGTGCACATAGTTTTATCCTTGATTGAGCTCTGAAGAGCTTGGAGTGATATTCTTTTTTATGTTAATATAATATTCTTTTCTTATCCTTGCCCTACCTCCCCATTTATTTCAACATATTTGTATAAATTATATGGTTATATACTTCTAAAATATCTGTTTTTAAATCCATATTAACAGATATACCATAACAAAGTGTACCTAAGTATAAGATCACATATTTAGAGCACCCAGTGTGGATGAAACTCAATACAATAGCAATGGTCTGTAAATTTAAATAATTTCTGAAAGTTATTAAATCATTGACCAATTTAAATTTATCAAAGACTTGGTAGTGAAATGACAAAGAATAATATATCCTAATTATTTCAGTAGATACTCTTAAGGTGAAGACATTATGTCATTATCACATTTAAGAACCCGCACATCTTGAAATTTCATATGCTCATGACAATGGAAGTGTTTATTTATACAGTGAATACATTTTGCATCTGCTGAAGAAAAAAACAAATCCATTCATACAATGATGGTGAAAGGTTGCTTTTCTCATTGAACAGTTAAATAATGGCAAATGTCTCATTGGTGGAATATTTGTTGTCAGGCCTAATGGACTGTAAAAAAAAAAAGCTGTGACATACAACTCTCATATTTGACAAAGGAGCCAATAAATTGAAATTAATGACATAGCGGATCCTTATCTCTATAAGTATCTGACAACATGACAGAAAGAGGAGAACACCCTGGTGAGGACACATGTGGGAAGGAGAGAGAATACTGTTCAGAACAGATGACACTACCAAAGGTCAAGACGGAGAAAACATTTTTTCTTCTTCTGCACTCTCTCCCTCAATGAAATATTTTCTCTGAATGTATTAATCATTACATCAAGATGTCACATCATTTCTAAAAGATATAATTCTTGCTTGTTGTGTCTTAGTGTTGTGTAGAAAGAAGACCAACCTTTTCTACACTAATTGTTGAGCATGAATTCGTCCATCCGCTATCTGCAAAGTGGATTGTTTGAGTTGTATGCATTGTCGCACTGAATTACAATATTCTCTATTACATTAATATTACATATTAATAATAATGTAAAATTAATATTACATTATTATTAATCCATGTCTCATGTGATTAAACCTGTTCTTCGCTCGACCTTTTGTTCCAATCTTTCCTTACAGTATTATTAACTAGAACTACAAGCTTTATGCTAACTTTATAACTTAGAAAAAACACCAAACATTATCATATAAATTCAAAAACATAAATCAAAAACATTAAAGATCATCAAATAAAGTTTAAAGAAATTAAGTACCATCATACAAATTAAAAAAATTGTCAAACATCACGATAAAAATAAAAATGTTAAACACCAGCATGTAAAAAAAGAACTATCATATAAAAAACAAACATTGAATGCTATCATATAAAAAACAAACATTGAATGCTATCATATAAAAAACAAACATTGAATGCTATCATATAAAAAACAAACATTGAATGCTATCATATAAAAAACAAACATTGAATGCTATCATATAAAAAACAAACATTGAATGCTATCATATAAAAAACAAACATTGAATGCTATCATATAAAAAACAAACATTGAATGCTATCATATAAAAAACAAAAAACTAAACATTGAATGCATTGAATCATATAAAAAAAAACATTGAATGCTAATAAAAAACAAACATTGAATGCTATCATATAAAAAACAAACATTGAATGCTATCATATAAAAAACAAACATTGAATGCTATCATATAAAAAAAAACATTAAACCTCACCATATTAAAAAACAAACATTAAACCTCACCATATTAAAAAAAACACATTAAACCTCACCATATTAAAAAAAACACATTAAACACTGTCATATAAAAAAAAATTAATTGTGAAGTGAGTAGCCAGGGTCAAATGCAAAATAAAGGACAGAACTGCCCAACAAAATTAACAAAGTTTGCAATAAAAAGGACACATGGCACAGTGGATAAAAGCGTTAGTTAGATCCAGTGACAGGACCCAAAAAGTATGAGTTCAATACCTGGTTAAGGCAGTGGAGATCTTGGAGAGGGGAATTAACAGGAGATAACTGACATTCATTAGACATTGCATGTGGAACTAGAACAGTCTACCCCAAAGGGTTCAGTTTCGACATTCCTGAAGAAGGTCGAAGCATACAACAGTCGAAACATTGTGATAAATATGGCAACAAAGATAAGGACGATAGTCCAAACAATGTAAATAGTGTACATAATACCTCATCTCAGAAATATAGACAGATACAGAATTAAGAAAGTTTGCAATAAAAAGAGAAAGGAACAGGGTAAAAATGAAATAATATCAGGTAAGCAAGCAAACGATTATATGCAAGGCCAATTAACATTAAGAAGGCTAAAAGTTCACAAACTAAGAATTGGTGTTGACATATAAAAGCAAGTTCGGACAAGCGAACATAGCGTTCTGTCTTCTAGACAAGGCAGATCATTACTGAGAAATGTCAAAGTGCAAACTGATCTATTTTATTGGCTAAGAAAAATATCCATGCATCCATTTGTGTATCTCCGCCTATAAAAGGGGAGGGGCAAGTGTTCTGCAGTCATTTCCATTAAAGATTGAAATCAACACCATAATAAAAAACACATTAAACACATCATATAAATAAAACACATCAAACACCATCCTATAAAAAATATAAAACCTCAGATAAATTAAAAATAACAATCAACTCATCATTTAAATAAGGTTGTTTATGATTCACTAAGGTTGAAGAATGGATGGACAGACACACACTGAGCTTTATTTATAGAGAAGGAAGGAAGGAGGAAAGTTTCAAAATTATTTAAAATCTTTTGACAGTATTGTCTGATTGTATATTTTTCTTGCATCTCCTCTGGTTTTCAGAGTAACCTTTTAGTAAAAAATCATTTTGAAATTGGAAATAAAAATTTGCCTGTAAATACATTTAAATGAATAGCTACTTTAGACACAATTTTGTATTCAAATTTCTTCTAGAAATATTTATAAGCTAACATGTGTCTTTTGTAGATATATTTTTTTAAATTCAAAGGAGGCTTTTGTTGAAATACTTTGAAGGTAGCACCTGCTTTCAGTAGATGTTTTCTAGGCAATTTCAATTTTAAACAGAAAGGAGACAATTGTTAAAAAAAGTCATAAGTCGAAATATGTCTTGAAATGCATATTTTGCAAGCTATTTCAGTTTTACATTCAAACGATATTCATCTTGAAATACTTATGAACCAGCATCTGCCTTCAACAGATAATATATTATTTCTGTTGTACTACTTATAGGAGACCTAACTTGAAATATTTTATTAATCATTTCATCCCAAGCAGGGAGATAATGCCACTAAGATTCAAGGGTTACTTTAGTTAGGAGAAAGAATATTAAAAGATTTCAGGAAGACAGAAGATGGCAATGGATGTTACATTCAAATTTTGAAAGTTTGTAGGTGGAAGGGAAACAATAAACTGTGTTTCATTCTGTGTCGTCTCTGGATTCCCACACTACTATATAAGATGGAATCTTTGAAAAGGATAATTTTTTTTTATTCATTTTATTAGGAGAGAATGGTGGCAGCTTCTATTCAAGGAGCCAGTGGGAACGCATGCTGCACATTGACTCAGTGTATCTCTGTGGCTGATTTTAACAGGTCGCTAACCTGGATGTGGGAGGCATATTGATGCTTCAGAATTCTTGTGGTCCTCTATTGAATTCACGCTGTTTTGGACGTATATCCAAAAACTAGGCAAAGGCAATCCATCGCTGTCAGAATACCATGCCTACAAAGCACTTCAACAAATCGCTGACCATTCCGGACCTGCCCTTTGCATCCTGGAAGAACTGGAAGTGGTAAGAAGTCCAAGAAAAGAAATTATTAGAATAGAACTTATGGTTACATTTGGCTGTTTCAACAGTAAAATGATATGATCTAAATTTATATGGTTAAAGTACCAAGGAGGAAAACTCATTAGAACAATTGGTATGAAAAACATATAGAAAAAATATTTTGCATACTATTTCAGTTTTAGATTCAAAGATTCATCTTGAAATACTTATTAGCCTGTATCTGCCTTCAACAAATTGTTTTTATGTTATTTCTGTTGCAGTTTTCATAGGAGACCTTCCTTGAAATATTCTTTTTAATTATTTCATACCAAGCAAAGTGATAAGGTCAGCTGCTATGAAAGTTGGTTCACTGTGTCAGGCGAAAAAATTTTTCTCTCCAGAATCTATCTTGCATATCTATAAGTTTACCGTTCGCTTCATGCTTAGAATATTGCTGACACATATGGTCCAGTGCCCCTGCTATTTACCTCGTGCTCCTTGATAAGATCCACAGAAGAATCAGCAATATTATTGATCCTGATCTTGCATCTCAGCTTCAGTCATTTTTCCACTACTGTAAGGTTGCCCCTCTGTCTTTTCTATAAATACTTTCATGGTAATTATTTCAGCTCTTCGATATGATATCTTGACTTTATGAATTTAAGCGCAGTACTAGACTGAAATCATGATCTCATCAATTTACAGTTGAGCTGACTAGATGTAGCCTGTAAGTTCTATGTTAAGAGTTTCTTCTCTCACACTTCTTACTTGTGGAATGCTGTTCCAGCTCCATGCAGGAAAGCCAATTTTAATCTGCAAAAATTTGAATGCAATGTCAATTGCTATCTACTGTTCTCGTAAATACTCACTTCTCTTTCTGCCCATCATGTCACCCCTTGTGTTTTAGTGGTGTTACTGCTTTGCATGAGTGATACCAAAAAAACAAATTCAAGGAATTACTGAGAGTGGAAGAGAATGAGAAGACTTTAGTGAAGAGAAAAGAAATTAAAAGAATAGGTTTCAGGAAGACAGAAGGTGATTTAAATTTTGGAAGATCATAGTTGACGGGTCAGCAAGATTCTAGAAGTGAGTCTCTAGTGGATTTTCATTTTTACCTTTTTGAAATGCAAGAAACCATGAGAGAGTTCCACATTTGAGAAGTGTGAGAAAAGAAACTATTAGAGTAGAACTTATGGTTACATCTGGCTGTTTCAACAGTTAAACAAGAAACCTATTTCTTAATTTAGTACCATGCTTAATTTCATGTGGTTAAGGTACCAATGAGGTGAGCTCATTAGAACAACTGTTATGAAAATATTTATAGAAAAGAATTCGGGAAGCTATGTTATGGCAGTGGGAAAATGACTCAAGCAGAGATGCCAGGTCAGGACTGATAACATTACAGACCCTTTGGAGGATTTTGAGAATCTCAAGATATATAGCCACAACACCAAAGTAGATGTGGCAGCAATATTCAGTGCACATACAATGGTAGATTTATAAATGTCCAAGATTAATTCTGAGGAGAAAAATTGTCTGGCAGACCTAACAATTTATTCAATATAATCATTTACACTATTTAAATTATTCTTACTATTGTCCTCATCAACCGTTGTACACTCCAGCCTTCTTCAGGTGGTTGGAATGTCAAACTGAACCCTTTATTTCACTCACTGGGGTAGACTGTTCTAGTTCTACATGTCATATCTAATGGATGTTACTTATCTCCTGTTAATTCATCTCTCCAAGTTCTCCATTGCCTTAACCAGGTATTGAACTCACACTGTCACTGGATCTAAGCAATGCCTTTATCCACTGTGTCATGTATCCTTAAGGACATCTGTGTATGAATTTCTGGGACTTAATGTCTTTATAATCATTTTTTACCAGTGCTCATATTGCAATTTTTCCTGTTATCATTGCATATTTTTTACCCGAGCTCATATTGCAATTTTCATTGTTATTGCATTTCTCTAGCAGTCCTTATTACTGGTTCCCATATTGTATTCATTTCTATGCATGGTCGGCTCAGGAGATTTTCGTGGCCTAGCATATGTGCTGATTCCTTAAGTTTACGAATTTTCCAATGATGTTCTTTGTCTATGATTTCAACCTGATCCCACAGAGGGTGGTGATCTCCCTTATCTCTCCATATGTGGTCAGCCACGCCTGATTTTTCCGCTTCCCCTCGTGTTACAGCTTTTTGGTGTTCTTGAAACCTTACCTTATTTCGCATATATTTTGTAGAACATAGTGAACATCTTAAATTGTAAGATGCATTCTTGACATATTATTCATTCGTTCATAATGAAAAACCAAATGGCACATTTAACAATTTTATATCTCATAATCCTTATCAGATTATTATTTGGTTTGTAAGGAAGGTTCGTGTGGCTTCTAAATAAATTTAATATTCCACAAAGTGTGAGAACCTTCCTTCTATTCAGTTTCTTTTTCTTAATGCCCTGACATGGTTGCAGATGTTACTTTTCAACCAAATTTCAATATGTGACCACATAGGGTTTACTTTCATAGCATAATAAATTTTATATATATAAAAAAAAAGTCTGTGTATATTATCAATGAAATAATCAAAATTAATGCTCCTCTGGTATTAAAAAAAAATGTCTCAAAATATATTCCACTAGTAGAACAATGGACAATTTAATTGTGGATATAGAAAGGAAATCTTCTAAAATCTATGCTCGGGAATATATATTAATAAAAATTATATAGTCTTCTTCAGGAATCTCACTACTATCATTGTCCCATAATAGTTGTTATATATGCATATATATTTTGTACACTAAATATAATAAGTATTATAGCAACAGAGATAAGTATTATTTTATATAGTCTGGAAGCCCCGTTGTCCCCACTGTTTGTCTTAAGGTCCTTGACAAAATCCAGAGATGGATATGCAATGTGGTTGGCTCTGTTCTGGCATCTCATTTACAGTCGCTCTCTCACAGATGTGCCGTTGCCTCCCTCTAGCTTTTCTACGAATACTTTCATGATAACTGCTCAGATGAGCTACTTTTGCTAGTTCTCAAATTGCATGAATTTAAATGTGCCACTAGGTCGGCATCTCAGTCACACACTTTCACTGTTAAAACGGTTAAACTCTTCTACTCCAATGTACTGGAGTTGCTAGTTATGTCAAGCTGAAGCGGTACGTAAGAGTGCATGAAGAGAAAGTCACTTTCAAGACTCTCCAAAAGTCTTTTGTGTGTCACATGTAAAAATGTATGCAGGAGTGAGACTGGTTTGCAAAGTTATCCCACTCAGCTTAATGTTGAAGAGATGGACTTCTGTAAATATATGAGAGATGTTTCAAATATATAGAGCTCTACATTCTTAATGACAGGCCATCAGCAAAATTTATTTTATTTGCCAACAAGCTCACCTTGACAGCATTTTGTCTTCAAGACACTTTCTCACTCAGAAATTTTTACTTCTTAGGACCTCACACCTCATTCTGTAACCCTTCTAAAGCAGTGTTTCTCAATTAGTGTTCCTTGAAGCCCTAGGGTTCTACAAGAAGTCACTAGGGGTTCCATGAGAAATGGTGATAAATAGGTTAATGTATTTTTGAGTCATTTTTATTATTTGTAATTTTGCCATACATGTATGGTATATTGTTGTTAAAAAAACCTTGCTTATTATAATAAAGGCATCAAACTCTTAGGGAACATATTTAAGGATGTTTATATTATGGTCGTATGAAACAACCTTTACTTGTTAACAGACCAGACCTGTATGTGGCAGATTCATTAAGTGATTCACTCAAGTACAGGATGCATGCATGGGGTGCAGGTCGACTTAACACTGACCAATTCATCTCAGTGATGGCTCACTACCAGCCTACTTGGTGTGAAGACAACACAGTGACATGAAAACTATGAAATTTTTTCAGTGAATTTAAAAAAAAAAATGAAAGTAATTTATTAAGAATCATTTTTTTAAATACAAGATTTATTTTTAATTTAAAAATTTATTTTTATTTTTATGCAATTCCCCCTAAAATATTCAGTTGGAGTTCAAGATTTGACAATAAATAATCTTTTTTCTCATTGATTTATCATAGTCAAGTAAATGGATTTAAAATAAAGCAAAGAACTTATATATGTGTGTGTACACAACTAAATTCAATTCTGCAAATTTCTGAAGGATTTTTCTATGCTTTCATTTTTGTTACAAGTGTGGTAGAGAAATAAATAAATAACTCAATGACATGCAAAGTATGAAATTTTTTCAGCAACTTTTTAAAAACAAATAAAAGTAATTTATTAAGGCTCATTTTTTAATATATGACTTTATTGAAAATTTGTATGCAATTCCCCCTAAAATATTTAGTTGGAGATGGTTGTGAAAAAGAAGAAACAATCTGCAAAATTCTTTCATCTGCTGTCATAGACTTCTTCATTCTTAGGGTGAGGGAGGTGACCTCCAATTAATTGCTTGAAAAATGCACCTTGGTTTCTTTGCACCTTTTGCAGCCCCGTAATTAATCTCTATATTGCGGGGTGCTCCTTGTGCAGTCTTCTATTTGTATCAGCATGGCTATTTGTCTGATCTTGAAAATTAAAACACTAGTCAGCAAAATAAGGCTGTTGTAACTAATAAATCACTAAGACAAACAGTCAAACTTTCAAAATCTGTATGACCCAAAGCTGATCTAAGTGATACGTACACTATGACAGCAAACACTGGTCTGAAGCTATGAATTTAACACCAGCATTGAGTTGTCCTTCTTCTAAGTAGGTTGGTGGTTAATTAGCCAGTGTTGAGTTGCATGGTGTTCATATATTATATGAACTTTAATAAAAATATAAAAGAAATATTAATAATTTTTATATACTGTATATACTTGTGTAACATTTATTTTAAACAACAGTTGTACTTTTTCACTACAGTAAATGAATATATAGTTTGATCAACGGCGTAGCCAGGTGAGGCAGTACATATAATAATTTTATATCTCATGTATGATGTGACCCCTTTAAAATTAGCTTCAAAATTAGGTTTTCAAAAGTTGCATGATATGCAAGTATATAGACAGTAATAATTTTTATGTAGGGGTTACCTGAGACATGAAAACTATTTTTAAGTGTCCCACAAAGGTAAAAAGGTTGAAAAACACTGCTCTAAATACCTACCTTGTATTGGGTGAACTTTAAAAAAGAGATCCAGGGTTTGATCATTGCAAATGAAAGGCTGTCATCATGGCAGCCATCTTGCCTACAGTAATATATTTCTTGTGGCAAGACTTCAATTTCTGTTTCTGAATTTCATTGGTTATCCACAATTGCTTCTGAAATATAGATAGACAGATAATGTATTGGTAATTTTACTTATAAAAAAGTAGTGTTGATTTTTGTTTGTGGGTTCACTATTTGCTCATAGCTAGGACCCCTAACAGGCGTTACCACCCCAGATCAGAGTGGACCTGGGGACAACGGCAATTAAGAGGTGGTTCCACACTACTCAAAAACTTCAATCGTTCGATCAGAGGCCTTGCTGCCAGATGTAATTTATCATCATACCCCAGACAGAATCCTGGTAGGACTTCTCCAACAATAGCAAGGGCAAAAACAGTATTGTTTGGTCATGTTTTGGGACAAGTGGAAATTTTGCCATTGTTCCTAAGTAGGAAGCACATCTCAAAAACAAAACAGTGCCAGCAGCGTACAACATGGTCAGACATCATCAATACATGGACTTGTAAAAGCATGTGAATATTAGTCATGATAGCAAGAGATAGATACAATATCCCAAATAAATTATATCACTTAATCTTTAATCCTCTACGTTGAGAGGCTCTCGGGCTTTCTACAATGTGAACATTACTATAAAAAAATGGTTCAGCAGTTTTCAGACAATACATGCTGATGATGTGTATGCAACTGAAAAAACCCGGATGTTTTCAGGGTCAAATGCATTCCATTTAACTTACCATATATACTTGTGTATCATGTGATTTTTGAAAACCTAATTTTGAAGCTAATTTTAAGGAGGTTGCATCATACATGAGATATAAAATTAGTGTATGTACTGCTGGCCCTGACTATGCCATTCATGAAACTATATATCCATTTACTGTAGTCAAAAAAGTATAGCTGTATTTAAATTAAACATGATTTTGATATCCAATAATAATGCATGTAATATTCATATATTAGTATTGTATTAAAAAATACAAACATAGTGAATATACATCTTTTCCATTGTTTACGTTTATAAGATGTTTAACTGTTTCTTGTTTATGGCTGTAGGCGTTTATGCAACAAGTATAGCGTTACTAATGATACTTTTATCATTCTCTTTTATTTCTTTAACTTATTCAACTAGAAGATGGGATAAAGAGATAGGGGAAAAGAGGTTAGGCTATTCTAATTTGGCCTCTCAAAAAAAAGAACTTGCATGGTACACGAGATACATGAATAATCATTTTTTATAAGTGAAAATTTGGGAGTCGCACAATATGTGAGATTGCAAGTATATATAAACGATATATAAGAATTGATTAGTAATTCCTATTTTATGAGATAAAATTTCATAAAACTGCAACATGACTTGTACTTTTGTTTTCAATGTACATTGTTAGTTGAAAACCTATTTGATGGTATTTTGCACCCCAAGCAAGACAATAAAGCCACTAAGGTGCAAGGGTTTACTGAGTGAGAGAATAGAAAAAAAAACAAAACATGATTACAGAGAGAGAACAAAAAAACAAAAAAAAAATACAGGAATTAAGAAGACAGAAGATAATGATTGATATTGCATTTAAATTTTTGAAGATCAAAAAGCTGGAAGAGAGTTCCATAAGTGAGAAATGTGACAGAAGAAACTATTAGGACATAACTTACAGTTACATCTAGCCATTTCAATTGTAAAATGATGAGACCTAGCTGCCAATCTAGTACTGCACTTAAATTCATAAAGTCTAGATACCATAGAGGAAAGTATCGGATGTCCAGAAATTGCTGTCGCTTTCTGTCGGCAATACGTCTAGTCTTGCCGAAGCCTAGAAGAGCAGTGCTCTCCCACGTCCACTCACCTGGTTTTTAATGGGTAGCAAATGCAAATAAGTCTGCAGCATAAAAATGGCAGTAGGCATACACACGCGCGACCGACTCTCAGAGAATGGTTCAACACGCGAGGCAGCGAATTCGCTTTGCTCCTGGTAAGTCACTGTCACTTCTGTTACAGAAAGTGATATTTATTTTGAAAAATACAAAAATGTGGCACAAGGCCAAAAGTGGGGATACGAGAAGGTTAGTCTTCAATCTGTTTTATTTTAAAGTGAGCTAGCCACGGTTACTGACTTAAACATATCACAGTATTCCTTAGACCAAAACAAGACATTCCTACTTACCATTCTTACTACAGCCACCTCTATGAAGTCATAAGTAGTGCCCATATCTACAATTTGTCTGGTGAGGTGGGGGATAAAACTAAAAACTTTTAAAAATGAAACCCCAAAGAATATTTATAATGGTTACCATAGAGTAAAGTTCATCCGAACAATCACCATGAAGGTATTTATAGAAAAGGCACAGGGGAGCTATGTTACGACACTGAGAAAGTGACTGAAGCTGAGGTGCCAGGTCAAGACCAATAACAGTGCAGATTCTTTTTTGTATTTTATGAGGCATCTTTAAATACATAGCAGAAGCACTAGATCAATATTTAAAGCATGGATGAATAGGAAACATATAAATATAAGTATAGATAGCTCCCCCAATAAAAATACATACCACTTCAAATTTTATTATAATACATGATAATATGTTTTTAGATTGTGCAATACTGCACTAGAAATAATAAAATCCTGTTATGTTTGGTTTAAAATAAAATTAACTTTCTATATGAATTTCTCGGATGAGGAGTTATCATTATTTACACTTATATTGTCTTATTCTTTGTTGTTATCACAACATTTCAGCTGTTGTACCCTCTGACCTTCATCAGGTGTATGTTGGTCCAGGTAACCTACAAGGAATTCTGAACTGTAACCTTTATTCAATCAATTGGGATAGACTGTTCACATTACACTGCCCACGTCTAGGGATATCTCGTCTAATTCTTATTTTTAGTACTGCTCAATTATTATTATTCCATTCAGTCCAAGTACACACTGCCCGACCAAGGAATTGAACTCACAATTACTGTCACCGAATTCATGAATCAGTGTTTTAATCTACTATCACTTGTGTATGCATTGCAAGGGCTACCAGCTGATTAGGCAATTGGTGATATCATGGGTAGGTTGATTAAAAAAATATATAAAAAGTTTCATTCACTCTAATGGTTACATATCTAGTGACACTGCAAATGATAAAAGCATATATAGAAATTCACTGGAAATTATATAGATTTAAATTATTTTTTCTGATACCTATTTCTGATTATATTTAGCTTTAGGGTGTAATCTAAGGCAATTAAATTAATCAGTAACACACTTCATTTGAAAAACTACTAATCCTGGAATTATCAGATTAAAGTACAGATTAATCCAGTTAAAAACTTACTATTTATGCTTACTGTTTGACAAAGTTTGCATGAATATATTTGTATATGTGTATGTATGCATATGAAGTATTTATCAACATACATTAAAGAGATAGTATTATCTATGAAAAAGGTTTCAATATTAATTCTAATATTAGCCATTTCCTTGGAAACATTCAGTATTCATTGGTTGAGCAGCCAGTGTGACTCAATTTATGCTTTTCTTCCCTCCCTGGCCATCAGGCTGGGAATAAAGTGTAGTATCTGTTCTCTTCATATCTAATGATAATATTAGCTATTTCCTTCTAAGGAAACGTTTGACATTCATTGGCTGAGCAGGTGGTGCCACATCCAGTTGAAATTTATAAAATATCTTTTTATTTTTATTTTTTTTAAGGAAGATACATTTCTCAAACTACTGTTATCGCACTTACCAGTATTGATGGCGGGGTTCTCAACATCTTGTTTATGTCATTATTTTTCTCTTTGAGTTACATGTGCTATCCATTTTAGTTGTTTCCACTGTTGAAAGCCCGCAAGTGATGTGGTTTCATTTATTTGGTACAGTTCTTTGTGATTATGTGATAACCTATCCATACCAGGTGGGCTTTTGCTGAAAATAACTAGAAATATTTTGGTGGTTTGAATTTTGTCAAATTTGACTAAAGACAAATGTTTGATTTGCTATTTTTGTTCCTTCAAGTAATTTGCTTAGAGAAGGTCATTTTTGGAGTTATGAATTGACAGAAAATAGAATTGTTTAGAGATGATCATTTTTAGAGGTGTGAATCGACAGCAAATATAGTTGCTTAGAGATGATCATTTTTAGAGGTGCGAATCGACAGCAAATAGAGTTGCTTAGAGATGATCATTTTTAGAGGTGCGAATCGACAGCAAATAGAGTTGCTTAGAGATGATCATCTTTAGAGGTACGAATCGACAGAAAATAGAGTTGCTAGGAGATGACCATTTTTAGAGGTGTGAATTGATAGAAAATAAATTTATTCTTAGCATAGCTATTTGGCTAATTGATCATTTTTGATTTGCACGTTAATTATCCAGTAAATGTGAAACTTCTACAGAACAAGTAGTTCTTTGACCAGGGCTGGTGTGTACTATCCCAGACCAGAGGAGCCTTAGCCTGATTGGGGGGCCCCAGGGAGTGCTTTTTGACCCTCGCTATCTTATCAACATTTGTTTTTTGCTACCTACATTTATATATGTTTTAAATTAAACTAAGCACAACTGACTATTAAAAGATGAAAAAGTTTTGTCATTCTGGGTTCTTTTTTTCTGCCCAATTCCATGAATTTGTTTTGCACATGCTAAGTCTTGAAAAAACACTATATAAAATTTACTATTTTTTATTAATAATGTTGTATGTGTTTAAATTATTCAACTTTTTAACAAGAAAAAACAAGTTGATGTTAAAAATTGCTGCAAAGCAGACATTGTTGATTTATTGAAGATGGAATGATCTATTATGACATGTCTCTAATTTGTATTTATTTTCAATTTTTCTAGTTGAATTGTTCACCTATATTGCACATGATCCATTATTGTACGTAATTCAGTTGCAGTAAAATTTGTATTCATATAAATGCTACCTTATGAAAATTGAAATGTAGTAGAGAGTAAGGGGTCGCACAAGACTTTTGCACCGGTCCTGTCTTTGACTGCTATGAATGGTTCCATTTTTGGAGGAAACCTGCTTATGACTGATGAAGCCAATACAATAAAGGCATCAGTATAACTGTTTTTACTGAAATTTATATTTTATGATTAAATTTTCTACTCAAAACCATCCTGGATATGACAATAAACTACATCTGTGTCCTGGGTAAGATGATAAACTACATCCAACAACAAGGTCTCTGATCAGGAGGTTTTGAGGAGCATGGAACCACCTCTTAATTGCTGGTGTTCTCAGGTCCACCTTAACCCAGGGTGGTAACATCTTTTAGGGTCCCAGCTATGGGCAAAATAGTTGACTCCCAAAATGTGGTCAAAACACTATGAAAGTGTAAAAATAGGTTTTAATACCAGCAACACATTTTTGTAAAAGATTATTACCAGTAATACATTTTACCAGCGATACTTTTTTGAAGAAAAAAAAATATATTAGCAGCAATACATTTTTGGAATTTCATATTCTAATTAATCTCTTCCTTGGCCTCTTTCTGAGTGTATTGTTTTCTGTCATTTGATATAATTAAGATTTTTTAATTCAATTCATTACAGAGGAACGTGAATACTTGCAATCCAGTTATGGCACCCTTGATGTAAAGCCAAGTAACAAGAAGAAAGTTCTAAAGCCTTATGCAATGGACATTCAACGAGAGGTGGAAAGTTCAGATTGGTCAGATGGCAATGTTAGTGAGCATATGGATCTCTCTGTCACTAAGGTAACCATTGCATTTTTCCCTTCTTCTCTTCAAAACTAATATATGTATAAAAATATGATTCCATCGCTACATAAGAGTTCTCATGTTTCAAAACAAGAGCCGAAAACTTCATTATAATTATTTGAATTGAATTAAAGTACCAAGCTCTGTTCCATCTTCAAGCGCAATTTTTGGAATAACTAATTTTTGAAATTTACGCATTTTTATAAGCATATTCATTATTAAAATTATAATTACTTTGGTAACGGCTAGAGCAATTATTTAAAAAAAGGGGCATAAGGGTTAATAATTTGTATCAATATCTCAGTTACATTCAAAGAGGTCAAGTCAGGGTAAGGTTGGGGTGTCTAAATTTAAAGCAGAAGATGACATCGTCTAGCCTGGTTAACGGTTAAGTGTCTATGGAGATTTATTTATTTTTTTATTCTATTTGCTCTCCTGAAAGGGTTTTGTGTATATAAAACTGTCATAATTAGCTAACATTTGGTTTTTTGACGACTTCTTAAAGGTTTTTTTATTTTTTGTTTTTTATTATTGGGTAGGGCTTTTAGGCTCTACTTTTGTATCGAGCACTGTTTTTTTAAAATAATAACAAAAATACTAAAGAACTTTGGATTATTTACCTAACGAGTTCTTTTCTATTTTCTATATATTTTCACACACACACACACATATATGTGTGTGTGTGTGTGTGTGGCAAGACTCTCACTGCTCTGTTGCTACTTCCATGGAAAGTGCTCGGATGTACATTCTTTGTTTCCACCAGTTTTAACCTTTGTGGCTAGGACTCACCATGCCACTTATCAACAATACATATTTATAGTAAAATGACCAACAATACATTGTCCTGGATATGACAATAAACTACATCCAGCAGCAAGAACTCTGATTGGGAGGTTTTGAGGAGTGTGGAACCACTTCTTGATTGCTGTTATTCTCTAGTCCACCCTGACCCAGGGTGGTAGTACCTGTTAGGGTCCCAACTATGGGCAAATAGTTAACCCCTGAAACAAAAAGCAAACACTATGAAAGTATAAAGATACATTTTTATAGTAAAATTACCAGCATTACATATTTATAGCAAAATGACCAACAATTCATTTTATCTGTAGTTGAAGGCATGCAATTGGGCTCTAAAAATTTAGAATTTAGCATTAAATAACCCATAGAGGTGTCAATAAGCCAGTAAACAAAATCAAACAGCCAATTCTATTATTACTGAAATCCATTTGAATCCTATCCCTTAAGTTTAATCCAAGTGCAATGTTCAAATGTAATTAGTTTTGATAAGAAATGGCAATTTATTACTATACAGCAGCAGAGAAACAACCTTTGCAAAATGCAGAAAAATGGAAGATTAATTTGCCATTAGATCATTAGGGATGAACGATTGTTGAAGGTTGCTTCTAAATAAAGAAACACTTTAATATTTCCATTTTACCATGTATAAGTGTAAATAAAATGGCATTTCAGCTTGGTTTTCAAATAGTCAAGAGATGTCTTCAACAATCATCCAGATAAGATTTGAATATTCAAAGGGAAATGAACAAGTTTTGGCATAACTGGGCCTCCATACATATTAAAATACATATATTCTCTTTAAGAAAAAAAATACAGTAGTTAGTAACTGTTAATGAATTTATTTATTATTAAATCACTAGTAATATTTCAAGGCTTACGTCAATATCACGTTGAAACATTGGTTCCTATATGATCTCCTAAGTTAAGCAATATTGAGCCTGGTTAGTATCTATATGAGAGATCACGTGGAAATATCAGGTATTGTAAATGCAGATGTGCAGGTGGTTTAATGTACAATGGCTTGAGTTTGTTAATCAGAAAGCCAAATTCCAATTTTAGTTTGGTTTGTTATATTCGCTTATACCTTTGGAAAAGGTATGAATCCAACTCTTCTCCCTCTATGGGTTAATTAGTAAGACTTGTATCTCTAAATCATTATTATCTATAAAAAAAATAAAATAAAATTCTTACAATCTAAAAATATTGTCTGGCTTTAAATAACCTACAATGGGTTGGTAAACCATAAAAATGAATCAGTCAATCAAAAAACAATAACATTTCATTCATGACCAAAGTCAGGGAGAATAAAATAACTTTCAAACACTAAAAGTTTTATTACATTTTAAAAACCTTTTATTATAAAGAGTCTTTTTTCATTAATAGTTTTTCTTTTTTGTATAACACGAATCTATAATATTTAACAAATAAAATTTAAAAAATTAAAAAAAAAAAAATGAAATCAATTTTATTTCATTTTACAGTGTAAGTTTTCTGATTTAGGATTTCTCTGGTAGGATTTAGAAAAAAAAATGAAGTTGATTTTAATTATCTTAAAACAGGTAAAATTTATGATTAAATAGCATTTTATTGAAATTTCATGAGGTGGATACTTTCAAGAAAAATTATTTTCACTAATGTTATTGTTTTTTTTTTCTTCAAGGAAATCTTGTAATTAATAAATCCATTTATTGATGTTATAAATAAACAAAGTTTTATTAAAATTCATTAGTTAAGATTTCTTAAATTTTCTAAATGTGCTTTTATCGACAGTTCAAATTCTATTCCTATCGATTTTTCATGGTGAATTTTCATGGTGAATTGGCTGACCTTTTAGATCTTGCTCTCACTTCTTGATGATTCAGACAAGCAGATTGAAAACTGCTGAGTTCACTAAAACAGGTTGATCTCCATTCTAACCACTCCAAGGCTAAACGCTCAAGGGTGTTATGTGGTATATTGACAGCTGACAAGAAAGAAAGAATGAATGAATCAAGGTAAACCACCAGAAAACCCACACAAGTGACATGATTAAAGTGGTGAAGGCTTGTGCAGAACCATCCACACTTTTTGGAACTATTGATACACTCAGTCGGTGAAAATAAATGCCACAGTTGAAGTAGATATATATATATATATATTGAACAAAAATAAATTGTGCAACAATATATTCTCCACTTCTTTCCAATCATATGATGGCCCCTTGTCCATGAGGTTTTATAAGGGATGATCTTCAAAACCTACTGATTTTATTTGTTTGAAGCCATTTTTAATCATTGATCTAAAAGTTGACAGTTTATACAACTGAAAGTTTAGATATTTCAGAATGAGCTTGGTGCCATGAATGACATTTATAATCTAGAATGAAAGTCTAGATTTGACAAGGTTATTTAAGAACATGGTTCTAGTTTGTAGCAATTTGCAGAATTGGGTAAAACTACCCTGGGTACAGCATATCCTATGTTCAATTTCCTTATTTCCTTGACTAAATTTGTTATAACTTATCCATACACTGAAATTTTTGAAGTGTTTAGTATTTATTAATTCCTCATTTTGAATTTTTATGATAGATCCAGGGTAGGTGCCATCACTGCTTTCATTTCCTTTCCAGACCAGAATTTCTCTTTTGGAAAGTGTTTATCTTGAGTCCTATTTCTTGGAACATAGAGTAGAGACACTATTTACATTTTTTGGATTATTGTCCTCATCTTTGTCGCCCTGTTTATCACAATATATATATATATATATATATATATATATATATATATATATATATATATATATATATATATATATGTGTGTGTGTGTTTTGAACAATAAAAAATATTGAGAAATTAAAAATTAAAATTTTCAGACACACTGTTGTATATCAATTTTTTTTTGTATTATTATTTCAATTAGATTCCTCGACTTGTTTCGGCCAGCATGGCCATCATCAGGAGAAAAAAAATTGTTTGTTAGTAGAAGTGAACTACAGGAATGAATGACTTGGAGAAAATGAACTATTTAATTTTTTATCGTTAATTTTGGTCAGTCCTTGTGTCAAATGACCTCTTTTGAGTTGTTTTTTTAAGATAGAGGATGGATAGATTCATGCTACTCTGAATTGCCTTGGTAATTTTGACAGTTTTATTGGTTCCTGGGAAGGGGATGTATCTTTAAGTGTATGTTATCATTTAGTTTTTGGTAGTGTGTATTAATGTGGGTGTGCATATAAGTGTGAGACCTCAACCACCCTTTGAAAGCATGTTTGCCTTGTGTGGGTGAGAAATGTGGGTAGGGCTTGATTTATGGGGTTATTTATTAATTCTATCTATGTTGTTAAATTTGTGATGAAGTCCGTCTGGATGGAGTGTTTTTAGGCACAAAATCCATTTGCTTATTTTCTGATGTTATTTTTTTTTGTCCTTTTTGGTTTTTTTGGGTTTTTTTGTCATTTAAAAGACATTAAAAAGACAACAAATGAAATTACTAAACATAAGATCAGAAATAATTTCTAAATGCAGATATGAAAACAAATACCTATTATCACAATTTATGCCAAATGGATAAAAAGAAAAAAGCAACAAACGCCACCACATAAACCACCATTGACCCTATGAACATGAAAAGAGAAACTACTGACACCATAACACCATCAATTATTTTCTAGTTCAAACTTCCATCATAATAATTATAATTATTGTTATTACCATTCCACTACCATTACTACAATCACTTCTACCCCTTTACAATAACCATTTGCTGCTACAATTGTTATTATCATCGCCTGCTCCCCCCACCATTACTACCGCATCACAATTACCATTGCCGCATTAGTCCACAATTACCATTCCTGTATCAGTACAATTATACTTACTTCTCCCTCCCCCAGGAAAATTAATACCACCGCATAAATACTAATAAGTATTACAAACTAGAGTTTCTACCATTTATATATGCATAATCACCAAAATCAAGCAAATAACCAGCTTTAAAATAATAACAAAACAGCATTAAGAAATTAAAAACAATACCAATTTTACCTACTGACCCCATCAAAAAAAAAAAAAGAAAAAGGAAAATCAAAAACAGATGTATGATTGTCATGTGCATACGTATATACGTGTGTACGAGAAAGCATTATTCAGTGAACAAAATAGATGAACAGTCTGCATGTTGACATCCTGACTGGCGAAAGATATTCATCACACAATGCAGCATTAAACACAGCGACTAATTGCGTACGTATGTACACAATGACACATGGATGTGAATATATGCCGAGTCCCACACTGTTCATATATGTTTATGTTTGAGTGTGCATGTATGTATGTCTGTTGATGTCAGTGAATGAACATACGTGTATGTATGTTTGTGTAAGTATGAGTGGGTTTCCGATGGCAATTTTTCTTCCCACTACCATAAAAACACTGATATATGCAACCATATATAAATTTAAAATTTAATCAATTTGTCTGATGATCCCAAATAGTGTGAAACCCAAGGTCACAAACTCACATCAATCCAACTAAATATGTTAGCTCTATCACTGATATTGAGTGCTTTCCAATAAGTACTGTACATATATAATATATAAATAATATATATAAAAATTGCATATATATATTTATTTATGTACATACACAATTTACATCTACATACATATATATTATTTTAAGACATTTTTATGTTTATACATTCTTTTTATAGATACAAATATTTAAGTAAATGCTCTGTTTATAATAAACAATATTAAACAACATTTACTGGCCTGAATGTCTGAGAAATTTTTCAGGCCAGAAAATGTTGTTTAATACTGTTTATTATAAACAGAGCATTTACTTAAATATTTGTATCTATAAAAAGAATGTATAAACATAAAAATGTCTTAAAATAATTGTCGGACATTGTCCATTTCATAATGTTTGATACATATATATATATATATATATATATATATATATATATATAATTATTTTTTTGAGCACTCTTTTAAGAATAGTAAATAATTATATCTGCTCTACTTTGTATTGAGCACTCTTTTAAGAATAGTAATTGTTGGTTATTGGAATTCATTCCGTATATACCAATTATATACTTTGATATATATATATATATATATATACATACACACACACGTTTTACTAAAATAACTGACAAAATACTGTGGCTAAGTTATTTAATTTTTCATTTGTTCTTATAATTTTCTTCTTTTCTGGGTATAAATTATATAGAAATTGTCCAAATGTTTTTTTATGTCTGAGTGTTTTTGGCTATACTTTTAGCAATTATCAAGGATGATTTTATTTTTACTTTTAACTGAATGTATGGATTGTTTTATGTATATACCTAGAATTATATGTATGTTTTATTTTCCAAACATGGTCAGCACATTGTGGCTGTGTTCATAGTTGATATTATTGAGTGTTGGCTTTTTCTTTTTATTAACAATGCTTCCATTATTTTTAGCCTTATTTTCACATGTAGATGAGGCTATTATATCTGTATTGGGTTGGTGCATAATTATCAGGCGTTTTTGTAGGCAAGTTATTTGTTAAAAATTGCTGTTTTGTTATGTTGTGGATAGAATTTGTATAAAAGAGGGATTGCTTCTACCCAAATACACAATTATATATATATATATATATATATATATATATATTTTGAATAAAAACAGACCACATTAAATTATTTGCTCTGGATTTGCATTGAGCTCTCTGGATTTTATCCTCCTTAGGTTTACCCAGACGGATTACCTAGTTTTTTATAAACTAACTTATATATATATAATCTTGAACATTAAAAATTGTTAATAATTGAAATTTCAGACAGACTAGGTTGTTTAGTTATAATTTTGTTTTATTTTTTTAATTAGGTTCCTTGACTAGTTTCGGCCAGTATGGCCATCATCAGGAGAAAAGAATTCATGCTTGTTAGTAGCGGTGAACTACAGGGAAGAATGATAGTCTGTAAGGAAGTTGAACTTGGCCTGTAGTTTTCATTTGTTTTTTGTAGTTAATTTTTGGTCAGTTCTGGGTTTGGTCAAAGATCTTTTTAAGTTGTTTTTTAAAGAGATATCGAGAGACCCATGAGTCCCAGATATACCTCATTTTGACAGCTTTATTGGTTGCTGGGAAGGGGATATGTGCATTATATATATGTTATCTTTTAATTTTTTTGAGTGTATGTAATGTATGTGTATATATTTGTGTATGTGTGGGAGACTTCATCACCTTTGTAAGCATGTCAGTCTAATGTGGTTGAAGGGGAAGACAGCTTGGAACCTTCATGGGTGTTGTCATCTTCTATGAGGTAGCATAATAAAACAAAATCAAATTAATTATCTACTACAGAAAATTTAAAACAGCTGACCTTATCCTCAAAAATAACAACACACCAAAGTCAAAATTACAATGAACGAACATTATCTATGAGTTCAAATGCCCCTTAAGGAACTGTGTTCCTGATCAAACCGAATTAATATTAAAACCCATTTAAATGCACACACAAACTTACCAGACTTCATCTGAAACATACTAGTAGGAAATACAAATATAATAACCTCATCCAACATGTAAAAAAAGATTAAAAATAATGGAATCTTAATAATATTATCTACAAACACAGCTACAATGTGCTAACTGTGTTCGGAAAATAAAACATCTCTATAACACTAAAAACATACAATGCACACACCCAATTATATTGAAAAAAAAAATCATCCTTGATAATGCTTAAAAGTATAACTGAAAGCACTTGGAATTATAGAACATTTGGACAGTTTCTACACACTGTGTTCAAAAAAAGAGAGCTCTTATTCGAACACAAAAAATTAAATAAAATGCAGAATTGTAGCACCTTGTCTGTTGTTTTTAATGAAACATGCATATATGTAGTAGTGTCTCTCTCTCTCTCTCTCTATATATATATATAAAAGAGAGAGAGAAAGCATTAGATAAGTACTTTTACTCCTCATTTGTTGGATTGTAAGATGCTGATTACATGTCATTTAAAGCCCCTAACTACCTTTTATATATAATACCAGTATAATGGATGTTTTATAATATTTAGATACTTCTTATAGGATTAAAAATATACCATGTGCATTTTTATGAATTTTCTATCAGTCAGGTTATTGCAATTGGATCCATGGAGATAATCCTTCTTGTGACAGAAAAAAAAAATCCAAAAATCTACAATTTCATAATTTGTTGTAGATTCTCAACATAGCAAAAAATATTTTTTTATGCATTCTGCAGTGGAAAGAAATCTGTTTTGGAATTTAAAAAAATTTCCAATAGCCAAATTCCTGTTTCCCAATATCCATCTTCATACATTCTTGTATCACATCGTGCATGCAGTAGTTACTGGCAAGCAATAATGTAATAACAGAATTCTTTTGAAATCACATGCAGACTGATTTAATTTATGCAAAATTTATTGAATTACTTTTACTGTTCATTCTAAATTCTAAAAAATGAAGAGTGCTTTAAATCTATGCTTTTAATATTTGCAACTTTATTTTGTTTTAATTATGTATTAAATCATTTTTGCCAATTTAAAAATATTTTATTTTTGGTACTTTTTCTTCTTTGTTGTTTTAAGAATTTATATCTTTTATATTTTGGAGGCTGAAAAATAGTCTATATTTTAATTGCACATTAAGTTTTAATTTACGATTTTAAAAATATTTTATTTCCTTTATATTTTACTGCTTGCTGCTTAATTTTGTTTTCTATTTCTAAAAAAATTATTGCAATTTTGTCAATTTTTTATGCTATTATCCTGATTTTAAGCATTAATTTATTTGGAGGGGCAATTCAAAAAATTTATTTAAAATACTTTTAAATATTATTTTTTTTACCGCTTTTTTATACTTCTATATGCTATTTATCTTAATTTTCTGTCCTGGTTTTTTTACTGCTTTTACTTGAACTTCACATTAAAATAAATATAGTTTTATTAAGAAAATTACCAAATGGTAGCTGCACTTTTAGATGTAAAGGCAGAGAAAGGAAGACCTACAAATCACTAATTCGATTCCAAGTGCCGAATAGGTGAATAATATCTGTTTGTTTTGGTACTAATGATGGACAATTCTCTTGCAGATGAAGAGAACTGAAGCAAGAGAAATGTAATTCCAGATAAGATTGCTAACCATTACACAATATTAAAGTGCACAAATGATTTTCTAAGAATGGCTTAGATGTGGCACGAGGCCGAAATTATGGGACACCCAGTGAGGATCAAACTCATTACTCAGTCATAATAATTCTAATGAGACAAGCTTTCTAACCATTACACCATGTTGGGGTGCACAATATAATTCCAGTAATGATTGCTGAAAATAACATGGGTTGAATATACTACTGATAACAATCAGGCATAGACAACTGAGATCTATCAGACACATAATGAAGAATGGCTTGGAGAATTTAACACTCACAGGGCAAATTGAAGGCAAAAAAAGCAGAGTGAAACACTGTATAACCTATTTAAAGAGTGAGTAAATGGTTAGCAGAACAAGGACTACAAAGCTAACAAATGGCATTTGAGGAATAAATAACAAAAGAAAAGGAAGCTGTGGAGAGCCACGATTTTCCACATGCAGAAAGGACATGGCATATAAATGAGGAATGCAATTTATTTTTTGTTCAATAGCCTCATTAGAATAATTTTAGTTAAAACTCTAATTAAATTTTTTTACGCTAAAACAAAAAAGAAAAAATTCTATCTGAATTTCTGAGAATTTTATATTAATATAAATGACATACTTTCTATTAATCTGTTTAGAATTGTGTGTCCATTGTAGCACTGAGTTATGTTTCACTCATTGTAGCCTCTGTCTGTTGCATTTGGTAAATTTCAATCTAAACTCTTTATTCAATTCATGGAGGTTGAATATTCTCATTCAACTGCTCACTTGAGAAAGTTGCCAGATATAATAAACACCTGTAGAATATGACATCTGAAATGTTGCAGTTATAATGGCAAAGTTGAGAACACTAATCTGAATAGATTAATTTAAGCCAAAATAACTTGAAGTATTGATTAACTGGAGGTACAGTAGAGGAATTGATTGCGGATCAGATTGGGGAATCTGAGAGATGAGTTCTAAATCCAGTCGAGTTCATTACATTCACTTACATGTTAATATCCTTGGGAAAGTTATGAATCCAACTATTGTCCCCCAGCTATGGATAAATAGTAGGACAGACTTGATTCTATAGCTTTAGGTCTAGGAGAAGGAAAACTCTGAATTCAAAACTATACATCGCCCTGATGAAGCATATACTATGCAGCTAAGGAAAGGATCGTTCATATTGATTTGATGATCTTGACTATGGTCAATTCCTTTTATTGATTAATTGCAAAATTATATGACTATGTATTATATAAGTAAATATATACACTATATCAAATTTTGTTACCCTTGTCAATATTTTCACAATAAAATTAGTCTGAATAATGGAAAATTTTGTTAGAAGCAAAGAAAAGAGTGCTGGATTGCTATGTGGTATCCATCCTTTTATATGGCAGTGAATGTTGGACAATTTCCCTAAGAATGAAGAAAATACTAAAAGCAGTAGAAATGTGGTTCTACAGAAGGTTACTGAGAATTCCATGGATGGTGCAAGTAAGCAATGAAAATGTCTTAAAGAAAATGGCAATGGAAAGAACACTTATACTCAAAATAGTTTCTTGGACACATAATGAGAAAGGAGGGCTTGGAAAACTTAACCCTCACAAAGCATAAAAAGGGCAAGATCAAGGAAGACAGTGAGCCACTTACCTCACGAACTTGTGTAAAAGGGAGGAAAACTGTTAACACATGAGATAGTTGTGGAGAGCCATTGTCACTTATATCCTGAAAGGGCACAACACATAGAAAAAGAATAACTGATAGCGTTAATATTTTCAGGATATATTGATATGATTAATATATGTCATAATGCATCCTGAAGCGTGCTCATCATATTGTGTGTGGATAGTTAGAGATATTTATTTTTTAATTTCGGATAAGATTGTCATTGACCATAAAAAGGATATCTGAAAAGAGAAACAAGATATTGTGAAGTTATTAAATGCTGGATACATTAGAAATTGTGAAAAAGTTGAACAGTGATCATATAAAAGTAAAAAAAAAAAAAAAAATTGAAAACATTAGTAACATAAAAAAGATACTAGCTTTTAGAATGTAGCAAAAAATGATAGGAAAAAAGTTAAGTAATAATCTAAAAATGTGTGTTGATCAGCTGGTAATTTCTGTCTGAATGGAATGAGAATAGTGTAAATAGTTGTTGTAGCATACCTATGGATGATAATGGGTATATCCCCATTCACATAAAAACAGTAGTAAATACTGTATGTTGGTCTGCAGTTGGAAATTCATTGTGGAATTCAGTTGACTACTTCTTTCACACGCTGCTAGTGAATCTTATATGTGTTGTTTGTTTCTTAAGTATCATTGATTATTACCAGCTTTCGTTTGATTATTCTGTTCAGTAACCTTCCCTAGGTTATAACACTAGTGTAAATAATGTTATTTACACTATTTACATATTGGCTTGATGTCTAATGCATATTCTGCTGTAGTCAAATCCTAGTGTGTCATTTTGACTAACTAGGAAGCTAGATGTTTTTTTTAGAACTTTAATCTAATAAGTGACACATGAGGTGGTAATCTGTCTGATATAGGTAATTGATTTATGACAAGAAATGCAGTCTTGTACCAGGCAATAAATTGGTGCACCATTGCTAATTTAGATTTGATAGTTATTTTAATTAGTGACAAAAACTTTGCAGTTTTCCATTTTCTGTAATATATAAGTTTTACATGTATTTAGGGATTTATGGCAGAAATATTTTGTTTAATGATTTTTTGTATAGTGAATTCCTACTGCTTATAATTATTGTGCATCTGATTGCAGTAAAACATGTGTGGTATTTTTATTACTGGTGTCATGTATTTTTTGTAAGAATAATTTCATTTGTTTATCGATGATGTACTTGATAAAATTATTGTTGACTAATATTTGTTTTATGCATTTTAGTTCACTGAAAAATATTTTCTGTGAAGAGGATTTTAGGAGTGCCCTATTTATGAATTTTTTTTATTACTGCTATTTTATATCTTTCTGGGCATTGGCTATCATAGTTTAAAAGACAAGACTTTGTACAGGTGTATTTTTTTATACAGGTAGGTGGTAAATATTTTGGATTTTAGTTCTATATTAATATCAAGGAATGGGATTTTCTTGTTCATGAGTTCATATATAAATTTTAGTGTGGATTTTTTTTTTTTTCAAAAGTTGGTTTTAGATTTATAATTTTGTCCTTATTTTTTTATCAAAACAAGAATACAGACAATTTTGAACTCCGTTATTCCTACAAAACAGAAAAAAATGTAAAAATGCTGGAAAAACTAAATGAAAAAATAAATTCAATTTTCCTTGTTTTTCATATTCAACAAAACTTACATATTTCCTTGTTGGTCTGGTCATTGTTTTTTTTTTCTGAGCTTGGTCCTTAGTTATTTTATTTTATTTTTTTTTCATCACACTAGTATAAAAATATTGGCTTGATGACTAATGCTTATTCTGCTGTCATCAGATGCCTGGGTGTCATTCTGACTTCAGCCTTGATATACGCGCATCTGACAGATCATCAGTGGATATCAAAGGTGAAAGGCTTCATTATTGAACCAAAGACTGAAAATGGTATTGCTGAGTTGCCTGGGGTATTAATGCATATATATCTGACTGATCTTCAGTTAATATCAAAGGAGAAAGGCTTCTGAAGAAGCTCGTATCAAAGTTTCATATTCGAAACACAAAGCAATTTCAAACATGAGTATACACTAAAAATAATATACATTTTTGATTAAAAACAAAAATATAAACAAAATCTCTGGGAAGCAATAAAAACTATTGCAAGTAATGTTAATATCAAAACAGTAGAAAATTTAATAAAAAACACAGCATGAAAGACTGATGAAGGTTATAGAATATCAAGGAGCTCATATTAAGAAATAAAATAATAATTTACTCAGGTATATAGGATATTGTGTTAATAAAATATAAGTTTCTAGTAGCGTATTTATATGGGGTATATTTTAACACAGGAGGAGATATGGTGGAGTAGTGGATAGTGGCTCAGTTTGAGGGATCGGAGAGCCAAGTTCAAATTCCAGTCAAATCCATTACATTCACATGCTAATACCCATGGGAAAGATATTAATCCTCTTCTTCACCAGCTATGGGTACATAGCAGGACAGACTGGGTTCTTTAGCCTTGGATGGCAACTGGTCTAGGAGAAGGACAACTCTGAATTCAAAACCTGCAGAGGGTCGTTTGGTGACCTTATGGCACATAGTGCACCAGGTCTCTGTATTCTCTCTCTAAAAAGTGTGGTTGGTTCTGCACAAAGCTTTCACCACTATAATCAAATTATATGTACTGGAGTCTGGGCTGTTGGTTCCTAGGAAATGAGCTGCTTGACCCTCATACGACAGGAGAGTTCACCATTTTAACACAATTCTGTTAATCTTTTTCTTCTATACTATTCAGGTGTGGGTGATCATGGATCTCCAGGATTTCCTTTGTAGCTCTTAGCAATGATTTTCATTTTACTATCCTTCCCACTGTGTTTTCTTCAAAGGTAATGAAAGCAGCAAGATAAGTGTCCAATATTATACATTCAAAGCTAACATTTGCTCGGGATTTTTTTTTTTATAAAAATAAGTTGCAAAATTTGTTTGTTAAATCCTAAAAATCGATTTCTAAGTGTTAATTGTATTTTAGTGATTTTCATTTGTTTATAACCCTATATCTAACTTTCACCTTGTATCAAGATCAACACTCAGCAAGAGACAAATTTTTGTGTGAGGGGAGCTAAATTGTGTACTTTAAAGTTCATATTAACTATCGAAACTGTTAAATGTAGCCGTCTCTTCTACTCCAATAGCTTCATGTCTCACACTTGCTGGGTGTGGAACTTCCTTCCTCTTACTTGCTTCCCTGATTGCTATAATCTTCAATTATTCAAATGCAATGTCAATTAACATCTTCAGATGCCTTGATTTAATTCCCTGTCATTCTCTTTATCCTTTCCTCTTTCATGCCTCTTTACTCTTGCTCCCACTCTCTGTAACCCTTTGTGTGCTAGTAGCACTCCTGCCTTGCTTGGGATGAAATGCTTAATAAAAAACAAAAAAAAAAACTATGCTGACTCCTACCTAGGATTGAACTCACCATCCTTGGTTAATGTTATATTTCATGCTAATAAAAATATATACTTGAAAAAACATGGTGGATAAAATAAGTAAAGGTTTATTGTAAAAACCAATACAATAAGAATAAAGATACAGTTATGCACAAGGTCATCGCAAGTCAATTCAGTAGTGAGTGCTACTATTGGAAGGTCGGTAGTTCTCACATAAATCTGAGTCGTATTCAACTGATCCTAGCTAGACAATATTTACCAGCCTCCCTATGAGGTAGGATGTGGCACAAGGCCGAATTCAATCTCGGGCAATCTGAGCAGGGGGGCTTGGCCCAAAATTCCCCGTAACCCCGCATAAATGGGTTCAGGTCTGTCTACCTCCCTGGATGAGACTGCCTGTCAACATAGCCTTGTCTGACAACAGCCAAGATCTTAGTAACAAATCCCAGCTAGAATATTTAGCTAACCCCCCACAAGGGTTACATGTGGCACAAGGCCGGGTTTAACGTGGGATCTCTGAGTCTGTAGGCTCTGCCAAAAATGTTCCCTTTTGAACCCGTATAAACGGGTTCATGGTCAGTCAACCTCCCCGAACGAGAGACTGCCCTTTGGCGGAACCTCGTCCGGGTTCCTCTCTGCCCGAAGGCAGAGAGTTCAACTGTTCAGCTGGAACAGGTCACAGCTAGTCTCTATAGTATGTTGACTTACAGATATTCATAGGTAGTTACTACCTATAGTGTAGTCATTCATGGGGGTGACAGGTTATTCCATTACATCAACAAATTAGATACTTCTTGGCTTAATGGATGTGTTTTAAGCAGTTACAGTAGCTTATTTCTCTTATGGCAAAAGTGGACTTAAAAATTAGGCAGTATTTATCTTTTTTGAAATTTTTCCCCAGTGAACATTTTTTTGTTTGAAGAACTGTCACTCTGTTGAGCAAGATCCTGTTCTAACAGTAAGTAGTTCAATAAATTTCTCGTTTAATAATGAAAAAGCATTTAAATATTTTCATGGTAACTGTTCTAATGAATTTAAATGTGCTACTAAATTGGCAATTAAATCGCTCTGTTTTACTGTTGAACTAGCTAGATGCAACCATCTCTTCTATTCTAACTGTTTCTTTTTCTCTCACTTTTCACCTGTGGAACTCACTTTGGATTTCTTGCTTGTCTACAACCCACAATCTTCAAAAATTTAAATGCAACTTCAGTTACTATTTTCTGTCTTCCAGAAGCCTGTTCCTTTATTTTCCTTTCTTCACTAAAGTCTTCTTATTCTCTTTCACCCCCTGTAACCCCCTGCACCATAGTAGCATTATCATCTTGCTTGGGGTGAAATGATTAAAAAAAAAAAAATAACATTTATTTTCCAACTTAATCTTCTTCTTTGCTTTAAATTTAGTGCTAAATATTAATTACATAGATTGAATGTTATACATTGGAAAAAATATTAATTACGTGAATTGAACATTATACACGTAAAAAATATTAATTACGTAGATTGTACATTATACATGGAAAAAATATTAATGTGAATTGAACATTATACATGAAAAAAAATATTAATGTTGTGGAGTGGTTTCACAGTTTAGGCTTGTATTTGTACTAAGTCGGTCCTAAAAAAGGTTCGACGTACAAAACGTTAGCAACTTGATATAATAGGTAATGACGCAGAGAAATCTAGTTGTGGTTGCTGATACTTTAGTATCTGACTAACGGTCGTCCGGCATCGACTGACTGACCAACCCACTGAGCGACTGACTTGTTACTCTTACTACTCCTACTTATTATAGGTGGGAGAGTCTATTAACTATAGAATAGGTGTGTTCCACTATAACAATTAATTACATAGATTGTACATTATACATGGAAAACATATTAATTACGTGAATTGAACATTATACATGAAAAAAAATATTAATTATATAGATTGTACATTATACATTTAAAATTTTAGATTCAAATTCATCTACTACTACGTACTGATTGTCAGGCTATTTGATTCACTCTTGTATGTGGGTATAAAATGTAACAGCATACTCGTATTTTTATTTACCATTAAACAGTTTGAATAAATGTACCCAAAATGGATATATATCTATTTTTTAATATCTATTTTAGATTTGTGGACTTTATTGTTGAGTGTTGTATAATTTTTCATAATGTAGCTGACTTCCGAAATTTTGCTACCAGATTCTCTTCAGCACACTTTCTTTCTCTCATCTATTTTTTTTTTTTTTTGTATTTGGTATTGTTTGTAAATTAAAGTATGAAATATATTGCTGTTTCAGACCATTAAATTTTAGCCAACCATCCTCAATCATTTTGTATTTCATTAGTGAGATATGTCTTCCACTTGAGCAGCCTCTTCTTACAAACCATTATATTGTGAAATTGACTCCCAAGAGGATACTTCCCCGATCATTACAATCTTAACTTGTTCAAGTTTAAAGTTAACTGTTAACTTTCGTATCCTCATAAACTGTGCCTTTCACTCTGTAACCCTCTACATTGAGTGGCTCTTGGGGCTTGTACAAGGTGAACATTATTGTAAAAAAAGTTCACTATTATTGAGCATACAGGGTAACCTAAACATACTTCAAAAATAATTGTTGGTAATACTAGCATGTTAACTATTAGTCCAATATAGGATTATCCATTGATATTTAATAACCAATTCCACCAGTTCTAACATTTACTGCTATGACTCACCATACCACACACATTGTATAGACCCACACTTAATTCCTTTGTATTCTATTGGTGAGATGCAAGTCTCACTTAAGCAGCTTCTTCCTACACATTGCTGTTTTTTGGAAGAAACTCCAAAGAGGATGCTTCCCCAATCACTAGAGTCTTAACCTGTTCAAGTCTAGGGTTAACCATTATCTTCCACACATATTTGCAGAAGCAGTACCTCTTACTTTGTAATCCTCTACATCAAGTGGCTCTTGGGCCTTGTACAAGGTGAACATTATTGTTCAGCCTTGCACATGTGTATTATTCTAGTTGTTTGTCTTTTTAAGTCTATTCATATCTATCTAAGTATATTCATTATCTATTTCAATTTTGTTTTTTACAATCTAGAATCATTGTAGTTTGACATGTATTATGGCTTATCTGCTGTTGTGCTGTTTATCTAATGGAATTTATATCTGTGGGAGTTTGGCAATATGACATGCTTAGGCAGAAAGGCACAAATGTAATCCTACCTTCCTGCTTTGTCCGTTTCTTGCACTTCCTTTTTCTTCTTTCATTCCTATTTATACTTTGTAGACGATGCCAAAAAGTTTGCATGACTTCCAATAAATGAAAATCAGTCTGTGGATTAGAAAGGAAAGACAGATTGCATCTTTGGAACTGAAATAATTAAGAAAAGAAAAGAAAAAAAAAATTAACCAACATTGCCAGTGGTTCAGGAATTAGAATTCTGATTTTTAAAGACTAACAAGGTGTCCATGGCACAGTGGATAAAGGTGTTGGTTAGATCCAGTGACAGGACCCAAAAGAGTGTGAGTTCAATACCTGGTTAAGGCAGCGGAGAACTTGGAGAGGAGAATTAACAGGAGTTAACTGATAACTGACATCAATTAAAACATGGCACGTGGAACTAGAACAGTCTACCCCAGTGAGTGAAATAAAGGGTTCAGCTCGACATTCCAACCACCTGAAGAAGGCTGGAATGTACAATGGCCGAAACGTTGTAATAAATATGGTGACAAAGGTGAGGACAATAGTCCGAATGTTTTATATATATATATATATATATATATATATATATATATATATACATACAGTGTCCATACATTAATAGTAAATAAAATCCTCATTTTTTTTTATTCCCTGAAAATTTTTTTAACTCTCAAAAATACCCCCCACCAATTTTTTTTTTAATCCTCAAAAAATACCCCCAATTTTTTTTTTTTGATCCACACCCACCCAATTCTCTTTTTTAATCCTCAAAAATCCCCCCAATTCTTTTTTTTTTTTCCCCCAAAGATCCTCCTCCCAAATTCCCCACAGTGACAGTGATTTAGAATTTTGAATTCCGATTTTCAAGGGTGACATACTTACAAGATTGACTCAACACAATCTTATTTTATCTAAATTAAGCTTTGTATCATAATTAATCTTACTTATTATAAAATGCAGATTGTGTGTGTGTCTGTACGTTTATATATTGGATTGGATTTCCTACATTTTTCAACCGATTTCAACAAAACTTCACAGGACTGCGTAAAATTACCTTGCGGTGGTTCTGACAGTGCCAAAAATTGGAAAAACACAATTGTTTTTGCACGAAATCAATTTGAAAACACGATAAAACACGATTCTGTCGCCAGAATGAAATGGGGACAACTCATATCGAGTTATACTTATTATAAAAACCCAGGTTGTTTGTGTGTGTGTGTTCGTTTATATTTCCTACATTTTTCAACCGATTTCAACAAAACTTCATTTTTTTTTTTTGGCAGGTAGTGTTTCTTATTTTCTTGCACACTTTTTTCTTTATTTTTACATTAAGAATGCTTTAAAAATTCCATTTACAAGACAATTGTTTATAATAAAATTCTATTCAATTGATAGACTCATAATGATTGAAAACAATGTTTTTGTTTGAGTAAATAAAACCCTGTTTTTAATACCACCACAAAATCTTCTCAAAAAAAATAATTTCCTGTTTATATATGCAAAATTGAGGCATCTGGTAGGCTAATATTTACCCACATTCTGAAGGTAGATGGGACATAGAAAATGGTAATGGTGGTCTGGTATGGGATTAAATACAGTAAATACTTGTAGCCTGTATTGTTATTTCATACCAGTGTCTATGGTCAGTGCTCAAGCCAAGGTAAAATACAAGGATTTTAAATGCCGATTTTCAGGGCTGGCATTTTCTATTTGTAAAATTCGTGCCATATAATCTTTCTCTTACATTTCTGAATATTTCATCTTGTAATTTTATTCACAAAAAGAAGGTTGATAAGTAGTTAGAAATATTTATATTTTTGTGCCAATAAAACTTGAGTCATGTCCTTAAATATCCTTGTCAGATCGAGACTTTTGCTAATATTGCCATCATATATATATAAAAAACAGAGGGTGTCTCTCTGATGGATCTCCAATGAAAAGGTATCACACAAACTGATTTTGACCAAACTTGGGATGTACATCGTAAGAGATAGGTTCTTAGCATAAAAAAATTGATAATTTTCAAAAAATCAATAATCAATAAAGCTGATCAAAAATCAATAAATTTAAATTTTTTCATCTGATTTTGTTCATACTCGGTATGTAGGTTACTTGCATCATAATGAGCTCAATGATACCTCATTTTTATTTCTACACCACTGTGTTTAGCAAAAAATGAAAAATCAATTTCAACACAAATTTTAAACTAAAAACTCACTCAATTTTTAAGCAATCTAATACAAACTTCACTCAGTTGTAGCCAACAATAAGTTGATTGTTTAACAATCATTTAACTTGATAATTGAGTCTACCCATGTTATGGTGGAACACACCTATACTATAGTTAATAGACTCTCCCACCTATAATAAGTAGGAGTAGTAAGAGTAACGAGTCAGTCGGGGGGTCAGTCAGTTTGATGTCGGACGACAGTCGAATATGAAAGTATCAGCGACCACAACTAGATTACTCTGCATTATACCTATTATATCAAGTTCCTAACATTTTGTACGTTGAACCTATTTTAGGACCAACTTAGTACAAATACAAGCCTCCACTGCGAAACCACTCCACAAGAACCCATATAGTGAAAACACACATAAATAGAGAAAAATGGTGATTTTTACTGGTATCTATCTTATTTTTCATTGATCTTTCAACCAGTTCTCAGCAAACGTAATTGCTTTATAAATGTATCCTCTTTTACATCCCTGGTAGCACAATGACAAATTGAATTTCAAAAACTCCAAAATAATGGTGGTCTCAAGTGGGTTTTCATGATGCTGTTTTTGCTCCATTCTAATTGAACACTTTTTCTGATTGACCAGCTGGGTATGGCTGCTAGTCATTAATATAAAAAAATATGCTATGTTTGATTCCTGTGCACACATCAAAGGAAATAAACAGTAATCTTACTTATTATAAAACGCAGATTGTGTGTGTATCTGTACGTTTATATATTGGATTGGATTTCCTACATTTTTCAACCGATTTCAACAAAACTTCACAGGACTGCGTAAAATTACCTTGCAGTGGTTCTGACAGCACCAAAAATTGGAAAAACACAATTGTTTTTGCACAAAATCAATTTGAAAACACGATAAAACACGATTCTGTCACCAGAATGAAGTGGGGACAATTCATATTGAGTTATACTTATTATAAAACCCAGGTTGTTTGTGTGTGTGTGTTCATTTATATATGGGATCGGATTTCCTACATTTTTCAACCGATTTCAACAAAACTTCATTTTTTTTGGCAGGTAGTGTTTTTTATTGTCTTGCACACGTTTTTCTTTATTTTTACATTTAGAATGCTTTAAAAATTCCATTTACAAGACAATTGTTTATAATAAAATTCTATTCAATCGGTAGACTCATAACGATTGAAAACAATGTTTTTGTTTGAGTTTGGGTTTGACCAATTCGTAAAAAAAACCCAAAAAACAAAAAAAAACTAATTAAGACATGCGTGTCCATGAACCTTAAACAATAATCTTTGTCAATTTTATTTTTCAGTCTTCATGATGGTCGATACTTGATCTATCTCTTACTGTTACATCCCCGGGCAACGCCGGGCTCTACTGCTAGTATTATATAAAGGAATTAGAGACATAAATATACAATTTTATGGACATAGAATAGGCTGTGTTTGAGCTAGTTTCACCCAACACCACCAATTGCTACAAAACCAAAACATCAACCTGAAAGGACTTTTGGTCAAGACTTTCATGTAGATGTCATGCATGGTACCAAACTCATTCAGAAATATCTAAACTCTCAGTTGTATATAAACACTTTCTAAGATCAATGGTTAAAAATAGCTTTGAGTGGGTGAAGCTTATGAGTCTTGGCAAAGATTATCTTTCTTAGAACCTTGTGGACTGGTGCTACAGAATCACAAACAAAGAACTGTACCAAATAGCAGAAACCACATCACTTGAGGATTTTCAACAGGTGCATCAGCTAAAATGGATGACACATGTAACTCAATGAGAAAATAATGACATAATCAAGAAGATGACATTCCACACCTCTTCAAAATAAGATTTGGAAGGAAACCTTCATCAATATTGGAAAGAACAATAACAGCTACTGAACTTGTGAAGCTTATTTTCTTGAAAAATTGTTTTAAGAGAATGAGTATATATTTCAACCAACAGTAGTATTGGTAGCTCAGTCAATGAAGGACGAATGATTCCTTATAGGAAACCGTTAATATTACCAGAGTTGGCATATACTAACCCTGAACCCCTTGACTGGGGTGGGGGCCAAAGCTTGATTGGGAGCCCGAGGCAGTGGTTTGGAACTATCTTATTGTGACACTGAGATCTCTGGAGGTTAATCAAACAAAAAGAGGAAGAGAAATTGAAGCAGAGTCTATTAATTGGATGATAAGGACACATGGCACAGTGGATAAAGGCGTTGATTAGATCCAGTGACAGGACCCAAAACATCCATTAGACATGGCACGTGGAACTAGAACAGTCTACCCCAGTGAGTGTAATAAAGGATTCAGTTCAACATTCCAACCACCTGAAGAAGTCCGAAGCATACAATGGCTGAAACATTGTAATAAATATGGCAACAAAGATGAGGACAATAGTCCAAATAATGTAAATAGTGTATGTAGCAAAGGAGTCAAATTCAATATGGAGTGTAAGGGATGCAACTCTTTCCGTAGGAAAATGTCTGACACAACGCAAAGCAATGTAAACCGAACATGGGTGTAAATGGCTTCTGCCAATTTCTCCAAGCGACCTGCTTTTATGGAGCCCAGACACACCTCATAGCATGCGTGTAACGCGATCTTGCGAGATTGCACAAGACCGTGAATATTAAAAAGTCACGGACGCCATCTTGGACCCTTTCTTTTTTTCTCAACCCACAGGCCAGACAGACGCAAGGGCGTTTGGAAAGTAAGCCATTTCTATTTTCCCCACAGTGTACATAATATCTCATCTCAGAAATATAGACAGATACTGGATGATAATTGTTGAAATTCACAAGAGAATAGATTGAAAAGTTGAAAAGAAAATTAAGAATGGAATGTGTTGAAAAATCCTGTTTTTGAAATAATTCCAAGAAGAACCTAACCCAAATTTAACTAGATGGAATTCTGTAAGATCGATCAAACAAAAAGGGGGAAAGAAGGAAGAGGAAAGAGTCTACTAATTGGATGATAATTGTTGAAATTTGCAACAAGACTGATTGAAAAGATGAGAAGTAAATTAAAAATGAAATACATTGAAGAATCATGTTTTGAGATAATTCCAAGTAGAATTGAACCTGAATTTAATGAGATGAAATTCATTAAGATTAAGCAAAACCAAAACTACTCCCCTTCCCCATTTCACACTTATAAGAAAGAAACTATTAAGTTACCCTGAAAGATGTCAGATAAAATAAAAACATGTTGACTATAAAGGAACCGGGGTGGTTGCTGAAATCAATAACATTCATGATTCCTCTGGAGAAAAAACGACCAGGGAAAATCATCAGTTTTGAATCAGCTATCCTGAAGAAAATTATTCCCACTGAGATAGAGACTGACTGGTTGCATTTGTCATTATAATTTTATATCCATACATTAATTTGGATTCCTTTGGTTGCAAGTGTTAAGGAAAAATTAATTACTGTTAATAAATCTATTTTGTTTTCATACCTATGACGACTCTCAAGAGAGTGCTAGACAGCCCCAAATTTGGAAAAACCACTTGAGTAAATGTATTTATATATATGGAAATTTAGAGAAGGTTGATGCTTAGGGTAGAAGACAACTGAACTCAGACCCTAGTTAACCCTACCCCGGCTGGACACAGGACTCCATATAAGCTGGAGATTTTGGACATAGAGAAACAGAAAGAGACATGTAGAGAGTTCCCACAATACTGCTATTGGAATCCACATTGTTCGCTGAGACCTCCTGACCATGACCTTGTGCTGAACCTGAAGACCAGAACTTAGAAATTTAAGTTACTAATAAAACAAGCTGCAAACTCCAAAGGGAGTCCCAGTGTCATTTGATTCTAACAACAAGTGGGAAGGATTAAAACTGCTGTATACAACAAATCATATATAAAACAAATCATCATTATATTTTTAACCTGAGTTAATTCTTTATTCCAAAGGATTCTTGTTTTTTTTTTTTTGCGTACATCCCAAATTGTCCAACCGTCCTCACTCCAATCTGCCTCATCAATTTTCTCATCCTCAGATCAAAAACATAAAGTAGCAGATGAGTGATGATCAAGTCAAGTGGAACTATGCCACCATCATGATACCAATAACAAAACATGTCATGCGCTAACAAGTAAAGAGTTAACAAAATAGTAACCACAGCAATCTGAAATAATTTGAGGACCGATGACTGAGTGACATTATTGGTTACTGCTGAGGAGGAACAACTCAGGGTTACATAATTGGTTACTGCTGATCAGGGATGACAAAGGGGGTTACATTATTGATATTTGCTTTTTTTTCTACCTAAATTTATATAGATTACAAATTAAACTAAGCACAACTGACTAGTATTAAAGGATGAACAATTCTTGTTGATTTGTTTATGCTCATGTCTTGAAAAAATGCTATATAAAATTCACCTTTTTTTTATTCATAATTTAATAATTTGTTAAAATTATTCAACTTTTTAACAAGAAAAATCTCATGTTGATGTTAAAAATTACAGCAAAACATTGTTGAATTATTTAAGACTAACTTAAAAGCCATACTCTGTGCAAACTTTTAAACTAGCTCCTGCTGAGAAATAATTAGGCCTTCAGCCCAAAACTAAAGGGACCTCTGGTCCAGGCTAGATAACAGCAATGATAATTTTGAAGAAATAACTTTGAATTCCTCAATTCACTCAATGGAACTTAGAAACTTCACTTTAATTCTGATTCAGACTATAAGTCCAATTCTAACCAAAAGACTGATTTGGGCCAAAATTCCAATTCACGCGGAAAATTGTGTTCTTCAATCACAAACTCTGTGGAACTTCAAAACCTCTCATTCCTTGTCATTTTTTAGAAATAAAACTGATTTCCTCATTTCACAAAGTTTTGGATATATTTTGAACTGAATTTAAAACAAAAATATTTAAATTTTAAGTTTTTGCGTTACTTTAAACTCAATATAAATTAAAACTTAAAATCACTAATTTTTTTTTTAGTTATTTTAAAATGTGAATTTTTAACTGTTCCATCCATTGGGATGGATGTCCAGATGGACACGAATCCCAATGCTGGATGTTCAAGTGCCAGATAAAGGCAGATTTTCAATCCTGGGAACTTTCTGATCCCAAAAAGGTATAAAATGTCTATGTAGAGCAAGTATGGCCTAAGTTAGAGGGGTTGGTAACAAACATATGGACAGACGAATTTGCCATTTAAAATTTTTTTTTTTTTTTAAGCATTTTCACCCCAAGCAAGGCGGGAGTGTCACTAGTACGCAAACAGTTACAGAGAGTGAAAGTAAAAGGAAAGACTGTGTGTAGGGGGGATTGAGGAAAGGATAAAAAGAAGAACGAGGAAGATGGAATGATCTGTTATGATGTGTCTTTAATTTGTATTT